>JAKSZP010000092.1:0-215008 GCA_022478985.1 Massospora cicadina | reverse complement strand
CCATTAGTTATCATTGTGAATTGATTCCATAAAGCTTTTAACAATATCAGTGCATAAATAGCTATCATTTTTAGGTAAGTATAACTAACTTTTAATATATAGATAGATTCAGTACTATAAGATATAAATAGTTCAAAGTATTAATTATTTTAGGGGATGATACCCCCACTTAAATTACATAACTATAATTTTAACTCAAAGGTAAGCACTTTAATAGTTTTTTTTAGTACTAGATAGCACTTTAATAGTTTTTAGTTATTTTGGTAAAATATTTACTAGATTGTTGTTTTAATTAACTGCTTAAATTACAGAAAATACTCATTAGATTGTTGTTTTCACTATCCCCACTTAAATTGCAGAATTATAGTTTTAACTCAAAGGTATACACTTTAATGGTTTTTAGTTATATAGGAAATTCTTACTAGATTATTGTTTTTGCTATCCCTGCTTAAATTGCAGAATGTTCACTAAATTGTTGTTTTCACTACCCCTGCTCAAATTGCAGAATTACAATATCAACTCAAAGGTAAGCACTTTAATAGTTTTTAGTTATTTAGTTAAAATATTTACTAGATAGATGAGTTTATTATACCCACTTAAATTGCAGAATTTTACTCTCACCACCAAGGTAAGCATAATATTTAAGCTTGAAATATAAATTGATAACATTTTAGTGTTAAGTTTTAGATAATTTTACATATTATTACTTATATATTGATGTTTTATTTTTCTAGATTTTTGATTCCAGCACAACAACCAAAATCTAAAATATCTATTAATATCTTTTTTAAGGTAAGTTTTTTGATGGTTTATTTAATTTACTAACTATAACATTTAATTTTGATATTTTACAAAGATGTTTGCCTCCAGTTTGGCCTTTTGCAATCTGTGTTGAGTGTCATCCCCTCAATTTAAGCCTTTGATGGTGATAATTAATTTTGTTAGATGTATTTTTGACCTACCCATCTGTAATTATATGAAGGTGTTAAAAATATCTTTTTAAAGCGAGTTTCTATTTTTCTTACTAAGTAATATTTTTAGTAATGTCAGTTTTGATCTCAACATAAATTATCTGTTATCATCTATGTTTACTAACATCCTCATGATAAACTTTAATATCTTTATTTGATCTAACGTTATGTTTTAATGTTGTCAATTTTGATTTTGGCATCTATCTGAAATAGCTGCAAACATCTTTTTAAGGTGAAGTTGTTTCTTACATGGCATTATTTTAGTAATATTATTGGTTTAGATCTCAGCATAAATTATATATTATCATTTATATCTATTATTATCTTCAAGGTAAGTTTTAATATTTTTACATTAAATTAATACAAGTTAGTAACTTTGATTTTAATTTATTATATTCTATCTGTAATTATCCTATGTTCACTAACATCATCAAAGTAGGGTTTATTATTTCTTGCTCTACTTCTATTTAACTTTAAAATAATAGCACCTTAACAAAAAGTAATAAATTGGTAACAAATTTTAATATAATGAGTTTCTTCCAGGTTTTAATATTCTAAATAATCTAACCATTATATGTGATTTATCTAATTTAGCTATTTATGTTGCTTTAAAATATTATGATTTTATTAAAGTGTTTGCTCATTTAATGGTTGACTTATACAGAACCCTAAACATTTAATATCTACTATAAAACAATTAAATCAGATATACTCTACTAAATAAATTTATGTTTGTATTAATGTAATAGATTATACTGATTATGGTCAGTTTGCTTGAGTCTGTAAGCTTAGTTAATTATATTGTTTTTTATTTGGAGTTATGCTACTAATTTCCCTATCTATAAGGGGTAACAGCAAAGCTATTAGTCCAAGTGGCAAATGATAGGTTTATGGTAGTATACCACACTATCATATGTATTTTAAACCTTAAAGTACTGCTTTGAGATATATTATTACAGTAAAAAAGTTAGCTCACAAGTCATGGGGGCAAAATCAAAGCTATCAGTCCAAGTACCTCAAATAATAAAATGTATGGTATTATACCATGTTATTTTTCTATTTTTAAATTAGAGTAATGCTTAGAGTTATATTTTTGTAGTAATAAGCTAGCTCATAGGCCATGAGGGCAACAACATAGCTGTTAGTCCAAGTGCCACATTTGATAGGCTTTATATATTAAACCATGCTATCATGAGTATTTTGAACCTTAGAGTGCTGCTCAGAGGTATAAATTACAGTAAAAAAGTTAGCTCACAGGGCACAAGGGCAACAGCAAAGCTGTTAGTCCAAGTGGCACAAATAATAGTTTTTTCAAGGTAAATGGGGCTTGAGCATAGTGGTGGCACCTATGCCAGAAAGAGGTCACAAGCGTAGCTGATGGCCAATTGGAGGCTGTGCCAATGAGAGCTCATTTCACATACTTAATGATTTTAAGTATAAAGAGATGTTTTGGGTAGCAGTTTGGTAATATTTGATTGATTTGATAGGTTTTTTTGTTTGGCCAAGTGTTGATGGCTTTTGTTTGAATTGATAGGACTTAGTTTAGTTTTGAGGGGTGATTGGTTATTGGCTAATTTGATAAAGTTCAGTTAGGTTTAGCTGAGTGGTTGGTGGTTTTTGGTTGATTTGATTGAGCAAATAGATTTGGCTGAATGGTTTTGTTTATCTATAATAAAATCTAAATTAATAAATTGAAAATGAAGTTTTATAGATACCATAGCAAAGCATGGGTAAATTAGCTAGTACTTAATAAATTAATGTTCAGATACTGGACCAATACTTACAAATTTAAAATGGGACCTAAGTTGGAGCAAGCTCTAATTTTTTGATGATCATCCAAATTGGTCCAGTATTTTCAGAGTTATGCATGAACATATAAAAAAAACATACATATAGGTCAATTGAAAAACTTTCCCTTTTTCAAAGTTGGTTAAAAAGTGTAAACGTCAGCTAAAGAATTTTACCAAATTTAAGGGCCAAATACAGGATTCATTTTGAAAATCATTGAAAGGGTTAAATAAGCTTATCACATGATCCAAGTGGCTTTTGAATAATGTCTCACCCACTTTAAAAGTAAGAATGTAGAGTTTGACTTTAGTAATCAATGTTACTATCTTTGAATTTGTCTGATAAGTATTTGATCAGATAGTTGATTTTTTTCAACCTTAATATAGGTATTCATTTTATAAAGCTATAAATTAACAAAATATTTGGAGTATTTTAAGTTTTAAATTAACTGGTTTACCCTTTAGTAATATTTTATGGGATTTACTATCAGCCTTATCTATGCTTTGCTATAGTTGTCTTATATTTGACTTTTTTATAAATAAGATAATTATCTCATTTCTACCCACGCAGTTAAAAACTTCGTTTTGCACGTCTTTTTCTTACATACTCCTTCCAAGCTTTAATAATGGTTTTGGGCGATTTTTTTACCATTTTGATTTCATTTTAGACATGATATTTAAAATTGCTATTAGTGATGCTAAACCTACGAATGTTTTACAAACATATCAATCACCCAGTCACCCATATTTGGGTGACATGGTGACAAACATGTTAAATCCTATTATGTTAGATACCAAATCTCCAGAAAATAAGGAGAAAATTACCTAAAATCAAATTTATTATAATAATCTGATAGAAGGGGAGGATACCACAGTGGTAGAGTATGTAATCACTACCATTTCTTTCCCAAGTTTGATCCCAGTAGATGAACTTTGGGTAGGGATGATTATGACTGTGTTGGTGTTGTGCACCAATGCCCCAACTGAGATAGCAAATAGCAAGGCAGTTCATGGAGTTCCTGACCTATCATACGCTGCACGTGGAGGTTTTCCAGGTTTTATCCTCCTTTCCCATTTTTTTGGTTACCTTAATTGGTTTGGTATTATCCTCAGGTCAGCCCACCTCAAATAAAAATTAAAAAATAATAAGCAGATGGATCATACAGTTAAACAATATTCTCCATTAAATAATCTCTATAGACTTTAATATTTATTGATTGAGCTTTTAACAACCTCATTTCTATTTGTTGTATAATGAGTTATTCTAAATATAAGAAAACTGTAATTGTGATGTGTGGCTGCTCCCCATTTTGGGTTGAGCACCACTAGTTCTAATAAAAGCAAACTATAATTTGTAATTTTGCCCTTATCTATTGCTTTAATACCATCAGTATATATCTAATTCCTTAAAATCTTCACCCTTTGAATTATCCTTAAGTAATATCTAAAATTAAATCACATATCAAGTAGGCTGGCCTTTATCAATAGCTACTATAAAGTTTGCCAGCATATTCTGCCTAATGATTTTTACTAAAAAACTAACTTCTAAAATGGCTTAATCAAAAAAATAAGGTGCCAAAATCAATACAGGAAGACTTTATTCATTTTAATATCTTATCATTATTTAAAACCATAAGAAAAATATTTAGTTTTATATCAAGCATCACTTTTTTCCCTACATATCTCTTGATATTTTTAGCTTAAAGCTGGAGTCAGATAATGCTTTACAGATTCATAAGCTCTAACTTTTAACCATTATTAAAACTAAAAAGGTAGTATGATTTGACTTTCCCTTGTCTCATACCTCAAAATTTGCTTTTATGTCATGCATTTTTTACAGTGTGAGTGATGGTCTTAATTGTAGCATTTAGTTGTCAATATTTTTAATTACTTTTCTCTCACTGTTGAGACCTAGCTGTGGTTTCTTTTATTTATTTAAGGCAAGCTGACCAGGGGACATGCATTACCAAAAGAGAGAAAGAGAGAAAAATTAACAAGAAACCTGAGCAGGGTCAACTCCATCAAAGAAAGTTTTTGATCTCCTGATTGGGACTCAGATTTTTCTGGTTATGTCATGGGTAAGGTTTTCATGTTATTATACCTACTAACCACCAATAGCTTCCTTCAGCTGGCACCCCAATCAGTGTGCAAAGGGTCAGAATTGAACCTGCAACCTTCAGGTTAGTAGCTGTATGCCCTACCAACTTGCCTTCTACCCTCTCCTAGTTGTGGTTTATGCAATCAACATGTTTGCTTCTTTATATTACAAGCCTTTTAGTTTCTAAAGAGTTAGTATTTATAAAATTAGGGTTGGGTCCCAGAAATATTGAAATCATTTTTTCTTGTTGTCCTTGGTAAGGTCTTCTCTCAGATCAAGATTCTAAAATTCAAAAAAACCTTTATACTCACTCAGGATAACTTTCTGAGCAAAATTATATGGATTAAAAAAGTAAAACTTGATCACACCATAGTTTTGCTCTGATGTCTTCAGATTCCCCGCTGGCTTCCCCAGTGTGGAGCAGCAGCAAAACTACCCCCCGCCATTTTCTGTCTAACAGAAAATGTGTTCATACTGGCTCACCCAGTCATATCAAACCCCTGGGACAATTTGTTTCTCCCAAGGATCTCGATGACCACCTCGCTGAACCCAGGAAGTGCCCCACTGCCCCCTGGTGCTCCCCTGGAGCAACATGCATTTCAGCCTTAGGGTTGAAAATGGGAAATTTTTCCCCTACCATGACCAAGCCATTATCAAAATGGCTCAGGCAGTGAGGCGTCCCACCACTTTTATTGACTTTTGCCTCTATAAGGGGTATTTTGATCTCAGCTTCACCTGTGAAGCTTGTTGCAATTCTGATATGACTGGATGATAATCCCTAAGTCATTATGGAAGAATGGATAGGATCTGCTGAGTTTAATATGAGTAATGATTATTTGAGCGCCTCAAGGTGAGGTGATATTGGGTTGTTAGGAAATTGCTTCAAATTAGGTGATCATGAAATTAACAAATGAAGAGTTGCCAATACCAATGAGATACGGTGAATTAAATTACTAAGCCATGGAAGTGATATCATCCAAAGTTACTACAATATAGGTGAGACAAGATGATTAAGAAGGGTTGGTTGTTAAGTTTAAAGTAAGCAGAACAGCAAGAATTCACTGTATTTTAATATAATAAATAAAAGAGTGTTGTGGGAGCAAGTGCTCCATATTCATTAAATAGTTTACTCTGTTGTTTTGAGGACAACAATCATCATATCATTAGTCCTGTTGCTCAGTGGGCCAAACCCTGTACAAAAACCCTTACGGTGCATCCTAACAATTCTGCCAATTTTTGAACAGTGGTGCTCACTACAGGGGGCCCATTGATCAATCACAATACCAATAACATTTCTCATTCACTGGCCATGTATATCAGGCTTACTCTGGCAAGGAGTCTTTCCAAGATGCTGCAACCATTGAATATGCAGAACTCAAGCTTGCCTTGGATGCTGTGCTCCAGTGAAAGAAGGAGTTTCTGCAGGAGGTTTATATTAATAAGCTACCTCCATTTCATCGCAATGGGAACATTCATGGATTTTTAAGTGATTTGAGTTTGCAGTAGAAGGAGCTTCAGATCAGCGTAAAGCCAAAGTATTAATATCCACCTTGGATGTTGAAAGCGCTGACCAGTTAATTGCTACCTTCCCACCAGTTCTGTTATCTATCAAAAAGTGAAAGATACTGTGTTGTGGTTATTTGGAGGAACTATGAAAATGGCGCAGCGGAAGGCCAAGTTCTTGACCATTGGGTTTCAGCATAATGAGACCCTCACTGCATTTGCTAATCACTTTATGGAGGAAGCCCATGTGTTAATTGGGGAAGGAACTTTAACTGAATCTGATGTATGCATAGCGTTGACCTCCACTTTGAAACCATACTGTGAGCTTTTCAATACCATGGCTCCATATTAGTAGTTAGTATACCTTTGCTTAAACTTATTCAAATCTTACGCTGTTTATCCACTATCTTCCCTCCGCCCAATATAGAGCAGAAACCTAACCTTCTGCTGCTGGACTTTTTTATTTGGGGGAGTTATCTCTCCCAGTTCAGCGTCCATTTAGTAACCCCCGTCCTTATTATCACTATACGCCTCATTCCAACTGAGTTGCCATCAGCAGTTCAACTATTGGGATGAGTCTGTTTACACCGCTCAACCCCAGTCCAACTTTTGGGGTGGCCTATTTTACGACAATCATAGACGCAGATCTTAAAGAGTCAATTGTATTTCGTGCAGTCACTCTGGGCACTTGGCCAGAAGTTGTCTTCATAATCAGGTTCATTCCCTATCAAAGGAGCAGTACAATCAGGGAAAAGTCAGTGCAGAGTAGAGATGGGACTCTCTACTTCCGCTATTCTAACTCAAAACGTCCCACCTGAACCTATTCCAGTACCTCCAGTGGAAGTTCCCCAATATGACGATGCCTTTCTATATTAGCAGCCGGTTGGGG
Organism: Massospora cicadina; assembly: GCA_022478985.1. Classification (NCBI taxonomy): domain Eukaryota; kingdom Fungi; phylum Entomophthoromycota; class Entomophthoromycetes; order Entomophthorales; family Entomophthoraceae; genus Massospora; species Massospora cicadina. Next base: position 207,760 of record JAKSZP010000092.1, on the reverse strand, counting down.
GTGAATTTGCTGACATGAGCGAAATTTATGGACATGGTGGAAGCAGGCCCTCAGGAGCAACCAAAGCCTTATGCCTGTCAAATGTTTCATCAACTTTCTACTGATTAACCAGATCCATTTGCTTATGCATTTCTTTTAAAGGGGGTGAACGCAGCTATCCCTGTGAATGCTATTGTTAAAGAATACCCTAAAGTTGGGAGAGTATTACTAGCTTCCTTGGAAAAAGAGATCCATTAAATGTCATATTTCAAACAATCAGAATGCATCTTATTCTGAGTGTACTTACTGTGACACTGTCATAGCAAAAACCTGAGTTTGCGCAATAATTGATATGGGTGCCCCAATCAACATACTGTTCACAAAGTTGGTGGCAAGATTGGCTTACATCCTGACGTAGAGCATCATATGGTGTATGGGACTGCAGGTGCAGAAAGCACGGTCTCTGAAAGAGCGTACAGTGCGCTACCCTTGCAGTTTGGGTTGATTCTCATTGTATCCCAAGATATAGTGTTACCAAACAATAACTATGACCTGTTAATTGGAACCACTTTTATGTGCAACTTTGGAGTTGTTGTTGAGATTACAGCAGATACATCTAAAATTCTGGGGCAGCGGATCCCAATCTACATCACTTCCAGCGGAATGCCAAATGATTTATAACACATGAGTCACATTAATCTTGCATATGGTGATGGAGTGGTTTCAGTTTGCTATCATTGAATAAAGGGCAAGACCCGAGCCCTTTCCCATCAAGTTTATGAATATCAAGGGCTACCACTTAGAGATACAGGCCCTATGTCTATTCCCTCTGAAAGCCAAGTAATCATAAACACCGAGTTAGAGGTGGAAGTGCCTTCCAGGCTATATGGGGAGGTCATTGGGCCCTATCAGCAATCATGGCTTGAGCCCCACGTGGCCCCAGGCATTATACTTCCAGGGCATGGGGAGATCAAGGTCTTGGTAGCAAATCTTCAGGATAAACCAATGCAGATCCGCTGACACCAAATAGTGTCATATTTACATTTCATCCCAGTTGAAGAGGTCCTCCAGGTTCATGAATTTGAATCATTGGATGAATTTGGTCAGCACATCAAAACACAGACTGCTTAATGGCAGTTGTACCGCATGAGAATTTAATGGGTTTAATGGAAGGCCAGAGAGATCAAGCGGAAGCCTTATTCTTAAAATACAAAGAGATTTTTGCTGTTGATGATCATGATTTAGGTTGCACGCGGGGAGTGATCCATTGAGTGGACACTGGGGATATAACCCCATCAGATCTCGGATGATACACCAATCTAGAGCAGCAGAAGAAGTTGTCATTGCAGAAATCAATAAACTTCTAGAGCAAGGAATGCTTGAACCATCAAAAAGCCCATGGGCTTTCCCTGTCCTAATTGTCAAAAAAAAGGATGGTACCAACTGGGTAGTAATAGACTACCACAAGCTCAACAGCATTATGAAAAAAGACTAATACTCCTTGCCACGAATTGATGATGCTTTGGACTGGTTGGGAGGAGTGCGTTAACTTCTCTGCAATGAATTTAATATCTGTCTATTGGAAGATTGATTTACCTACAGCAGAACAAGAAAAATGCGCCATTATCACGTCAAAAGGGCTTTTTCAACTGACACATATGCCACAAGGGCTGTGTAATGCCCCAGCTACTTTCCAACGGGAAGTGGACACTATCCTTGCCAACTTGAAGCTGTCATGCATTCTTGTATACCTTGACGATATTAACGTTTTCTACCACACGTTTTCTGAGCACCTTAACCATTTGGAAGAGGTATTCCGCCGGTTGGTTGAGGCCAACATCAAAATAAAACCCCAGAAATGCCATTTTTCAAGGATCAGCTAGAGTACCTCAGGTTTATAGTTGATGCAACTGGGCTGAGGCCCCAACCAGCTAAGATGGAGGCCATTCAGAAAATGACTACACCAAAAAGTAAGCGAAATATACAAGTATTTTTAGGAATTATTTGGCTACTATTGCCGCTTCATACCAAACTTTAGTTGTATTGAAGGTCCGCTGTTTGAGTTATTAAAAAGGACGCCACGTTTGAATGGACGAAATACTGTCAACGCTCCTTTGATACTCTTCAAACAGCGTTGATCAATGCACCAGTGCTACACTACCCAAATTTCAAAAAGGAATTTATTGCAGAGATGGATGTATCTCTTTCCGCTATGGGGGCAGTTCTGTCCCAAAAAGATGATGAAGTGGAGGAGCACCCAGTGGCGTACTGCAGCTGAAGCCTGAATAGCCATGAATGTGATTATGCTGTGACTCAGTGGGAGTGCTTATCAGTGATTTATGCTTACAAGCAATTCAGAGTATATTTGCATAGTGTAAAGTTTAAAGTTGTAACATATCACGCCTCATTACGCTGGTTGCAGAACCTTAAGGAGCCTGAGGACCATCTAACCCAATGGGCTCTTAAACTACAGGCTTACAACTTTGAGATCATTCACTGACCAGGAGCAAAACACCAGAATGCTGATTGCTTGTTACGGCTACCAACTAATGCAGTTATGGCAGATCTGAGTGATATTATGTATGACAAGATGCTCAGCGGAAAGTACAATGATAAGCCACCACAAGTCATCAAGGCATTAAATGAAATGCGAGCCAATACTTTCCATTGGAATGGTGAGTTGTCCAAGCAGATTGGCAACTCAACGGTAAACTTTCTGCAACCCTCAACGCGGCCTAACATTATCATGAGTGCACATAGGGCAGTTGGGCATGGTGGCGTATGCAAGACGTTGGAATTATTGTGGCCTTGGTATTACTGGGAAAGCATGAACTTTGATGTGCTTGATACTATCTCCTCCTATCACCAGTGCCAAGTGGAAAAGCCGTTTCACCAGAAGATCACTCATATCAGTTAGTGAAGCCGCACTTTGCTTGCATACACTTTCCTTTGATGTCATCAGCCCTCTGCCAACAGGATCTAACAAGTCCAAGTATATCTTGGTGGCAATTGACCACTTGACCAGGTGGGTTGAGGTGCGGGCCCTTTAAGATCTGGGGGCAGTTACTATGGAAAAGTTTGTAATGGAATTCATCATTCAGCGTCATGACTACCCGCAGTTTATCATTATGACAAAATTAACTAATTCTACCTCTCACATACTTCCCAAGCTCAATGAAATGATGGCCATCCGCGGGGTTCTAACAACCCTGTATCACCTCAAGTCCAACAGAATGGTTGAACGGGTCAATGGGACCCTGGCGAACATACTACAGAAGTTGGTTACAGATAGGCCCTCTGATTGGAGTACCCTCCTTTCTACCTCAGTGTTTGCCTAAAACATTAGCTACCATTCTGCCATGGGGAAAAGCCCCTTCCAATTATTTTATGGACGGTACCTCGCTCTGCCTGCGCTGCTATATGCCTGTATAGAGGACACCGGTGGAGTGGATCTGCAGCGATTTTTAACCACCCTTACAAACACGCTGATTAAGTTACAAACTGAAGCGTACTCATTCAGCCTTGCCAAGAAAATCAAAAACCAGGATGCTGATCAGGTATGGCGAAGTGGCCTAGCATAGCTCAAAGATGGAGACATGGTTCTATTCCACGATCAACATGGGTTTAGGCGGAAACACAAGTTCGCCAGTGTCTGGATTGGTCCATTTGAAGTTATTGAGAAGACAGGTATGGATGTATATACTATCAAGGACCCCGCTAGCGGTTAGATCATCAACTGAGTGCATGCGAAGTTCCTTTGGGCATATAAGCAATAGGAGCCTTATTGTCCAATCAAAGGGAGGGGGTAATGTTGTGATTTTGATATGACTAAATGATAAGCCCTAAGTCATTATGGCAGAATGGATAGGATCTGCTGAGTTAATATGAGTAATAAATTATTTGAGCGCCTCAAGGTGAGGCGATATTAGGTTGTTAGGAAATCGCTTTAAATTAGGTGATCATGAAATTAATATATGTGGGTTGCTGGAGCCAATGAGATATGGCAAATTAAAATTACTAAACCATGGAAGTGATATCATCCAAAGTTGCTACAATATAGGCAAGATGAGATGATTAAGAAGGGTTGGTTGTTAAAAAGTTTAGATTAAGTGGAACAGCGAGAGTCCGCAGTATTTTAATATATTAAATTAAAGAGTGTTGTGGGAACAAGTGCTCCATATTTCTTGAATTTATTCAATTTAAGATGACCAGGGGACGGACATTACCAATACAAAATATTGACCAAAAACACAAACCAAATGCCCTAAATGAGTGGTGAAACACCAAAACAAAAAGGAAAACCAAGCCAACCAGATGTAGCAGTTGTGGGCCGCTTATCCCACCATGGCAGAGGGGAGGGGGAGGGGGTATCAGACAGCTTATCGATTTCTTCTTCATAAATGAAGAGATGGACTAAAGCTGAGAGCAAAGGGGTTGGGGCATCCACAGGATGCGGGTTGAGGAAAAATGGAAAAGGGTTAAGGTCTTTGCAAACAAGCTGGGTTTTGAGCATAGCCTCCAGGAATTTGGCAACATGGTGTTCAGCTTGTATGCGTGCATTGGGAAGCTGAGAAAATTTAGTTATATTGGCTCTGGTGATGCGCGTGGTGGGGGAAAATTCTGCCAGTGCAATAACTTGCTTGACAGCAGAGGTGGCGGTTTCCTTAATCGTTCAATTTCCACCTTTGCAACCTCAGGGAAATCAGCAGGGTAATGGATCATATGTAGCCCCCCATTAAATTGAGTGACAGATTGTGTCACGGCTTCGTGGAGATGGCGGCTATCAGGAGAGGCCACATCAGCTTCAGCAAGTTGATGGTCACTCAAAAATGGGATATCAGCGGGTTTGGTGATATATTTCTTAGGTGGGAATGGGGCATCGAAATCTGAAGGTAGATATGGTTCCAAATTAATTGGAAAGTCGGGAGGTGGTACAATTTCCCTAGATTCAATTATTTCATCCAATAGGTCCCAGGGATTTTGATTGAGCGTGATTGACTCAGAAAGATGAGGTTTTGGTTAAGTAATTTTTGGGGCGTTAAATTGGTTGTACTGAATATGGGTCCAAACCTGCTCCTGATTGGGTAGATTGTTAGAAATTAAACTGGCTTTGGCTGTGATTGCAAAGGTTTTGTTTATTTTTGAGCGTTCAGCTGGAGGGGGTGGGGGCAGCCAAAATCCCCACTCAAATGCTGATTGTGCGGCCCCATGTGTGGGCTTGGCGGATTCCACTTGGTTTAAGTTGAAGCTACAGTTCTTTTTATAATGATCCAACTCATGGCATAGGGGACAAACGGTGTGGCAATTGTCAACATGAGCCCAAAAGAAGTGATCTGGTGCAGATGGGATATGGGCACATGGAGGGATGTGCTGGGCTACAGTTGGTTGGTGAGGGGTGATGGTGGCCATTGCCCGTGGTGCTGCTAACCGCTCAGCTCCGCTTGGGACCAGGAAGTGGAGGATGGGGTTTGTACCATATTTGGATAGCCCCATCATCAGTTCTTCATAGAGTGTTTGAGGCGGAAGGTGCAAAGGAAGGTTTGCAAAGGTCACTACCATTGTGGCGTCACTGGGGAGGCGTGTATGGGCTGTGGAAATATGAGTGTTTTTATATATTAAGGGCGTAGATGCTGTTGCAGCTGCGTCCTCTTCTGAGGTAAAACTGATATCAAAATAGCCCTTATAAGGGCGGAAGTCAATAAATCCCGCTGGTGAGAACGTGGATGTTGCCAGCTCAATTATTGCTTTGTCAGCATATGGGAAGAGTCGCCCATATTTTACTTGGAGGCAAAAGTGAATATTGGATTGGGGTAGGGCAAGTGGGTGGGGGCGGGTTGGGTGTACTTGCGCTAAGTGTAATGATAAGTCCCTTGGAGGGACAAATCGGCCTGATGCATTAGGTGGACTGGATGAGCCAGTTTGCAGCATTTTCCTGAAGGGCGGAAAACGCTAGCAGGTGGAGCGCTGCTGCCCCATGCTAGGGCAACAGGTGGCGGATCCGCTGACATAAAATGAAAACTGATACAGTGGAGGTGGTGATGGAAAATTTAATGGATGCTTTTTTTAATAAATTTGCTCAAAAGTGATGTTGAGTGGAAAGTGCTCTATATTTCTTAAATAGTTTCTTATGTTGTTTTGAGGACAACGATCATCATATTGTTAGTCCTGTTGCTCAGTGGGCCAAACCCTGTGCAAAAACCCTTACGGCATATCTTAATGATTCTGCCAATTTTCAAACAAAGCTGATGCCGCCACTTCAGTAACTGTGCCCCTGATTTTCCAGGGTACCCCTCTCCTCACAATTAGGACCCAGCTCCCAGCAGATACCACTCTGTTGGTTCACTTTTCTGGTTTTCCCACCACCTTCTCCCTGAGGTTCTCCATTATAAGCTGATGGAAGGTTTGGCAGCCTATGGCTCCAACCCCATCTCGCAATTTGTGGTCCCAAATGGGGCCACATGCCTCGCTGGGCCTTAAGTGTATGCCACAATCAGCCTTGAATCAAATAAAATTGCCCTGTCAATTCCCCCTTGACCCGTTATCCCCTCTGCCCCCAACTATTCATTCTGGCCCACATTGAGGGTGGACAGATGATCTGTCCATCCTATTTTGAGTTGGACCACTCAAAACGCAAGTGCCCATCCCTAGCTGCTTTCAATGGCGCTGATTTTCATCTGCTGGCCTCCAATCTGCCGCCCACCCCGCACCAGCTTCAGTATGGGGTATGATATTCCCCCTCCCCAAAGCCTGATGCTGCAGCTGCACTTGCAGCCACCAATAAGCTTCCTCAAATCAGTGTCACAAATGCTCCCTCCAATCAAGCACCAGCTTGGTCCCAGTTTGATCCCATACTTCCTCTAACGAATCAACCAAACCTCAACCATATGCCAATTCCCCAATTTAATTCAACCAGAACCCATGTAAGTTATTGTCTGAAATTGACAAATCAGGTAATCTCATTGAAGAACCATCTCTTAAAAAGAAACGGTTCTGTAATGCAGAATGGGATGCCAAATTCCGCCCTTATTTATATGCCCCATAGACAAAAGCTGAATCATTCTACAGTGACCAAAAGCTTGCAGCAGAAGCAGCTGCCACACCAAGTTGTCGTCCCCTCCATAAAGCTGTCACCAAATCAGTGTTAATGCTCACAGGAGGTATCTTACCTCCTGTTATCCCCGTAAATCTCACCCCAAACTTTAAAATTACGATGAATAATTTGCACAAAAATGTCAATGACGCTATCCAGAATTTGGTAACTGCAGCATGGAATCCTAAAGATAAGATTACCTGAACCAATATTTCCACGTTCATTAAACTACCAGACGCCCGCATTAAAGCTGAAAAAGCTTTAGCTGGAAATCACTGCTATCTTCATAGCTAGTAATTTCCAGAAAATACCAATCATTAAGGACATTGAACCACATGCCGCCAATGCCTGACGCCCTTGCTATTCACCTTGACACGTACCCTACTCTGGGATGAGGAAGCTGCTGCCAAGTATGAGCTCCCTGATCACCCCTCCCCTTCCACCATTGAGGGATAAGCAGTCTCCGCTGCCCATCTGGTTGGTTGTTTCGTTCAGTGTGTTTTATTTTAATCTGCTCATTTGGGCGTTTTGTTTGAATCAATTAATTAAGTTAGTTTTAGTTTTAGTTTTTAGTTAGGTAATGTCCATCCCCTTGTCAACTTACCTCAGTTAAAAAAAAGATTCTGAAATTCATGATTAAGCTCCCCTTGAGCTCATAGAAGCTTCAGGAAAAGTATATATCTGTGGTTAGGACAAGCAGTATCCTACAATATCTTTGGCTTATGAGAAAATTTAATTAAATTATTACAGAATAACTATGGTAGAATTGGAACTACTTTTTATTTAAGATCATTTGATAGTTACAAGGGAAGGATGGGCTCTGTTAATTGAAACAACTTTTTTTTGAATCAGGATCTAAACTCTCTTCCAGGTGAGGGCTGCTGAATGGCTTTTCATTTCAGCAATGGTTTGGCTTTGTTTATCATGTATGACCTAATAAGTGATAAATGGTAGGGATCAAAGAAGTTTTTTGGGTCAGTTTTTCCAGATTCCTGATCAGTATCACTCCACCTTAGGGAGATTCATGATTTAAGGGTGTACTGACATTTTTTACATGAGAATCTAGTAAAAATTCACTAACAAAATAGCATTATACAATGTCTCCAATTCCATTTCATGGATATTCTGTATTCCCAATACCATCATAAGGTCCTAAATCTTTCACCTCAAGATCCTGTTGGGAGAGAACAATAGTCTGGAGTAATCACTAGGGATTTAGTATACCTTTATTATAATATACCATATTGCCATTATTATATGTTGTAAATCCAGTATTTTTGGATTGTCCTTTGAGGGATACAAGATTAACAGCCTTTATAACTAAGATGCTTCAAAGCAGAACTATAACACCTAAGACAAAAATGCTTTTTGACTATAACAAATAATTTATGATATATGATAAAGTGTAAAAATCAATTCTGTCATAGTTAAAGGACATCATTGTGGAGAAAATTGTAGAAATAAGGCTGAGCGTGTTGATGTCAAGGGGACCAAGTTGATAGGACTGACTGACCTGAAGCACATCCTAGTCCAACGCTGGGTAAGGGCAAGATAAGCCAAGTTGATTCTAAGGGTGCGCATGATGGTCAGGGAAGTGTTACATCAGCAGCGTTAAAATGCATCAGCTATTTGGAGAATTATAATGGGTCATTAAATTTAGTCAGAGAACTGGGCTTCAAGACCAATTAAGTTTGTAAGATATCTAAATCCAGTAAAATGAAACTAAAGTCAATCACCCAAATGCAAGCTTACTCAATCTACAGTACAACAATGGAAGGAAGTTGCGTTTATTGGTCAGATTTGGTGCAGTACCTATCCCAATGAGGATGATTACCACCTGATTGTTTAAAGGTTATTTTTCAATTACAACTGTCAAATTCTGGTGGTTGACTCAAAGATAAACCCTTTGAACATCATCAATCCTGGCTAATAATCTGATTGTAACTCAGCAATTAGTCCTGATTAACCATGCATAGTATCAACTTTATTATCAAGAAATTGTCCTAAAATCAATCCTTAAATCAGCTCTAAAAATCCCAAGGACCAATAACAACTATGTGATTGCCCCTCAAATTATCTCAGTCAGCTTTCTGCACTATGGAAAAGCTTTAATGTCATAGTCATAATTGGCACAATAGCACTTGAAAATGGGCAGCCCAAATGAAAGTAACTAGAGCTAATGAGAGTACTACTGATGCCCTGATTAGGAGGACATTATCAAGCTTAAATCAAAGAGTATTTTCACAGTCATCATATTTTGTCAGCTATGTGACAAAAATTGATAGCAATTGCATATGGAAAGCCTGAATGGGAGTACCTACAGTGATCAAGAGGCTACCAATGTCCCAATTAGGGGTATATCAATAAGCCCTATCAATATCAACTTTCCCCAATAATTGTATCTTGCTAGCTGTATGATATAATAATAGCACTTGCACATGGACAGCATGAATGAAAGTACTAGTGCTATTGAGAGGCCTTCTGATGTCCCAACTAGAGGTACATCATTAAGTTTAAACAGTTACCTGTTTTCAGAAGTGATTTTTTAGCTGTATATTAAACCTCAAGTTGGTCTGACCTTAGGACAATTTTTGTACATTTGAATTGCAATTTTTGTACCTGAAACCTTCTTAATTGAGAATATTTTGCCATTATTAGTTCTAATAAATGGTTGTGGTTTTATCAGTTCAAGGGCCAACTGAAGTGGAAAATAATATCTGTGGAAAATTCATGCTGAAGTGTGGCCAGGAGATTCCATAAAGGTATAAATTTTAGCGCCTGGCCTAATGGAATTATCATATTATATAATTATATAATCAAATAAATAAATATAATAAAAGATCAATTCTCTTAGTTCTCTTTGACCTGGGTTTATCAGATTTGGTTTCTATTAAGATTTTAGACAAGCTGTAATGACAGAAATTTCCATCTTGTAACTTTGCTTGAGTTAGTTGAAGTTTCCAAATTCAAAGGGATAACGTTTCCCAAATTGATCAGAAGAGTCACGTTATTTTAGATAAGCCTAGTGAGCTTCCAAATGTTAATATACCATAAGACACTGGATGAAATTAAGGAGTTTTTAGTTGAACTTCTTCCTGGTTTATATGCGCAGTATTATTATTAACAAGTGAGAAATTCTCAGAGATTAACAAGTGGTGCTCACTCAATATAGAAACAATTTTAACAGGAATCATAATAACAGATGTTTATACTTAATATGAGGACCATTCTGTCTAACTGTACTAAGGGGGAGGTGATATAAGAAACTCCTTCAAAGCGGGAAAACCATTGTTTTATATGGACCCATTTTGCCCATTTATATGCCAAAGTTTTCCTCATTCCTCATATAATAATTTTCAATTAGGTGAAAAGTACAGTATTCAATAAATTAAAACCAAATGAACAGTATGAACTGGATAAACAAGAAATAAACCCAGACAGTGGTGAAGAAAACTCTGGTATAAAGCCTTATCTCAGGGCATGGTAATTTCATCTATGCCAATTTAAAGCACACAACAAGATCCAATTTTAGCCTAGTTTGTTCTGTGCGCCATTCTAATGAAAGAAGAGATAACTCTTTAATCACAGTTAAATCTGGCCAAGACGAAATTTAACAAACTAAAATTGCACCTGTAATTATGCAGGTTCAGCTAAAGCCCAAGAGGTTAGAATCAATAAAAAACTCTGGCACCCACCATCTAAGTTAGATGCCATATCCAATTTGAAATAGTCCAAGTCAAAGTATGTTATCCAAGATTCCATAGCCATAATCAGCTACTATTACCAATTTATTTCCAATTTGCACATCCTGGAGAACCACTTTTCATCATCACAAAGACAAGGTTTATTTGACTGAGAATTAACCTTTCAAAAAGAGTTTGATAAGATTTAATTGGCACTACCGTTGCCCCATTTTTCAATATCTAAACTTTGACCAAAAATTTATTATCCATAATAATGAATCACTAATGGCAGTGGGGGCTATATTACATCAGATAGTGGAGGATGGTAAAGAACATCCCGTTGCCTTTGCTAGCCAGACCTTAAATGTATATGAGAAAAATTATATGTCGATAGAACAGGAATGTTTAGCAGTTATATATTCTTGCAAGCAATTTAAGGCCTATTTTAAGGCACTCATTTACAGTTGCTACTGATATGGCATCTCTAAGATATCTAAACATATTGAGAAAGCCTGGGGGCTTATTAGCCTGCTTGGAGTTGAGGCTTTAAGCCTACAATTACATGATTGCACATTGTGCTTGGTAAAGCATCAGAACATCAACTGACTGTTCCAAATTCCCACTATTGCTACACCCAGTTTGGCCGCTGAAGAGTAAGTTAAAAATGTTTGATGAAGAGTACTAAGATAAGCCTCAATATGTTCAAAAGTTATTATCAGACATATGATAAAATTCAATCATCAAAAATGGGACACTTTACAAAATCATTTAAAGAAAAACCATTTAAAAATGCACATTTTGTCAGCTTGTTTGGCCAAAGTCTTCCTGATGCAACATATTTATTAATAATGTTGGGCCTCTTCCTACAGGAAACTTATAGGACAAATACATTATCATGACTATTGATCACATGACTAAATGAGTCAAAGCTAAGGCTATTTGGGAAGTAGGAGCACATATGACCAATTCACTTGGGGCATACAGAACCATAACTTTAATATTGAAATTTATTGTATTAAAAGCATCTGTTATAGTATAGCCAAATACAAACTATGATGTTCTATTTAGAACATTTTTTACTGAGAAATTATGGAGTTGTTAAAAATCACAAGGATGATACTCTCACCAATATTGGCCAGAATATACCACTTTACCATTAGAAAGATGAAGCAGTTGAAGAAGGATCCTAGCCTATACATTAATATGGCCTACATGGATGACATTGTCTCAATTAAGTATGTCAAATGGCGATATAAGATAAAATTACTACCCACACAGATTAAATGAGTCAAATGGCATGCATTTTTAATCAAATCATCATATTACTATATCATTGGGAGATTAAGTATCATCCTTGATTTATTCAAGGTAAGCTGACTAGGGGACAGACATTACCAAAACTAAAAAGTAAAACCTAACATAAATAATTGATTCAAAAAAACATCCAAAAGGAGCGGATTGTATGATGTTGGGATTTTTGCCCATATTCCAAGCCTGCTAGATTACCTGGTATTGCTAGGGGAAAATTCCCTAAGGCGAAGTGAATCAGAAATTGGTTGGCCCAAGTTTTGGAGTAACTACATTTAAGGATTTTGGGATATATTCCTGGTCATATCTGTTGAGGAAGATCTGGATGAATACTTAGGATCTCATCAGGCAGAGTTGCTGACAAAATAGGGGCATCTGATAATGATTAACTCAGGTGTACCAATTGGGATTAAACGGATTTCATCACTGACTGATTGGGAATGAATAGCAAGTTGTGAGGCGAGTGATGCCATCTGCAACTAGCGAATTGATTGATTGGTGAAGTGACCTGCCATAATGGGTAATAAGTTTTATTACCTAATAAGGTCACTAGCTAAATATGGCTGGTTTGCTTGGATCAAGAGGAAAATATTAGGGACACATTTTCTGACTCTTTCCGTTTCTAGGTCTTGAGGATGTCCAATGATGGAATTCTAGCCAGAATGGGGAAGACCATCACTGCCAAGATGAGGATGGTGATTCAATGGCAACAGCTGCCGATTCATCAAAGAGGTGTCAACTGAGGGTTAGACAGCCAAATTCCCCATTATATATATTTCCTAGGATTTACTATAATAAAAAAACCAGTATCTACAGTTTTTACAAGAGCAGTAATATTATCCATTTGGTATATAGTTAGACTATTATCAGCTTCTATTGTGTTGTTCTGTCTCAAGGATATTATTGCAGAGGGTAATAGTTGGAAGACTCTAATAGAGAAGAGTAAAGATCTGAGCGGGGATCAAGAGAATAAGGAGCCACAATCAGGGATAGCTGCCAACTGTGTGTTGGGCCAAAGAGACTGGTCACTGGGGTATCTCAGCAAAGATTGGGTGGACAAGAGCAATGGAATGAACCCCTACAAGTATGACATCACGAGTATTTAATTGGGAATACTGGCCAAGCGTTTGGCTGAAATGTGATTCATAATCAACTACAGATAATAGCCTCCATAATATTATTGATTAATAATTCATTATATATAACGTGATGAAGTGCACAAGGAAACCAAACCTGTGCAGTTAAGAGGTTACTGGGTTGCTTGCCAATAACAACTGAACTAGTAAATTTTTACAAGTTGGTGCTCACTACAGGGGTAGTTGAGTTGAAGAATATAGAAAATGATGTTCTATGAAAATGTTTCCAATTTTAGAATTAGTTACTGAAGGAAGTAACAAAGATAGAACGTGAAGAGGATCACGTTCAGTGGCGTTCACCCAGCTCAGCAGTGGTGCTCCAAGTGAAGCAAAATGAAGACACTCAAGTTCAGGGAAAAGGACTTGCGGCCTAGATATGGAACTACCTAGTGCTGCAAAGAAACCTGTTTTACTAAACATCTATTTGAGATGAAGAGTATCAGCAGGGCCAACTTGGGTTGGAATTGGGCCCGCTGGAAATAGTTTTAAAAGTCAGGAGGGCCAACTCAGGTTGAAATTGGATCCACTTTAAATATTCCTGAGAAGAGAGTGTTTAGAAGAGGCATTGGATGAAATGGGAAGCAATCAATCTGGAGAATTAGATTGCCATACCAATGGAGAGATGAAGTCAAAATATGAAATGATTGATCCAAGATAGTGGAGGAAATTGTTTGACTTAATAACACTCAACCAATGATCAGAAGTTACTAAAGACGATTTCATCAATTTAGAGAAATTGGATGAAGATAACGAGTCCAGAACGACCTGTGTAGTTAAGGATAAACCACAAAGGCCAAAAATCGTTTTCAGGAGAAAAAAGATCTGGACAATCGGACAAAACTGTTGGCTAATGAGATATGAGGATCCAAAGCATCAGTTGCTGAAATAAGAGATGAAATTAGGAACTGTTAGACGAATAACCAGTTGGGATTAAAGGCCTAATATTCAAGAGTATTGCCAAAAGTCAGCAAATATAGCCTATATGTGAAGAAACAGTGCTGCTGGTTGTATAGTGAGAAAGGTCAATACTAATTGGAATTATTGAGCCTAAGAGAAAATAGTTGCAATGTTCCCAGCGGACCTCTGAACCATTAAATGGTTATGTCCTGAGATTTTGGTCAAGTCCTATAAAGAGGACCACTGAACCAAATGGTTGGTCGAACCTTAAGAGGATAAGATTTTGAACCATGATAACTGTTAGTTTTAAGTACCCAGGACCCAGTTTGGATGAAGGAAAAAAGATGGACCTCTGAACCTTTTTGTAGGTTGCAAGTCTCATTACAAAAGAAAAATGCAAAAAATATATAAATTTTAAAATATCAATTTTATGGTCTATGAGTTTTGGATCTAAAAAATGATAAGATATACTGATGGCTGAATGGAGGAAATTCCACTCTCTATGAGAAGAAATTTTGGCTGGGGTAACCAAGAGCATCAACCTATTGGTTGACCAAGAGCTACTCGCTGATCTGTCAGAAGGCCAGCAAGAGGAGGTGCTCAAATTGTGGAAAAGTATTGGAGAGTATTCACCCAAAAACAACCATGATTTGGGATGCACACAAGATGTTATCCACAAGGTAGACACCGTGGAAAATTTACCAATAAGGATGAGACCAATCCAACAATTGAAAGCCGATGAAGTGGTAGTGGAGGATGAAATCAGCAAACTAGTGAGGCATGGGCTTCTAGTTCCATCGTCAAGTCCCTGGGAGAGTCCAATTCAGATTGTGAAGAAGAAGGATGGATTGAACCGGGTGGTGATTGACTACCCAAAGTCTGAATAAAATTACAAAGAAGGGTCTGTATCCTCTACCAAGGATTGATGATGTACTAGGTTGTTTAGGAGAAGCAAAGTATTTCTCCGCAATGGATCTGATCTTGGGATATTGCCAGATTGACTCACCAAAGGAAGACCAGGAAAAATGCACAATTATTACCACGCAGGGGCTATACCAACTGATGAGGATGCCCCAGGGTCTATGCAATGTGCCTGCAACATTTCAGAGGGACATGGATGCGATATTAGGTGAATTGAAGTTGTCATGCGTCCTGATATATCTGGATGATATAAACGTGTTCAGTAGGACATCTACTGATCACCTACACCACTTGGAAGAAGTATTTAAGCAACTGTCCGCGGCTAACCTGAAGATCAAGCCAAGGAAGTGCCACTTCTTAAGAAAGAGTTGGAATACCTGGGATTCGTAATCAACTCCAGTGGATTGCAGTTGCAAACCAAGAAGATAGCATCTATAGAACATATGTCTTTACCAAAGAGTGTCCGAGACATCCAAGTGTTCCTTGGGATGGTCAGATACTACAGAAGATTTATTTGGGATTCGCCCAAATAGCTAAGCCATTATTCCATTTATTAAAGGATAAAAAAAGATTCATTTGTAATGAAGATGACCAGGACTCCTTAAATGAGTTACGCCAGTATTCAATAGATTTGCCAATTTTGAGATATCTGAAATATGATTGGGAGTTTGTTATTTAAACTGATGCTTTATTGATGGCGATCAGTGCTGTACTGATCAAAGTAGACAAGTTTTGGGACAAGCATCCGGTGGCATATTTGAGCTGGACACTCTCAGCCACTGAGAGGGACTACACTGTGACTGAGCATGAATGCCTTGTGGTCATTTACGTATGTAAGCAGTTTTGGGTGTAAATCCATGGAATGCTCTTTAAGGTGGTAACAGACCACTCTTTGCTGCGTTGGCTGCACAATTTAGGAGAGCCAGAAGGACAACTGGTCCAATGGGCACTTAAGCTCCAGGCTTATGATTATGAGATTGTCCACCAAGCAGGGGCTTCTCATCAGAATGCAGATGGCTTATCGCAGTTGCCAATGGTCCAGATAGTATACCCGCAGGCAGATGAGCTATTCCAGAGAATGGTCAAAGAAAAATTGGGGACAAGACCTGAGAAATCCAAGGTGCACTTCAGAAAGCTATGGGAAAACTGAAACCATGGATGGACAAGTATTCAAGATGATAAACAGGAAGCGATTATTATTTCCAAAACCATTGGAAAGAGCAGCTATAGTACAAGTAGCTCACAAGGTTGTTGGGCATGGAGGCCTGAGGAAAACAACTGACCATACTTGCCAGTGCTATTACTGGAAATCAATCAACTATGTTGTCGCAGGTTATCTAGCTTGTTGTGTGGAGTGCCAGCTGCATAAACCAAATAAGAATACAACTGGATGCTGACAGGTCCGCCCTGGATTTGCTTGGCACATGGTGTCCATCGATGTGATGGGAACGCTGATGATGAGCATAGGGGGAGTCAAGTACATTATAGTTGTGATCGACCATCTGATGAGATGGGTTGAGTCGAAGGCCCTAGTAGAACAGACGCTACCAGTACTGCAAGGTTCATCCTGGATCAAGTAGTATACCAGAATGGATGTCCACAGGTCCTGCTTAGTGACAATGGGACCAACTTCATCTCTCATGTGATCCTGTGGTTAAATGAGATAATGGGGATCTGAGGAGTCATGTCAGTACCTTACCAGCTGGAGACAAATGGACTGGTAGAATGGGTCAATGGAACGCTGGCCACGATGCTGAGGAAGCTAGTCGCAGGGAGAACTTCCATGTGGGGAATGTACCTGAGTTCAGTGATGTTTGCCTACAATATTATCATCATATGGCGATGGGAAAGATGCCGTTTGATTTGTTATAATGAAGAAAGGCCGCGTTGCAATCGATTTTATAATTGGTAGTGGAACCTACGTCAGAATGAGTACTGAGCAATACTCTAACTGACTGACAAGTATCCTGATCAATATGAAATTGCAAGCATTTAATACAACCTTGAAGAAAAGGATACAAGCGAAATTGATGGACAATAAGAACTGACCGCCTTAGCTGAATATTGAGTAGGGGAAAGAGTTGCCTATTGCAATACACATGGTTTTAGATGAAGAAAAAAGTTTAGATCTGTTGTGGTTGGGTCTGTTTGAAGTGATAATCAGGACGGTGACTGATGCTTACTCCATCAAGAATCTCTTGAATGGAAGTGCTGTGAATTGAGTCCACGCTAATCATCTAAAGCATTGGATCTATGAAAAAAAGGGTTCCTGAAGGACCAACGAACCATTAAGTTGGTCATGACCTGATGATTAGGTCAAGTCCAAAAAAGGACCTCTAAACCAATCTAGATGGTTAAGTCTGAAAAAAGGACCTCTGAACCATAGAAAACTGGCAGGTTTAAGTACCTAGGACCCAGTTTGGGGAAAAAATAAAAAAGATGGACTGCTGAACCGAAACAAGGTCATGTCCCAAAGGAAAAAAGAAGAATAAAGATAAAAATTGATAAAAGATATTCGGAATAAAGATTATAAACCGCACAGAGAAAAGGATGATATAATTTTATATTTTTTAATTTTATTTCTTGCTCTCAGTATGGGGATGATTCCGCCTATGTCACCTCTTGGGGAGGGAGGATGTATTGTAGTAGGAATGAACAGCCCATCAAAATCAATATGGGATTGGATGCTAGCGCGGGGTAGAACTACATGAAACCATGTTCTTTGAGCAGATGCTGAGCCCTGAGAGAAAGTGACTAGGGGAAGAGAATTTGAGATGTCAGATGAAGCCAATTGCAAAACCCCAGAGCGGGGAGGAAAGCAACAGTATAAGAAGAGGCAGTCAGCAAATAACCTCGAGTAATCACAATACAGCACTGGAGCCAGAAGATTAGTCCTGAGCGCCTGATGACAGGCTTCATCAAGGAAACCAGACATATGGGCTGGCAATGAAGAAGGGATGCTTGATGGCTGCCAAATCATGCCCCTATCAACGCCATCAGCAGAAGATACTGATGAGAAGCGCTGGAGAAGAGATAGTCATGCAGGGAGCAGATTGTATCCTGCAAGCAGTGACGATGGGTTTCTCAGAAGCTAAAGCTGAATGAACGGTGGAAACCAGGCGAGGCTGGAAGCTTCGTGGACCAACTTCTAAGAACTTGGCCAGCAAAGCAAAGAGCATAAGCGGTGGTATCCTGATCCAGGATGTTATCAAAAGCGAGAGGGATTTAGCGCTAGAGCCAAAGCCTTGGTGGCTTGGGTTCAGAGTTCAGCATAGAGGAGCTCAAAGTGAATACTGTTACCAATGGGAACTTGGAGACTAGAACAGCGGGGTTGTAATATTGACCAAGTCAGAAGAGGAACTCAGGAAGCAGGTCTGACCTGGCAAGAAATGAGTGATCAAGAGCAATTAGCATAATCTCTGGAGCATCTACAACAATGGTCAGAGCATCAGAAAAAGGAGCCAAATACAGGAGAGTTTTTAAGTCCAACTCTGGAATCGATGGCAGAGGAAGAATCAGCTGAGAGTTGTTCAAAACAAAAGCCCGCCTGGTTTCAGAGGGATTAGTTACCATTTCCAGTAATTCAACAGAAGGACTAGCCACTTGTAAGTTCTCAGCATTTAGACTAGATTCCACCAAGTCAGTTTGCACAAGGTATTAGCCACTGAGCAACCAAATTGGGTGATATGAGGATCGCAACTTCTTAATAAACCTTGATAAAATATGTATGGAGCTATTGCCCCTTATTTTAACCTTTATTTTTGTATAAATTTCAGACTTCTCTGCACTCCCATATCACTCATAAAAAGACCTTTCATTTTAATCTTCTGTGTGACTCTTTATACCTCAGTTCCCCAAGACGGATGCATCCTCAGCTTGGTAATCTTCTATTCTTCTTCCCTTTTCGAATTACTCTTGTTCATATCAAATCTCAGCATAAATCCTCTTGATTCACCAAATGGTCATCAATTTGCTCAGTTATAACTCATATACCCCTTTTTTGGAAATCTCAAGACTCATCTTGATTCCTATCTGATCTGCTGATATAGGTAGCGTATCGTCCAGTCATATCAAATCCCCAACATCACCCCCCCGTTGACTGGACAATATGCTCTTATTGTTTATATGCTCAGAGGAACTTCGTGTGAACTCAGTTGATAATCTGACCCCCACGGGTTCCTTTATTGTGTAGACATCCATGCTGGTCTTCTCAATAATCTCAAATGGGATGACCCAGATGGTGGAAAGCTTGTTTTTACGCCCAAATCTGTGCTGGTCGTGAAATAAAACGTGATCCCCCACAGTGAACAGCGGAAGTCCGCTCGCTCTCTTCTGATCAGATGCCTGATCGCGAATCTTCTTGGCCAAACTGGTTGAGTAGGCTTCCGTTTGCAGCTTGATCAATGTATCCATAAGTGTCTATAAATATCGCTGAGGATTCACACCACCAGTGTCCTCTACACACAAATAGAGCAAGTCAGGCAGAGCCAGATGTTGACCATACAGCAGCTGAAACAGGCTCTTACCAGTGTATGAATGATAGCTGATATTATATGCAAAGACAGCGGTAGGTAGAAGGGAACTCCATTCCTAGGGCAATCCTTTACCAATTTGCAGAGTATGTTCACTAGGGTTCCGTTGACATGCTCCACCATCCCATTTGATTCCAGGTGATAAGGAGTGGTCAAAACCCCGCGATTCGCCATCAACTCATTCAACTTTGGCAAAATATGTGATGTGAAGTTGGTTCCGTTATATGTCAAAATGAACTGTGGGAAGCCATGTCACTGTATAACACATTCCATAATAAACTTAGCAGTGGTGACCGCGCCCAAGTTGCTAATAGCCCTGGCCTCCACCCATCAGGTCAAGTGACTGATGGCAATGATTATTATACTTAGATCAATTGGCACTAGTTGGCAGAGGTCCCACTACATCAATGGAAACAGTGTGCCATGCAAACCGGGGTTTAACTAACTGGTATGTGGTTTTCTTGTGGAAAGGCTTTTCCACTTGGCACTGATGGCAACAGCTAACCAATTCCACTATGTTGTAATGCATGCTCTACCAGTAGTATTGGGGTCACAAAAACTCCAGCGTTTTCTGCAATCCTCCATGTCCCACAGCCTAATGAGCATTCATAATAATTGAGGGTCTAGCCAAAGGTTTAGGAAAATTCAGCGTCAAGTCTCCAATCCACTTGTATAGTTCTTCCCCTTGTATGAAGGTATCCTCCCTGAGTCCATCTAACACCTTGATCACCTGCGGCGGCTCATCCTGATATTTGTTCGCCACCATCTTTTTGTACATTATGTCAGCTAGATCCACCGTGATGGCGACCGTTGGCAACTGAGAAAGATAGTTCACATTTTGAAGTTTTGCTCCCAGTCAATGTACAATCTCAAAATCATATGCTTGAAGCTTCAGCACCCAACGTGTGAGCCATCCTTCCGGTTCATGGAGATTCTGTAGCCAGCACAGGGAAGCGTGATCTGTCACTACCTGGAATCTTACCCTATGCAAATATACTCAAAACTGTTTGTAAGCGTAGAGCACTGCTAAACACTCCCACTCAGTTACAGTGTAGTTTTGTTTGTAACAGTTAAAGCTTTGACTACAGAATGCGACGGGATGGTCCACGCCATCATCGCCCAGCTGAAATAATACTGCCCTTATAGCGGCAAGGGATGCATTCATTTGTACAATGAACTGCTTGTTGAAGTTGGGATATTGCAAAATGGGTGCACTTGCCAACGTGGTTTGTAATATATCGAAAGCGTTATGGTATTGTTCCATCCATTTGAAGGAAGCGTTTTTCTTTAACAACTCAAAAAGCGGGGCCCTGATGCAGCTAAAATTAGTAATGAACTGTTGGTAATACCCAACCATCCCCAGAAACACCTGAATGTCCTGCTTAATCCCTGGGCGAGTTATCTTGCCTATTGCTTCCACTTTAGCCAACTGCAGTTTAAGCCCATTTAAATCTATAATGAACCTGAGGTATTCCAATTGTTCTTTAAAGAAATGGCACTTCTGAGGCTTAATTTTGATATTAGCAGCAGCGAGGTGCTGAAACACTTGCTCCAAGTGGGCTGGGTGCTCTGTAAACGTCCGCAAGAACAAATTGATGTCTTCAAGGTAAACTAGGACGCAGGACAGCCTTAAATCACCTAAAATCATATACATGGCACGCTGAAACGTAGCTGGTGCATTATATAACCCTTGCAGCATGCAAGTTGGCTGGAACAACCCTATTGAGGTGATGATCGCACATTTCTCCTGTTTTGCTAATGGCAATTAAAGCTGCCAGTACCCTGAGATCAGATCCATGGCAGAAAAATAATTTACCCCACACAATCAGTCTACTGCATCATCAATCCGCGGAAGATGGTAGGAATCCTTCTTCATTATGAAATTTAGCTTATAATATTCAATAACCACTCGATTTGAGCCATCCTTTTTCTTTACAATAAGCACAGGTGATGCCCATGGACTGTTTAATAGCTCTAGCATTCCTTGATCAACAAGTTTATCCACCTCATCATAGACAACCTCTTACGCCACTCTTGAACGTCTAAAAAGTTGCAATAAAATGGGAGGGTGATCCCCGTAGCTATCTGATGTACCACCCCTTTAGCGCACCCCAAGTCATGATCATCATTTGCAAAAATATCCCAATACATTTCAAATAATGCCATAGCCTTATCTTGCTGTTCCACCAATAATCCTGTGAGTGCTTCCCAAAGAACCATGGTCAGTACGCCAAACAATGAGCAAGACAGTAGTCCGAGATCCTCCCATGAGCTGAATTCATGAATACAGCAAACTTCCTCTATAGGGACTAAGTGTAGGTAAGCCAACACTTGGTGCCACCGGATCATTATTGCCTCCTTCTGTAGCTTTGCTAGCAGCACTTTCATCTCCCCATTCCCAGGTAGCAGTAACCCTGGAGCCACATGTGGTTCAAGCTGCAAGTAATGGTGCAGCTCCATAATTTCTCCATAAAGCCCCTTAGGGACATCGATTTCAAGCCCAATCCCTACTATGCTCTGGTGTCCAGACAGTAAGCTCAAAGCGCGCGTTGCCCAAAGTGGGATTCCTTTGTACTCGTATATCTGGTTGGGAAGGATCCTGGTCTGCCAACTCAGCACCAATAATAAACAGGACTTACTCCATCGCTGTACGCTAGATTGATATGACTGGAGTGGGCTGGATCTGTTGGGATTCCACAAGAGGAATAATATATGGGAATCTGTTGGCCTAATATAGTAAGAGTTTCCGCCGCCATATTTATCACCACGCCAAATTTCCTCAGAAAAGCCGCACTGATTAACATGTCATAGTTGTTAATTGGCAAAACCAAAGCTGGAGTGGACACCTGGAGTAACCTGAATCGTAAAGGCAATGTGCTGTATGCTCCTTCAGACACAGTGCTGTGCGTTTCCGCGGTCCCATATACTACTTGATGGTCCAAATCTGGTGTCAACATAAGTTTGGCCACCAACCAGGTGGAGACTATGTTCACAGGTGCTCCCGCATCTATGATAGCGCGAATTTTTGTGTTTTGAACTAACATGTTGCAGTAAGTACATTCTGAGTAAGAAGAACCATCAGTGTTTATTACATGTACGTTTAAGAACTTTGTGTTAGTCAAAAAGAAGGAAATGCCCTTGCCGACCTGAGGATACTCACTAGTGATTTTTACGAAATGGCTATGTTAACCCCTACCAAAGTGGTGACATTTGTCAAGGGATCCATGTTGCTGGTGCCGGTCTGTTCCAGGATCTGCCATGCATATGGCTTCTTCACATCTTGGCGGAACTCAGGCCAATGGGGCGTTTTACTTTTGGAAGTGGAAGCAGGGGTATCCAACAAAAGCTGCTGGTATAACAAATCATCTGATTTTGGTTCAACTTCTACCCAAAAGATGTTTGGGAATTTTTAGGGACAAGTGAATTGGACTTAGCGGAGATAGAGCATCCCATCTCTACTCCGCTTGAGCTTTTCTCTGCTCAACTATCTCAGTTGGTATTGCATACACTTGTGGTTTGCTAGGGCAGTTTCCCGAATAATGCCCTCTTTGTCTGCACTGGAAGCAAGTGTTCATAAAAGGTTCGCATATATAGTTTGGGGTGGAAGGACCAGGTTGAAAGTTGCCAGTATGGTTCCAAGGTCGCAGATGAACTGGTGAAGCATGCATGGGCCTAAAAGGGTCCACTGACTTGTATGTGGGACAAATATGCTCCAGCAGCTGATAACCCAGTCGCTGCAGCCTATATCCTGATAAGGGTTGGAGTGGGGCAGCAGAGATTTTTTGGGCTACATTGGGGGTGCTGATCATGGCGGAGAGTCGACCTAAGGTGTTCACAATTCAAATAAGTCCAGTATCTCCATCCAACATGTGAGACATAGCATTAGATAGTTCCTGATGTGGTTTGACAGCTGCCATCATTGCTATACTAACATCCTCAGCGGATAAAATGTTAACTCCAAGTAGGGCATGTGCTTCTGCCAAAAAATGCTCAGCAAATTCTAACAGGGTCTCATTTCAGTAAATCTGTATAGACATAAAACCAGCTTTCCGTTGGGACATCTTGGTAGCGCCCCCAAACAGCTAGATAACAATTGCTTAAACTTGTTCATAGGATACCGAGATATTTAAAAGATAGCGGGTAACTTGATCAGCGCTTTCCACATTTAAAGCGGACAGCAACAATTTCGTTTTACATCAATTGGTAGCCCCTTCCACAGTAAATTTAAAACATACAAAGTAACCGTGTAGGTTCCCATCATGACTGAAAGGAGGTAATTTTTTGATATGAATGAATTCGCTTTGCTCTAGGTTTCAGTTGCAAGGAGCAGGCGAATTGGTTTTGGAGTGACTACATGAACCATCCCTTTGTGCATTATCATACAGCCATCTGGATGGACTCAAATTCGTCAAAAAGGACTCAGAAGAAGTGGTGTCAAGCGGGGGGTACATTGTACCAGCTGAGGGATATTCATTTGATGATCCATAGCATTCTTCCCCTGAATCACCACTAACTGCCCCATTCCCCCCATCTCCGGCATGCCCCATGAACTGTTTGTTGATCAACTGCTCCGCTTTCAATGAATAGCATTTACACCATCAATCCTGAAATTCCTGTTGCAGCGTTTCATGCTGATGTTGCAATTCTAGGTGGAATTCCCTCTCTCCGTTTAATTTTTTTCCACAGCTTGTAATCACAAAAGAACTTCTTTGATTATATTCTGTAGGTGGTTTTTCTGCTGACTAGAGTTTTCCGCTTGTTGATTGGAGTCATTTGTTTGGTTAACAAGGGAGAATTGTTCCCATATCAATTCCTCATTTGCCTTTTGAAGAGTATTAAGGCGCCTTTGTATGTCTGCATACTCTCTTGTCTCACCAATTGGAAGAGGAAAGGCTCATTGGCGCTCAGCCTGACTAACATCTTCCAGTTGTGTAACCTGACGAATAAGCTGTAGATATTCAGAATACGTTGACTGAAGGATAAGCGCATTATTTGTCATTGCTGGGTATTCCATTCCATATGAGGTTGGGTTTATTCTGTCAATAGAAAGCTGACTTGGGCCCTCACTTGTTGTTCCATCAGGGTCAATTTTTCCTTGAGCTGGGCAATCACGACTTTGAGAGCTTCCACCCATTTGGCTAGCTCTGTCATAAAGCTCGGTATTATTACACAATGTTGTTACATCCTGAATCCACTCTGCCAATAGGCCATGCTGATCCAGCAGTTCTTTTATTACTTGAGGTAATTCTATGTTTAACTGTGGTACCAGAATGTACAATTGATGGCTGACATCCCCAACACGATGATACATCTGTTCCAGCGCCCCTTGTACCTCTGAAAACAAATGATTGAGGCAGTCAAGAAAAAGGCGAGTATTGTTTGGCTGTGCTCAAGTGAACTGTAATACATTTCCAATTTCAATATTATGGCGAGCCAGCACACGCAGTAGCTGGCGAATTGAAGGTTGCACATAAGTGACTAAATATTCCTTGATTACATGAGTACTGAGGCAGCAAGCTGACCGCATCGTAGTCACATCCAAATGAGATATGTACAGCATGTATCAATTTTCTTTATTGCGTTGGTTATAGAATAAACTCAGGGCATTTTCCTCAGTCTCATCCTCGTAGAGGTGATACGCGCACAACAGCCATTCCATATTATTTCTCAGTTGTTGGGGAGTCAAATTTGTGGAGCGTCCTTGTTGCTTGGCCACCAGCTCAGGGCAATTCTCAAATTGCAAATTAATCATAACTTCATTATCCCCTGGTTTGGTAACAGTAAATAATGTTGATTTGTGGTTAGGTGCCTCCAGGCTTATTCAGCATACCGCGCCCAGAACCCAATCAAATTATGTTGGAACAAATGAGGACTTGTCATTGTGTTTTTTTTTGTTCTTTTTAACAAAAATACAGTTGATTAGTGACCCCCTGTAGTGAGCATCACTGTAAGTTCTTGGCGTCTAGTCTTGATTCCGCTGAGTTGGTTTGCAAAGGTTATTAGTCACTGAGCAACTAAACTGGACAATATGTGGATCACTGACTTCTTAATAAAATTCGATAAAATATGTATGGAGCTATCGCCCCTTATTTAGTCCTTTATTTTAATATAAATTGCAGACTTCTTTACACTCCCATATCACTCATAAAAAGACCTTTCCTTTTAATCTTCCGTGTGACTATTTATACCTTGGTTCCCCAAGCCAGATGCATCCTCAGCTTGGTAATCTTCTATTCTTCTTCCCTTTTTAAATTACTCTCATTTGTATCGAATTTTGGCATAAATCCTCTCAATTTGCTGAATGGTCATTACTTTGCTCAATTATAATTTGTATGCCCCCTTTTTGGAAATCTCAAGACTCATCTTGATTCCTCTCTGATCTGCTGATATAGGTAGCATATCGTCCAGTCATATCAGCTCCCTGACACTGCTGGCGTCAGATTAGGCGTATGAGTCCTGGAAGGACCATAGAAGAGGTTCCGCCGAGCATCCTGACTCATCTGCTGGATGAGACGAAGGTCTTGATCAGACAAACTGTTTAGAAGCTGTTGGTATCACAACTCAGAATTTGACATATGAACTGGACGAGAGGGGGAATGTCAGACTTATATGGAAGTTGACATTATGCACTCTACAATCCATTAGGTTCCAATTTAAAAGGAATTAATTTTAAAATCAATGGGATAAGCTCTCCAAGAGAAGAATTAGGAATGACTTGAGCCAAGAGGTTATGAAAGAAATAACAAGGGCGAATAGAAATAAGTATTCTTAATTAAGCAACAAAATGAACATTGACAGCAAGAGTCTCCTGTCTAGGATGAGGAGAAAATCAGGAAATCAAGGACGCCAGACCAAGAATCCTGAATATGACAGCAAGTCATATACCCTTATGGGGGGAAAACTGGATCCCAGGACTAAAATCATCATAAGTAAATCAATCTGCCTATCACAACATTAGATCGTGGGGACCGTGCTCTGAGAAGGCAGTAGTGAGGAGGAAGAGAAAGAATGCTGTATGCTGAAGGTCATCCCGAGCAACGTTGAGTATTGACAAGTGTACTCCACTTGAACCAATATAGTATTCACCCAAGTGTCTGAGGCAGTATTCTCATGCCCCAGCCCTTTTCTCGCTAGAAATATAAGCAAGAGAGGGATGTGTTGGGATTTTTGCCCATATTACCAGCCTGCTAGATTACCTGGTATTGCTAGAGGAAAAATCCCTAAGGCAAAGTGAATCAGAAATCGGTTGGCCCAAGTTTCAGAGTAACTACGTTTGGGGGATCTTGGGATATTCGCCTGTTCATATCCATCAGGGATTGATCTGGATGAATACTTAAGATCTCATTGGGCGGAGCAGCTGACGAAATAAGGTCATCTGATAGTGATTAATTATCTGGTGTACCGATTGGGATGGTCAAGTTTCATCACTGACTGATTGGGAATGAATAGCAAGTTGTGAGGCGAGTGATGCTGCCTGAAACTAGCGAATCAATTAGTTGGTGAGAGACCTGCCACAATGGGTAATAAGTCCCATTACCTAAGCAGGTTGCTAGCCAAATATGGCTGGTTTGCTTGGATCAAGAGGAAAATATTAGGGACACATTTTCTGACTCTTTCCGTTTCTAGGTCTTGAGGATGTCCAATGATGGAATTCTAGCCAGAATGGGGAAGACCATCACTGCCAAGATGAGGATGGTGATTCAATGGCAACAGCTGCCGATTCATCAAAGAGGTGTCAACTGAGGGTTAGACAGCCAAATTCCCCATTATATATATTTCCTAGGATTTACTATAATAAAAAAACCAGTATCTACAGTTTTTACAAGAGCAGTAATATTATCCATTTGGTATATAGTTAGACTATTATCAGCTTCTATTGTGTTGTTCTGTCTCAAGGATATTATTGCAGAGGGTAATAGTTGGAAGACTCTAATAGAGAAGAGTAAAGATCTGAGCGGGGATCAAGAGAATAAGGAGCCACAATCAGGGATAGCTGCCAACTGTGTGTTGGGCCAAAGAGACTGGTCACTGGGGTATCTCAGCAAAGATTGGGTGGACAAGAGCACGGTAACGAATCCCGACGAGTACAACATCATGAGTATTTAATTGGGAACACTGGCTGAGCGTTGGGCCAAAATATAATTCACTCTCAACTAGGAATAATAGTCTCCATACTATTATCATCTAGTAATTCATTCTATACAATGTGACGAAGTGCATGAGGAAACTGAACCTGTGCAGTAAAAGGTTACTGGGTTGCTTGCTAATAACAACTGAACTAGTAAAAAGAAAAAAATGATAAAGACCAAATGAAAACAACCTACCAGGCGGGGCAGCAAAAAACCGCTTATCTGACCATGGCGGAAGGAGAGGGGGGATCAGGGGGCTCATATTTAAATTTTAAATTTATTGCGGGGAAGGCTGACCATGGGACAGACACTTCCAAATTTTGACCCAAAAGAGAGAAAACTTAGTAACAGGGAAGGCACCCCAGAGAAGTGATGCTATCTCTTGTTGCCAGTGGGAACGCCCCTTATGGGGAGGGGGAGGGAACGTGTGAAGGGGCCGTAGCCACAATTGAACATGTGTGGAGGAAGGGGTCTGATTTGATGAACCAAACTGGCAACCAGGAGGAGACCAGCTGTTGGCGGCACGCTGATAGGTATCCAAACATCCATGCTTGAAAGTGGTCCACCAAATGAGACCGGAATCTGTGGACAGCTTCTGGGAGGGTGGGGGTGGAGCCTGCGATGGCATCCAAGACAATCGTGTGGATAGTCCACATGGAGATTGCAACCACCAAAGCATGAAGGGAGGGCAGAAGGGGGGAGGCCATTGATAAAGCAAACATATCTCTTGACAGACTGAAGGGATGTATCTGATCCTGTCCCAGCAGACGTTGAACTTCGCGCCATATCACTTTAAAGGTAGGACACCTCTCCAGGCGGTGTAACAGCGTTCCATACTGGCCACACATGACGCAGGATGAGTGTAAAGCGTTAGAGCGCTTGGCCGTATTGTACACCCGTCTCAGGCAGTGCCACACATGGGAGCGGATCTGAGGCTGCAGCAGAGGATGGTGTGCATATTTCCAGATAGTTTTTTGGGTCTCAATGGAGTAAGGGATGTCCATCATGTCCAGGTAATCCACCCTGGATAGGACATGGGCTGTGTGGGGATCACGCCATCTTGTATGGGTAGCCCCTGTACCTCTTGTGTGAACTGAGGAGAGTGGCAGCCTCTCTGGGCTGTATGTCCGCTAACACGAATTCTCCACTCAGCGCTCCACATGGAGAGGAGGATTCATTTTTATTGGGGTTTAGTCCTGTGAGGACCTGTGGCCGATGGGTGTGAAGCCAGGTATTTCATCAGGGAGTGGGGGTTTGATGGATTGTTGAGGCCCAAGGCGTGGGAGAAGTTGGAGTGGGCTGCGCGGGACCAGCGTTGGGAGGGGAGCGTAGGGGCAGTGACGGCTGCAATCCAGGTACCCAAGATCTTGGTAGCATGGGCTCTGAAGTCAAGCAGGCCCATGCCACCATGATGATAAGGGCCAAACATGACCTCTAGCCGTACTGGTGGAGGGCGGCCTGACCAAAGCCATCCTTGCAGCAGGGCATACAAGGATTTGAAGAAGTTTGGGGAGATGGGATGGCGTGGGCTCCAAACTAGACTTTGGAGAGGAGCATAGAGTTGGCTAAAACAATCCTGCCGGTAAGGGAAGTAGGGTGAGCTCTGAGGGAGGCGATGCGCTTCGTCACGTTGTCTAGAATATGACTCTCCATTACTGCAGATGCGTACCCGCCTGCCTCCACCCACACGCCCAGATGGCAGACTGGCCCTATGGTAGGGCGTGGCACGAAGGGGAGCATCAGTGAGGCGGTGTGGGGTGAGCTGGGAGGGTGAGCACGTGTGCGAGCAGATGGGACAGGCTGGGCCCTGGTTTCAGGGGCCCAGCAGTTTTGAGACTGACCAAGGATGATTTCAGTTTTGGAAGCGTTCAGTGCAGCATTACTTACCCAGGAATACTCTTGGATGAGAGTTTCAAGTGCGCGTGCATCTTTACTAGACACCCCAACCACACAGTCGTCTGCAAACGCCATCATCTTGACTGGGGCTTGGCCTGGCACATGGACCCCAGTGAGTTGGGCATTCACATTTTGAAGCAGTGGGTCAAGGCTGAAGTTGTATAAGAGTGGGCTAAGGGGGTCCCCTTGTCGCAAGCCCCTTTGAGGGCGGACTACTTCTGTTAGGAAGCCAGGGCCACATACTGCCATTGTTGCAGTTTCCGTGAGAAGCATCACCCAGTTGATGAAGCGAGGGGTAAGCGGAATTGATGGAGGCAGGCCCTGAGGTATTCCCAGTTTACTCTATCATAGGCTTTCTGTTGGTCCAAGAATACAAGTGCCCCAGAGGCTGTGGACTGGCATGCGTTAGCCACAGAGTGCACGTTGTCCCAAATCGACCTTCTGGGTATGAAACCAAATTGTTCTGGGGAGATGGTGGCAGATGCTACAATCCCTAAACGGTTAGCCATGATTTTTGTTAAAATTTTTGTATCCATGTTAGTTAAAGAAATGGGGCGCCAGTTGACTAAGTCTAGCTTGTCCCCTTTCTTGAAGAGTGTGATGGTGAAGGCCTCTTGTCCTCCTGGTAGGAGGCGCGTTTCCAAAAGGCTCTGGTTAAATGAGGCAAGCAGTAATGGGGATATATATTTGAAGTACTTTTTATATAATTCATATGGAATGCCATCTGGGACTGGGCATTTCCAGTTTGGTGCACCGCTGATGGCTGTCCATAAATCATTCAGAGTAATCAAATTCATTATTTCCAGGTATCAGGAAATGGTGCAGATGTGGGCTCAGTCGAGAATTTCTGCCACTTCAGCTGGCTGAATTGGATTGGATCAGTATAACTCGGAGTAATACTTCTGTGTTTTGATTGCCACTTCAGCTGGCGTATCTGCAATGGAATCATCTGATCTTCGCACCTGTGTGCAGGCCATGCTCTGGCATGGTGCGAAAATTTTTGTGAAAAATATGCAGTGCACTTGTTGCCCTTTGTAATGCATTTGGCCCTGTACTGAACACAAACCTGATGTTTGTGTTGCCTTTCAAGTGCGTTGAGGTGGGCGGCTGCCTCCTCCCACTTCCAGCCCCATGCAGGGCTGTATCCTGTAGCCGGGATGTTGGACTCCAGGTGTGCCAACTCTGCCAGAGCGCACGAAATGACAGCAGATGTGGCTCATGAGCGTCTGAAGGAGAGGTGGCGAGAGTGGTGGATGGCATCCTCTTTGAAGGTTGCCCATGTGGAGATGGGGTCTGCGCAAAATGGTGCAACAAACTCTTTTGCCAAAATTGCTGATTCCACCCAAGTGGAAAATCCTGGTGATGCGAGTTTGGGGGGGCGGAGTTTGCACCAATGTGGGGCCTTAGCCACTGTGACAGGTAGGTGGTAGGTTATCAAGACCAGTCAGTGGTCAGAGAATTCCATTTTTGTTGTTTTGAAGTGGGAAATGTGGGGTTGGAATTTCGCCGGTGTAAGGATAAGGTCGATGCAGGTCATGGACCTTAATTGGCCGTTGTGGACGTGGGGGTGCATCATGTTTTCAAGCAGCAGGGCTCACCGCGGCAGCGCATCCATTAACCCAAGGGTGGCCTTTAGAACGCGAAGTTTTACGTGACCCTGGGGGGCGTTGGAGGAGGAAGGCCAACGATCCATTGGTGTGTTTAGCCAACAGTTCATGTCGCCAACTATGAAAGGGTCTGGGGGTAGCAAGAGGGATTTGACTGATGAGAAAAATTCCTGATGCTCTCGTGCACAGTTTGGGGCATAAATGTTGACAATAGCATTTGTCACGTCAGCCCACAAGAAAGTGACAATGAGGACTCAGCCATTGAGTAAGGTTTCTGACAATAAAAATTTGAAGAAATTGTTTCTCTGAACTAGCACCCCACAGTGCTCTGACCAAAAGGATAGGGATTATAGGAGCATGGTTTTCCAAGCCCTTAGAACCTCATGGACAGTGGGACTCCTGGATGGCCAGGATATCCACGGGTAAATTTTGTTGTAAAAAAGTCAGTTTCCTAGCCTGGGACAGTGAGGCCTTGAATCTGGAAATATTCAACGTCCCTAAAGTGAAGGTTTCCCCCATCGCACCTTAGGTGTGAGGGGGTGGGCGCCTGGGCCCATTAGCCTCCTCTAGATCCCCATGGGCCTTCACAGAAGTGCAGGTGTTTGCAGCAACGCTATCAGTAGTTTTGTTAATTTTAGCAGAAAGGTTCACATTGGCTTTTGCCTTCACTTTTTGTTTCCCCAACGTTGGACAGATTTTTTGCGGAGCAGATGAGTTTGGTACACCGTTGAGTGTTTCAAATTTTTTTTTCAGGTAGGATGGTCCCAAGTCAATTTCAACCGGAGCTTGATTGCAAAGATTGGGTGAGATTGAGTATCCCATCAGATCCTCAGATTGGGTGGCCCAATCATCATGGGCTTCCCAATATGATTGGTTGATGGATTCCCAAGTTGCTTCCACCACGAAGGTTTTGATGTCCACCTGGCGTTGGGAGTGTGGGATAGCGGTGGTGACTTTGGCTGCTTCCTTGGCCGCGGCCCTGCGGGTCTGCTTGGCCTTCTTCCACTTTTGCGGGGAAATAGTCTTTACCAGTAGGTAGCAGCCTTGTGCTCCCCACGGGAAAGCCTCTTTGGTGCTTACAGTTGGTTCATAGTGCGCCTCTTTGCTGGCCATGGCTGCTGAGGGGTGCTCTTGGAATGTGACGCCCTCCTTGGTGGGGCATGCATGTGCCTTATGGCTGAATGCATCACAGTGGGTGCAGATGGGGGGCGCGCTGTTCACGGTTACCCAGAAAGGGTGGGTGGTATGCCCTTTGATATTAATAAAAGTGGAGTGCAGGATCTGGGTTAGGTCCTTTGCGATATCCTTGGTTGGGGTCAGAACTGTGATGGCTTTACCGGTGCACAGGTGTGGCATCAGCATAAAGCATTGCATCTCAAAAGATTGTATTTCGCTGTAGACGGTGAGTCCATCTTTCAGGCGTTGCTCCAAAATGTCACGTTTTACCGTAGTAGGCAAAAAGTCAAATGTGAGGAAAACTTGGTTGGATTTTGTCCATCTGGTGCGTTTGGTTTTATAACCTTTTGCCCTTTGGGGAGTTTGATCACTACGCACACTGCAGCAGCCTCATCTGCTGCTTCCTTGTCTTTGAAACCTAGGTCCAGCCAACCACATGACATGGAGTGAGGTGCGATGTACACCGCATTCAGGAAAAAAGTGTGCACATCCCCACAAAATTTTTCTTACAAAGCCGTTTGTTGGATGTCCAGAAACACGCAGACTCCATATTCCACCAACGAAAGTGGCTGGGAGTGCGGCGTGTTGATGTACTGGTTGCATCATGCTTGCCAAGCGAGGATTTCCAGGGAAATAGTGACCGCCAGTTTTTTAAAAAATTTTCTACTCCACCGGTTTCCCTGGGGCGTTTTCAAACATTTGAGGCCGTGGGCCTACCACCTGCTCCTCTTACCTTACTTGCCCAACTGCTCCCTGACATGGGCGCAGAATAATTTCCTCTGTGAGATTATCAAACTAGATTCAGACTTGAATCGAATATGTTGCAAAAGTGATTGCAACGAGAGAGAAAAGTTTTTTCAGTTGTGGGCTATTAAAATGATAAAAATAAAGATAATATTATAAAAAACCATCAGGGGGCTCATATTTGGCAGCAGCTTCCTCATTACAGAGTAGGGCATGGGCCAAGGCGGAGAGCAAGGGCGTCAGGCATTGGCGGCATGTGGTTCAGTGTCCTTAATGATTGGTATATCCTGAAAATTGCTAGCTATGAAAATAGCAGTGATTTCCAGCTAAAGCTTTTTTGGCTAAAATGCGGGCATCTGGAATTTTAATAAATGTGGTAATATTGGTTTGGGTAATCTTAGCTTTAGGGTTTGTGCTACAGTTACCACATTCTGAATAGCATCGTTGGAATCTTTGTTTAATTGTTTCATTGTATTTTTACTTTATGGGGTGAGGGTTGAGGGGATAGCAGGAGGGATAATACCTTCTATGAGCATCATTACTAATTTGATGACAGCTTTTCAGAGGGACAAAAATCTGGCATGGCAGCTGCTTTGACTGCAAGCTGGTGGTCGCTGCAAAATGGTTTGGCACTTTGCTGTGGGGCATATAAATAAGGGGGGTTTTGTCGTCCCATTCTGAATTAATGAACCGCTCAATTTGTAGAGATGCTTCTTCAATGAAATTACCTGATTCATCAAATTCAGCCAATAACTCCCATGGGTTCTGGTGAATTGAATTGGGGAATCAGCATATGACTGATGATTGCTTGTTTTGGTGGCAGCTTGGGGGTGAACTGTTGTCCAATCCTACCCATGATTGGTGGTAGCATCTGTGGCACTGGGCGGGGAAGGAGCCTGATTGGTTTTTGCAGATTTATTTGTAATGATAGGCTTTGGAGGAGGGGGTTAAGATAGTACCCCATACCGCAAAAAAGCGTGGGGTTGGTGGCAGAATGTATTATGGTGGATGAGGGTGAAGAGCCATCAGAAGCCACCAGAAATGGACATTTGCATATTGAGTGGTCCAACTCAAAACAGGATGGACAGATAGTAAGTCTGCCCTCGACATGGGCCCATAATGGGTGGTCAGGGGCGGATGGGATGACATCATGGGGAGGAATTGCAAAGAAATTTTTATTAAAAGCAGGGCTGATTGTGGCGAATGACTGAGGCCCAGCTAGGCGTGTGGCCCCATTTGGGACCACAAATTGTAGGACGGGGTTAGAAAAATAGTCTGCCAAACCTTCCATCAGCTCCTAATGGAGTACCGCAGGGGGAAGGTGAGTAGGCAAACCAGCAAACTGGACCACCAAAGTGGTGTCCACTGGGAGCTACATCCAAGTGGTGGGAATAGGGGTATCCTGAAAAATCAGGGGCACTGTTGCCGCAGTGGCAGCATCAGCTTCACATGTGAAGATCAATTCAAAATACCCCTTTGTAGGGGCAGAAGTCTATGAATATGGTGGGTTGCATCACCACCTGAAATATTTTGATTATAGTATTTAAATTGTATATGGTAATAACTTCCCATATTTGACCCAAAGGCTAAAATGCATATTGCTCTGGGGGAGCACCAGGGGACAGTTGAGCACTGACTGGGTATGCGTGAGATGGGTGTCTAGATCCTTGGGTGGATTGAATAAACCCAAGGTTTTTTTTGGGACTGGATGAACCAGTCCAATCACGTTTTCCTGCCAGATGGAAAACGCTGGGGGAGTCTTGACGATGCCACACTGAAGCAGCCAGCGGAGAATTTGATGACATGGGTAGGATCAGCAGTCAGAAGTCAAAGTTTACTTAGTTAAATTTTTACTAATTTCACCCAGATAGTAATACTGAGCGGAAAGATTCAGGTAATCATCCTAACTAGACCAACAATTAAAATTCTGGAAGGACTATATGGCAAAGTATATCAACCAAGGTCTAAATTACAAACCAAGCCAAACATAGCAAATGGTATTATATTTCCAGCTATGGCGAATTTTTTATTATTTCTGTGTGCAAACCTATAACGTCAGCCCATTAACATCAAATGACATTAGATAATTGCCTTTCTGCATATGTTCCCTACAATGAAATCAGCTTGTTTCATGAGTTTGGAACTTTTGTCAAAATAGGGCTTCTTGAAAAGAACCTAATCAGCATAAACAACATTAACTTAATACATGATTTGAGTAACTTGACCAACTCTGAGAAGACAGCACAATTCACATATATGATCAAATATGTTTGGACCAGCCATATATATAAAACTGTGTTCATGGAAAGTTTCTAAGAAGGGTCAATAAGTTAGCCAATTAAGAATACATATATTTAGTATTAAAAGTGCAAAATAAATTAAAATATAAACAAAGAAAAAAGAAAAGAAAAGAAAGCAATGGGGCAATGGAGCCCCTTGTCAAGGGTATTCCTATCCCCAATTTTCCTCATGATTTTGAGGAAGATGTGAAGTACAAATTTGAGGAGCTTGCTTTCAGTGTAAGCCGTGCTTGCATTAATGCAGCAAAAACTTCTCTTTTTGACCCCAATTATCCCAAAACCTGCAGGCGCATCAAGTCATTTACTTGTGTGCCAGCTCTCATCATTTTTGCTGAGCATCAACTTGCTCAATACATTGAGGTAATGGACACCGCCGGCCTCATTAATGAAGAAAACCCCCAACTATACCCCCTTATGCCCCATGTCACTGATGCTCCCACCCCAATGCTGTCCGCCATGGTCCACCAGCTAAAGTGGCACCAGACAAAAATTTCCCCAAAGCCTCCTCGCCATCTGATATGGCTTCCTAGGCTGATAACCTAGGGGCTATATTAGAATTTTTTTAATTTATGATGTCCCTTTGTTTGGCCCATTTGCAAATAAAATTCGTGGCGGCTCCCCTTTTGGGTTGTGCACCACTATTACTAAAAAAAGAAAAGAAAGCAAATAAATAGAAAACAGTATAAAACTAGAATAGTATAATATATATATTACATAAATAATCAATTGCTATTTTTTGCTCTAAAAGTAAGGATGGGATCTGGCTTTAATCCATCATCAATTTAATCTGGCCTTAAAACTATAAAATTTAACCTTATATTGATTGGCGATTCAGGATGAAAATCAAAGCTGACTGTTAACAATCATTGCTGACTAAAATGGGAATCTCAGTATTTATGTTCATGTCAAGCAGGGAGAAATGCCAAATTCTGGTGCTTGACTTAAGGTCTACCCTTTTACACCATCAAATATGGCTGATTACCCTGACAATAAACTCAGCAATTAGTCCTGATTAATCTTGCATAATATTGACTTTATTACTAAGAAATTGTCCTTGGGTAAATTCCTAAATTGGCTTTAAAAATCTCAAGGACCAATAACAACAACAAGATCGCCCTTCAAATTATTGTAATCAGTTTTCTGCCCTATATCAAATTTTTTATATCGATGCTCATAATTGGCATGATAGCACTTGCAAATGGACATCCCAAATAGGAGTAACTAGTGCTATCAAGAGTCCTGCAACTTTACAATTAGGAGGACGTTATTAAGCTTAAATCAAAGCGGATTATCCCAGTCAACATATTTTGTCAGCTGTGTGATGAAGATTGTAAGTACTTGCACATGGAAATCCTGAATGGGAGTACCAAGTGCTATTAATAGGCTACCAATGTTCCAATTAGGGGCATTTCTTTAAGCATGATCAATGCCAACATTTGCCAATAAATGTATTTTGTCAGCATATGATGAAATGATAGCACTTGCACATGGATAACCTAAATATAAATGCTATCGTTGTTGAGAGGCCTGCCAACATCCCAATCAGGGGAACATCATTTAGGTTAGAATGATATTATTTTCCAGAAGTTGTTTAAATCAGTTTTATGTTAAAACTTAAGTTAGGCTGACCTTAAGACACTTTTGAACATTTTAAATGCAATTTTTATACCTGAAAATTACCCAATTAGTTTATTTTGCCACCAATAGTCATATTAAAAGGTCATGGTTGTATCAGTTTAAGGGCCAAATGAGGTGAAAAATTATATATGTAGAAATTTTATGCTCAAATTGTGGTCAGATGATGCCTTAGAGGTATAAATATTATCGCCTGGTCTAATGAGAATATCATATCATATAAAAATATAAACCAATGATAAATTCTATTAAAAGGTACATACTTTTTATAATTTTCTTTGACAGGGTTTTATAAAAGTTGGTTATTATTGAGAGTGTAGAAAAGCTGTTAGGACATAAATCTCCAGCTTGTAAATTTGCCTGAATTAGTATAAGTTCTCAAGTTAAAAGTAAATTTTTCCCAATATGACCAGAGGTGTCACATTATCTTAGATAAACCTAATGAATTCTAAATAAATGATGTACCATAAGTTGATTTCAAAAAATTAAGGAACTTTCAGCTGAACTTCTACTCAGTTTAGACGCACAGGATTATTATTAAAAAGCGTGAAATCCTCAAAATTAACATCAACCTTCTTCTTTGGTCAACATGTTACAATAAACCCTGTTCATTTTTTATTTTAATGAGTATATGGTTGACCTCTCTTCCGACCTCCTGAGGAGTCCAAAAGAATGTAGGTCATTATATTCATTCAAAATTATTATTCAGTCTCATCACACCTTAGGTGGAACCTAGCCTCTGCATATTAAGGGCCCAAAACCTTTAGACATGGATCTTTACCTAGTAATGAACTCCATTATAAATCTAACCAGGTTCTGGAATATTTTGGTTTATTTAGGAATATAACTAGCTTTGTATACCCTTGCCCTGGGGCCTCTGGGCACTAGCCTCCTCCACGGTGCTCTGTTTCCCCCACTGCTAACAGGTTGTTCCTTGGTTTTGTGGTGGGGCATCACCACCACCTCTACAGGAACAAGAGAGTTACAGACTCTCTTTTGACATATTCTGAACCAGCATTATTTTTAGGGTGAGATGATTTAATTATCTTTTCATATGATGTGACTTTGTGTGGCATGATCTTTCTAAATTCTTAAGGATGCTTTACATTTAGTTTTTGATATTTCCAACCCATATGATTTAGATGAAGTTTTTCCAAATATTTAAAAAAGGGTTTTTGCGCCCATCATTTAAGTTTGGTAAATAAATTCATAGTATTAGATCTTTTTGGTAAGGTTTAACTCATCTAAAGCTTGGCTCATATCCAAACTAATTTGACCATCATATCTCCTGATAATTCTCCCTCAAGATCTTGCCTTGGGGCACATAGCTCTGAAGGAACCTTCCATAGAGTTGTTAACAACAGTATCCATCTAAAATAAAGCTATGGAGTACTTAGTTCTACATTGGTAGATTACATAATTGTGGTTTATACCATAGAACATCAATTATTTGACTGATAACAAGTCAATGATGGTAGTAATGTATAATTTTAGTAAATGGTATAAGGTGAATCATCCTTTAAGAATTTAGTTTTTTAGTTTTTTTACCCAACATCACTTAAGGATTTTCTACAAAGGCTTATGTATTTTTTGAAAAAAATGCACCCCAGGAGTTTAATCATCAAAAAATGATTAGAAAAATGAAAATGCTACCCTATGGAAGATAATGATAAAAGTAATCAAAATATAAGGGGTAGATATTTTATTAATCTGGAATAATCACACTACCAAATCACTTCGCAGATAAAATAAAACTAACCTCCCATAAAGCCTTTTGCTAATGTTACTAATACTAGCACCATCTCTCCTACAAAATGTACTAAGATTCACATTGAATCACATTATCATACAAGCACATTAATTACCTCAGTCTGATCTTGGGCTACCTTACCAATTGCTTTATCAGCAATAAGCATTTATGATTCAGATTTATTCAGATTTATTCGAGGTATGCTGACCAGGGGACAGACAGTACCGATCACAATACTCAAAACGGCAAAACAAACTACTAACCAGGTGGGAAGCAGAAACTGCTTAACCCACCATGGCAGAGGGTGAGGAGGGGTCAGGGGGTTGGTTTTCAGAAAGACCCACCTCGATCAAGGGGTGTTGGTTACAGTACTGGATCAGAGCAGAAAGCCAGGGCGTTGGGGCATCTGCATAGTGGGGGCTGAGGTCAGCGTAGTAGGAGTTTTCCACTTCTGCATCAAGATAATGATGGGAAAGTGTTTCAACAAAAGCTGCGAGGAGAACTTCAGCTTCTTTGTGGGCTTCAGGAAGTTGGGTGAAAAGGGAGATACTGTGGCGGGTGATTTTGGCTGAGGGGTTGAATGAAGCAAGCGTTGCGACGTTCATAACAGCGATTTCAGCATCATCATATAGTTTTGAGATGTCACTGCAGGGAGATTCAGGGAAGTTGGGGGGAAGAAGATGGTGGGCAGGCCATGCTGGAGCTGAGCCACTGACTGGGCCACCGCGGTGCGTAGTTTTGGGCAATGAGGAGAGGCCACCGCAGCTAAGGCGAGCTGGTGGTCACTTTGGAAGGGGGCTGTATTGGGTAGAGGAGCGAAATGGCGAGGGGTAGGGGTTTCATCGAAGTCGGGAAGGAAAAATTCTGCCCAACCATAATTGCCATGGCAGAGAGGTTGACCTGTATGCTTACTAATGAGGATATTACCTGATTCGTCAGTTTTGGCCAATAGATCCCATGGATTTTGGTTCACTGGAATAGTGGCATTTAAATTTGAGTGGGTAGGATTGGGCGAATGGGCAGCTGCTTGGGTGTGAATGTTGGTCCAAGCATTGCTCTGATTGGCTGGCTTAGATTTAGGTGGGAGAGTGAGGATGGAGGTTTTGGGTGGGGCCAATTTTCCATGTGGGCCCACTGAACGAGATTGGAGGGTGGGAGGGGGCAGCAAAGTGCCCCATACTGAACCTCCAGAGGGGGGCTCAGAAGTTGCATCAGCGGATTTGGCCTTAGGGCACGCTCTTTTTGCATGGTCGATGCCAAAGCAGAGGGAACAAATCTGCCTACCATTATCGACCCGAGCCCAAAAGAAATGATCTGGCGCTTCAGCCACACTAGCGCGGGGTGGGATTTGTTGGGCTATGGTAGGGTGGTGTGGTATGATGGTGGCTGTTGCACGAGGAGCAGCAAGGCGTTCTGCACCAGATGGAATGGCAAAGATGAGGTTGGGCTGAGTGCCATAAGCCATGAGCCCCGCGATCAACTGGTCATACAAAACCTGGGGTGGAAGGTGGGATGGGAGATTTGCAAAGGATACCACTAGCGTGGTGTCTGAAGGGAGGCGAGTACGGGTTGTGGGAATGGGGGTTTTTTTATAAATTAGAGGAGTTTGTGCTGCCGCTTCAGCATCCTCCTCAGATTGGAACCCAACGTCAAAGTAGCCCTTAAAAGGGCGGAAGTCTATAAAGCCAGCTGGCGCAAAGGCTGTAGTGGCTAGGTCAATAATTGCCTTATCGGCATATGGGAACAAACGCCCATAGTCCACTCTGAGGCAATAGCGGATAGCAGAGCGAGGGAGGGCGAGAGGATGGGGGCGAGAAGGGTGGACGCGCGCCAGGTGGAGCGCTAAGTCCCGTGGGGGGACAAAACGGTTGGAAGCAGTGGGCGGGCTGTTGGAACCCATCTGAACGCGCTTGCCTGCAGGGCGGAAAACGCTAGGTGGGGGTGCACTGCTACCCCACACTGGGGTGGCAGGCGGCAGAGCCAAGGACATCAAAGAATAGGTTTTTGGGCAGATGGATGTAGATAAATAAACTTAAATCTAAAATCGCTCAAAAGTGACTTTGAGCGGTTAAAGAGAGCAATAAGCATTTATGGAACATCTTGTTATTTGTAAAAATTGCCCTTACTTCTGACACAGAATGTAAGCCTTGGGGAACAACCATGCGGCTAAATTGGGAGAAATTCCCAATTTAAATCAAGAAGGTAAAAAGATGATGGCCATCCCTCTCATCACCCAGAAGATTAGCCCATGTGGTAAGTGAGAGGTGGGTAATGGCGTACACTCTGAAAATTGCACCTCTTCCTCCTCTGTTAACCATCCAAGAGTTGATGAGGAATACTGGGATGTGAGTCAGGAAGTAGCAGTGGTCAGCAGCCATCAAAAGTGGAAGGTAAGCAAAAATTGTCCTAAGAGGTTCCCTCCACTAGTTTGAGTTCTTCCACTAGAATAAGTCAGTGGCTGGTGAGTTTTAAACTGATAAAGTTATTTTCAAACTCAAAAGAATTATCCGCCATTCCACGCCAGCATTCTTACATTTAAGCCTGTCTCCAACAGGTATGGATGTGATAAAACCCTTTCCTACTCAATGTAATTGGCATATATGGCTTGGCTGTGCATGCAATCTGATGTCCACTGGAGGAGTCGTCATCATCACATTAAGCATAATCAAAGTGGAAGGATTATTCCCACTATTGAATTAAATGCCAATCTGATCAGGCAAGTCAGATCTGAGTCTGTATTGTAAATCATTAAAAATGTCAATCTTATGTGACCAGATAATATGTTCTTCCCAACAGTAGTGCGCTTAGTCTCAGTTTCTCATTAAGGTAGCATATAAGGTAGCGACCCACAATAGGTACTGCTGTCACAACATTTTTTCTTTCTGTTTTTTTTTAAATTTTAAAAAACCAAATTTATTTAGTGATTTTAGTCTGCTTGATATTTAGTGACAATAATTTTTGATTTTGAGAACCCCTGGCTAGTACTTGTAGTTGCCCTATTCTAAATTGCATTCATCAATATGAATGGCTATACCAGATTATTCTGGTTAGTGTTTTGAGTGGTAACCCATCCTGAGGGCTAGCAGAGTCTTATCATTATCAGCGCATTCTATTTAATATTAGAGTGAAATCAGTTTTCTGTCCTTCTCACCCTTTTCTGCAAGAAGAGTTCTGCGTTGGCTTTTTGTACTGAATAAATAGGCTGTTCTTTTGATCATAGTTATATGCCATGACTAGGGAATATCTCCTACCCCAGAACATGATGAGGTTCGTCAAGTATCCCATTAAAATGAGGTTGATCCCGCTTCCTTCCCATGCCCTGGCACTTTAGACAGATCATAAGTGTTGGTGTGTTGTATGTCCTTGGCACACTTTCTGGCCTCCCCAGTCCACTGTTTTGCGCTCTGATGATAGTATCCGTGAAGTCAATTTGGATGCTCTGTGGAAGTCCATATGCAAATCCGTTGGTGCCTTTGTTGTCCGCCAAACAACAACTGGAAATTGATGTGGTTCAGTTGTCTGGAAACACAATTACTTTACTCACAGATGGGCTGACAGAGGGTTCAATGATTACCCTTTCTCCTTAGTTATGTCACTTGAGGTTTCTAATAAACAAGGTCAGAATTATATACTATTAGCAGTTAAAATTCAGTTGGGGTCTTATGTGGTATCTGTTGAGGCTCTCTTAGATACTGGAGCCACCAGGAACTTTATTGGCTTGCAGGCCACTCAGGATTTGGACCTGGATCTAGCAATTGGGTCCCAGTGTAGAATGCTTTGTCAGCTTTGATAACTTGCTATATGGAGAGATAGCACACACCATTCTAAGTGCATTTATTTGGTTTTTTCAACCAGTTCACTGCGGTGCCGGATCTTTTGTTTCCTGTTATCCTTGGGGTTGGTTGGTGGCGGCAGCAACCTGTTGGCATTAACCTGGAGCCCAATCTCTTATTGTTTGTGAATCATTATGCACGTGTTGAATTTCCACTCATAATGCCTTTTTTCCTGCCAGTGTGGTTGAGTTAATCAAGTAAGATCCCACCCCTACTGCGTTGCAACCAGATTTCCCATCCATCTTATTGCATTATAAGGATATTTTTGATAAAGAAAAACCAATCGCCTTCCCACCTGCTTAGAGTATGATCTGGCCTTCCATATGACAATGAATTTAATTAACATTAATTTTCCTCTGTATCTTTATACAGAGAAGGATGATAAGGCCCTGGAGGTGTGGTTTTATAGAATGCTCCAGAAGGGGTTGATAATGAAGAAAACCTCACCCATTACGTCTCAGATCATTTTTGCTATAAAACCAATGGTACGCTCTAGACGTGCATGGACTATGGTCATGTGAATAAAGTCACTGAGTTTGATTCTTATCTGCTCCCCCTCAAGAAGACAATTATCGTGGTGATCGCCAAATCCTGGGTATTCTCCAAGCTTGATCTGGTGAATGCCTTCTAAAAAATTCTGGTAGCAAAAGGGAACGAGTAACAGATGGCCATTTGTAACAGGCAGGGTATTTTTCAATTCAAAGGTATGCCCATAATCTCAAAAATGGGCCTGATATCTTCCCACAGATGATTGACGCCGTACTGGGTGAGCTTTATTTCATATGCTTAGTAGCATATATTGACAATATCATGGTGCATTCACCACCTCTAAACAGCATGTAAGGGACCTTGAGGTGGTACTGGCGGTGCTGAAAAAGGCTGAACTTTAAGTAAGACCTTCAAAGTGCGAGTTCTTCAGGAGAGATTAATTTCTTGGGTAATCTTGTCTTGAAGAATGATTACACTATCCCGCCCAACAATATTTAGGCGATCATTTCTTGGTTCATGACCAACACAGAAGCAATTGTGTAGTATTTTGGGCATCACTATTTTCCTAAAAGATTTGCACTTACGCTTTCAAAGTTGGAGGCGCCTCTTCATCCCTGATGGTGAATAACATTCCATTCAAATGGATGGAGAATTTTCAAATTGCGTTTGAGGTGATCAAGCAGGTCTTTGTGGCACCACCAGTCCTCAAGCATGCCAATTTATAATGGCTTTTTATTGAGGCCTGCAATGCCTCAGCGGCAGCCAAGGGAGTGGTACTGCTTCAGGAGCAAAAGGGGGTGGAACATCTCGTTGGTTACTCCTCCTGGAAGTTTTCATCCGTGGAGCAGTTGGGGGACATTTATTATAAGGAGCTCACAGCAGCGTCATGGTCACTTTTCCACTTGCAATATATTCTTTAAGGGGCGCTCCATGAAATGTTTATCCAGACGGATCACCAGTCTCTTATGTACTTATGTAAGCCACAGAAATTGATACATCGTCTGGCTTGGACTTTCCAAAACCTGTGCAGCTTATGCTTTAAGTACAAATTTGTAAATGCGTAAAACATTCTCCTAAATCTGTTGAGCTGTAACCTTTCCCTGGGTCTGACAGAGGAATTAATTCAGTAGTTGAAGATGGCGATTCCTCCCAATCAGATTCTCACCATTGAACTTTAACAATTTCTAGGGTTGACTGGGCGTCAGATGTGGTGTTGATATCTTAGGTTCTGTCAGGTCAGACCTCCCTCTTGGAGAGACTGGGGCTGTTTGACCAGTTAGGTACGCCAATATACAAGCTGGCTCATTAGTTGGTAATGGAGGAAAACTTTTGTTCTTGGCCAGGTTTGGGTGCCTCCACAACTCCAAGATGAAGTAATATCAGCTCCAGAATGATCCTCCAATAAAGGGACACCCTGGGCACAAAAAGTAACTTAATTTTATAAAGTGGACATTCAATTGGCTGGGCATTTCCAAGG
The DNA here is from genome assembly GCA_022478985.1 of Massospora cicadina. Lineage (NCBI taxonomy): Eukaryota > Fungi > Entomophthoromycota > Entomophthoromycetes > Entomophthorales > Entomophthoraceae > Massospora > Massospora cicadina. The sequence goes on along the minus strand of JAKSZP010000092.1, from coordinate 163,178 downwards.
ACTTGCTGGCATGGATCACCAATTGCATGACATGTGCATGCACTAAATATGATCAATTGTGTAGGAATGGTCTCCCAAATCCTCTGTAGCAGGCTCATGCTCCATGGACCTCAGTGCCTGTCAACTTTAAAGTTGAGCCCCCTTGTTCTAATAAGGGTGACATGATTATGGTGAACATAGACCACTTTACAAAATTCTCCATCTTCATTCCTTGTATATCAGATATTATTTCCAGAGAGATGGCCCAGCTTTTTGTCTACCATATTTTCTCAATGTTCAGTTTACCCCAGGTTTTGGTAAGTGACTGAGGGCCTCAGTTTATTGATTGGTTTTGGATGGCCATTTTGGCTATATTGATGATCCAGCCATGCCAGTCCATGGCATAATACCATCAGCTGGATGGGAAGATGGAAATGATCAGCCAGATCCTCAAACAGTACCTCTGCTGCTACGCCTCTGCTGTGCAGGATACTAAGCCACTAATTTGACTCTGGAACAGTTTTCATACAACAATGTCACTCATTTTATTAATGGGGATTACCCCTATGAAACGACCCTGGGGCATAACCCCTAATTCCTTATCAGTCCTTGTTGGTTCCCTTTGGTCTTCATCTGAGGAGAAGTTGCAGCAGGTATGGAGCCCCCAATCTTTTATTTAGGAGCACCTGAAGAATTTCAATTAGTTTTTACAAGTGGTTTTTTGGATTTAAAACGCCTTCCTTCCTGTAGAAATTTAGGTGGGGTCACAAGTGATGCTAGATATGCAACATCTGCATCTGAAAGTATCCTCGTGGAAGTTTTCAAGAAAGCATTATAATCCTCACATGGTAAAGGGGGATTTAGGCAATGGTGCTTTCTGGTCGGTCCTTCCTGCACATTGGAAGAAGCACCCAGTCTTCCATGCTTCCCAGTTGTCACCATCTAGAAGGAACACATCCGCTGAGCCAGAACCAGTTGTGATTGCGGGCTTAGAAGAAGCAGAATATAATGCAATTCTGGCATCAAGAAAATCATGCCACTTAATGCAATACTTTGTAGCCTGAATGGCTTTCCTTTCTATATAAACAGCTGTGTGAGTGCCTGCAATTGTGCTAATTGCTGCAATTTGGTAAAGGCCTTCCACCAAACCCATCCAGATGCTCCTCAGCCCCTCAGAAGGTTGCCACCAACTTGACAATAAAGCTACCTGAGGCGCAAACAAATGTTGCACTTGCCCAAGCTCCTGGTGGGGGTGCCCCCATTTCAACAAAGGGATGGACAATGTAAGCCTTGGGGAACAACTCTAGCAGCTAAATTTGGAGGAATTCCCATTTTACACCAAGAAGGGGAAAACTCACAGCTGTCCCTCTCACCACCCTGGGTGATTTAGCACAAGTGGTAGATGAGAGGTCAGTAACAGTGTATCATCTGAGAATTGCAAATTTTACTCCTTTGTTCACCACCAAGAGTTGTTGAAGAAAATTTAGGGGGTGTGTCAAGAGGAGGTGGTAGTCAGAAGCCATCTTGAGTGGAAGGTGAGCAGCAATTGCTAAGAGGGTTCCCTTCAGCAGTTCAAGTTCTACCATAGATAAAAATTAATAGTGGCAAAGTTAAAATTAATTGAGTTACTTTCATACTTTGAAAAATCCTCATCAGCCCTTCCTCTCCAACATTTGTACAAACAAGCCAATCCCCTACAGATACATGCGTGAAAAACTTCTTTCCTGAACAATGGAATCAAGATATGTGGATTGGATGTGGTCATGACCTGCTGTTTGCTGGAGTAATTGTCATCATCATGCTAAGTGTGATTGTAGCAGAAGGAATATCTCCACTAGAAAATTCAATAACAATCTGACCAGACAGGTTAGATTTGAGTTAGTACCAGCAATTGTTTATAATTTTGATTCACGGTAACCAAATTTCAAAATATTTCCAACCTTAGTGCACCTAGTCACAACTACCTATTTAGTGAGCATATAGGGCTGCAGTCCTCAACAGGCACAATTGGCATTCCATTTTTTCCTTTCCGCTATTTTAGTATAGAAAATTTTTATAAATCTACATTTATTTGTGACTTTATGAAGTCCGCTAGATATTAATGGCTAATTTCCAATTTTTGGAATCTTAGCTAGTAATCACAGTTGCCCTATTCCTTTTGCACTTGTGAATATGGATCTCTGTACCAGAGGTACTCTGGATGGTGTTTTAGGTGATAACCCATCCTGAGTGCCGGCGCAGTCTTATTATTATCAGAGCATTCCATGGCCGGGATTAACAATGTATATTATATACTGAATTAAAATTAAGTGGGAACTTTGAGCATCATTTAATTCCTGTTTTAAAAATATATATAATACCTTGGCAAATTGGTGAGTTATAGAAGTTTGTATTAGCATAATAATGGTAATTCTCACCAGTATGGCAGAAAATGAGAATTTTTAATTAGTGTGATTGTAATTAGTTGAATTTATTGTTCAGTTAACCAACTACTGACATTTCACATATCTTGACTAAAAAAGCGTCTTATGCCGTCTCCCAAACGTCTGTTGGACATGTCATGCGAAATGTGCGGTCTGGATCAGTGAGATATTTATATTTAAGTGCAGTTACTCAGTTTGTGAGAAGGCGTGGCAATAATGGCAGGTCAATTTTGCTTTCAGTGAGCACTGTAGGGATGGAATAGGGAATGAGGGGTGTCAGACGATTAGAAATACAATGTATAGAAAAGAGTGGTTTGGAGGTAGATGCTGAAAAAATCGGCCAAAAGACCCTGGGCAATTATTGGTGAAACCTCGCAAATTAGGGTAACACTATCTCCAATATTTCATGGGCAAATAACACAAGATCGAACAGCTAGTTTAAATAATCACACAAAGGGATCTGGGGAGTCTATCAGCAGATTCCCCTGCCATGTCCAAATCCCTTTTAAACACCTAAGCGGGGACCACCCCCTTTTATAGGCGTGGTAGAGGTCCCCCTAGCTGAAATAATTTTCTCTAATGGGAATTGGCTGAAATTTATTAAATCATTACCCCATGGGTATGTATTTCCAAGCTTAACTCCCCTTCCATCATTCAGCCAAAGTGAAGCGTATTTCTAAACTTTTATAGGCTGAATTTGCATAATTTTTTATAGAGGAATATAACTAGCTGTTCCAACTTTATTCCTTCCACCCTCAAGACATTTTAAATACTGACTGGTCAAATATTGAGAGTGTTCATTTCCTCTTATTCCCCATGGCATTTAATAAAAAGTTTAAAACCCCAACTTTATAATTTTTCAAAGTTTACATATTTTTATTATATTAGTGGTATAAATCCCTAATTGTTGCATTTTGGTAAATCAAGCACCAAGTGAGCATCTCCTTCACTCAAAATTCAACAAGGGATGAGGGGCTTATGTGGCGGGTGCTTACCAGTATGAGTAAATTGAAATAGAAACAAAAATGAAACAGAGTACATATCAAAATAAATTTAATATAAGAAAAGTTTTAATTTCTTCTTTTATCTGTCAAAAAATGTTTATATGGGCGAAGGAACTTTGCATGGACCCTGTTAACAAAGTACTTGTCTAACACAATATTTATGATGTATGAATTGATAGATTTTTTCATTATCACTTCAGAGGGTCCTACCTACTCAGCTCAAGTTTTTACTTTTTTCCCAAAGCCATGATTGTCATGAAACAGCACTTAATTGTCGATCCCAGATTTTGACAGCTCAGCATGGAAACATAGATCCATGTCATATCCTTAGTTTCCTTTGCTATGAAATTTGTATTGATTGTAGTAATTCAGCTTAATTTTTGCTCGCTTGGTGCTACGCCATTGGATTCCACAAAGGATTTTATTAATTTTTTTTAAAAACTATAAAATTGGATTTTTATAATTCTAATATGAGCGTGGGGGTAAGAATGAAAAAGTGATCCCTTTCCAATTTTCAACAATTTTATATATACTATTTTTGAAATTCAGAGGAGATTTAGGGATAGGTTTGGAATAGCTTTGAGGCTTTCAATCTAGGTAATATGGGTGTTAATACTATCAGATCTTGGGGAAAATTAGTTAATTTTGGTAAAACATACATTGGGGTTCTGAGGCAAAATATACCCATGCAACAAGGTTTTGGTGTATTGTAACCAATCACTTCTTGAGAAATTATTCTCACCTTGGGGGCCTGCTGCCACTCCTAAAAAGGGGGTGGCCCCCGTGTAGGTGTGGTTAAGGGCTGGGCGCTGGTTGGGGGAGTACCTTCTACTGGTTTCCATAAAGTCCATTGTGCAATTGGCAAAATATGATCGTTTGATTATACTGAAAGTGCCATTCAGGTTTTAAACTGGTGTTACCCCAGTTTATGGGTTTCACCAAGAATTGGCCAAGATCTTTTGGCCAATATTGTCGACATTTTCATTTACATTGCTCCTAATAGCATTGGAAAATTGCAAATGGCTGACATTTTTCTTTTTGGCTGACTTGACCTAAAAAATTCTTAATTTTGAGCTGCAAAGGTAAATGTACAACATCACCCCCCTCAAGAATGTTAAAGGCGAGTAGGGTCAGAGGAAACGGCCATGTACGTGATTAATTGTGATACCAGTAGCTAGATTTTGATAGAGTACTCGTTTCCTCTCTTGTAGATGATGGTGAAAGGACTCTCCCAAATTGATCAAAGCTTACCGCTTCTAGTGGTGATGTGGTTATGGTAGTATAACACCATGTCGGATACTTGGAAGGTAGGTAGGAAGGTTCAAAATCATTAGCAGCCTGCCCTTCTTTGGTCAACGTTTTTGCTAATTAGTCATTTCTTCAGATTGGAGTTGGATGATGCGCTGAGCTAATCTTCCCATAACTACCTCAGGTTCCTCAACTCTGGAAGTAAGCACATCTTTATCTAAGAGGGCAGGAACTCTGGTTCCCTTCCATACAAGACACTGAATGGAGACTAATAAAAAATCCAGTGATAGCTAATCTGGTAAGCCATAAGAGCATTATGTAAGTATTGATCCCAGTGAAGAGGATCAGAGGTGGCCAATTTTCGGAGAATGGAAACCAAGGTTCCATTTGCTCTTTCCACAGTCCCATTTGTGGAGGGAATATATGGAGCTGAGAAAAGTTGTTGTGCTCCCATAGATGTGGCCAGGATTTTGACTACTCTGGAGGTGAAGTTCTTACCATTATCGCAGAGTAATACTTGAGGGCAACCGTGATGGGTGAAGATGTGCTGATGTAAGAAGGTGGCAGTGGCCTTAGCTGTTTGAGCAGTGAGAGCCACGGCTTCAACCCACTTATTGAAGTGGTCGATAGCTACTAGGATAAATCTGTTTTCACTAGTAGACTGAGGAAGGGGACCTACTACATCCAAGCTGATGGTGTGGAACAGTTGTGAGGGGTAGTTGGTTGATATTAGTATCTAGACTTGAAGCCTTATTGATTCTTAAAAGTAAGGCAGGCTTCCAAAACATCAACAACAGATTCCATTATTCCATCCCAGTAAAACTGATCCTTAATCCACTCATAGGTTTTCTTGGGCCCTCCATGACCAAGAGTGGAATGTGCTTTTAGGATAGCAGGCATGCGTTCTGAGGGTCGAAGGTAAGGTAGCCATTTTGTCCCCACCTGCTTATACAACTTCCCATCTTCAACTTTAGTGTTATGGGAGTACCGGGCTAACATCTTCTGAGCAGGCTCATCCTCATCCTCCTAGCATTGGGGGTCATTAAGAGGTCATGTAACCTCTCTCGCCTCACTGATATCCAAGTGAAGGACTGGTAGCCAAGTCAGCCCATCAACATTCAAGTGATTAGTTCCAGAATGGTGTTTGATCTTCACGTCATAAGGCTGGTGCTTTAGAGCCTAACAAGCTAGCTGACCAGTAGGATCCCTCATTTTTTGTAACTACTTTAGAGATGCGTGGTTGGTAGCTACAGTGAAGGTGGTTCCATAGAGAAAAGGGCGGTAGTGCTTTACAGCCAACAGAACAGCAAGGTACTCTTTCTACGTTACACTGTTGTTGCGTTCTGCCTTTGACAGCATCTTACTAAAATAGGATACAGGATGTTCTACACCGTGTTCATAAAAGTGGGCTAAGATGGCCCCAACGGCATATTCTGAGGCATCAGTGAACAAGATGAAAGGTTTATTATAATAGGGGTGCCATAGGATAGGACTTTGTTGTAGTAGTTGTTTCATCGTCTCAAAAGCAGCCTTTTGTTCAGAACCCCAATAAAATGGGAAATTCTTGGTTAATAGGCGGGTAAGGGGCTCGCTGAGTTGAGCGAAATTAGGGATGACTGATGGCAATACCCCATCATCCCTAGAATACCTGAATATCCTGAAAATTTTTAGGGGCCAGCATTTTGAGATGGCTTCGACCTTGTCCTGCATGGGTTGAGTCCCTTCTTGGGAAATGGAGTGGCCAAGGAAATTTAATTTCCTTTGGAAGAAGGAACACTTTGAGGTCTAGTACTAAAAAAAGGAACACTTTGAGGGCTTCAACTTGATATCAGACTTATGCAACCGTTGAAACACCTCCTTCAAGTGATCAAGATGTTTGTTGAAGATTTTTGAGAACACCGTGATTTCATCAAGATAGACAATGACACAAGTCAGCTTGAGTTCCTGCAAGATGTGATCCATCACACGCTGGAAAGAGGCAGGTGCGTTGCACAACCCTTGGGGTAATCATCTGGGTCAGAAAAGACCTTCACTACAAATAAGAGCGCATTTCTCCTGATCTTAAAGGAAATGTCCATTTGCCAATAGCCACTGGCTAAGTCTATAGCGGAGAAGAAGTTAGAGCCAAAGAGTTGGGCCAGGGCATCGTCAATGCGAGGGATAAGATAGCTATCCTTCTTAGTGAGGCTATTCAACCTATGGTAATCCATAACTATACGATGACCTCCATTTTTCTTTTTAATTAGTAAGAGAGGTGAAGACTAAGGGCTTTATGAAGGAACTAGTAAACCCGCGGCTAATACCTTCTGGAGTTCTGTTCTCATCTGTTGTTCCTTTACCTTTGACTTGCGATAAGGTTTGAACCTTATAGGCTAGGCATCACCCACATCAATGGAGTGGCATCAGCCTTTCATGTGGCCATAGTCAGTTTCTAATTTGGAGATTATGTCACTTTATTCGTCGTAAGAGGTATTAACTTTTTCCATCTCTTCTGGGGTCAGATTATCCGATATATGAACATTGGGCAAGGTTCTCACCATGTTGTCAATGTATAAGCCCAGTCCGCCATAGAGCCATTGGAGTGGATATGTTCAATGTCCTCTACAAGGAAAAGGAAGCCTCGTCCAATCTCCTGGTGTTTCTGTAAGATCATTTTTTCCGTTGAGGTTTCCCAGTAGAAGGGTAATAGGCCTCTGGTAGGCTGGGTCTAATATTCCAGGAAAAACACGAGGCTCCAAAGGATTAACACCTTTAATACTTACGAGGTGCAACAAGCAATGATGAGGGATTTGAAGCGTTATTTTAGAGTCAATCACTCTTTGTTCACCAGGCTTAATCAAAACCTTATATGCAGCATAGAAAGGGATACCATCACCAGCATCCACTGAATTGGGCAATTTCTTTGTGTTGCGCCCAGAAGTGGAGTATGGCAAGGTTATGGCTGAAAAGGGTATTTGATCATGCAAGAGTATTCGCGCTTGTTGGGCTTATTATTGGGTATGATTAAAGGGACTTTGTAGAAGAGCAACTAGAGGACCCCTTGCTTCATGTTAATAATTCCTTAATACTCAATCATAATTGAGTGCTGATGAGCATATCATATGCGTTGTTATCCAAAGTCACAGCAGGGGCTGATAGGATAGCTTCCCAATTCGAATGGGAAGGGAAGAGTAGACCCCAATAGCACGGGTATTGTTGGGGCCAGAGGTTACAAACTCTTGTGTGTACTCCAAATCAGGTGCTAGCTTTATTTTTCTTAACAAGCTTAGAGGAGATCAAGTTGACTGAGGAGCCAGTGTATAAGATGGCTAGTATACGGACCTTTTGAATAACCACTTCAACCTTAGTGAGCGTTCCTCCAAATTTAGGTGACAAAGATAAGACCTCCTTGAGACGGAAGGTGGAGGTTAGCTTTCTAGCAGTCTCTGGGTATTTATCCATGATGAATTTTATGGGATGCACCCGCTGAAGAGGGCGAATCAAGCCAGCTAAGAATTGGTCACCATCACTGGCAGTGTCAATCACTTTTGGACACCCTAGAATTTGACTGAGGTATGTCTCCTCAGGTATGATGGTCTCGTCTAACCTCCAGCGTTCAAATGATCAGGCACTTCTACTTCTGCAGGGGCTCCCAATATTAGTAACCAACGTCATCATAACCCCCCTCAGATTCCTCCCCAAGATTATTCTTAACAACAGGCAAGGCAGCGATGGAGGTAGGGGGGATGGCTATAGAAGATTGTGTAGCCTTAAGAGACGCATTTTCCAGCTTGGCTGGAAGGGGAGGCACAGAGGCGTTAGTGACTTGTGCGGGCATATGGTTGTTACAATATTACAAGGCTTTGATTCATTAAAAAGGAGTGATAACCCTTTTAAGTCACACTGAGGGAGCAGGTTTTGTATGGAGGATAGGCACAGGTGGCCTCACTCCCAACTGGTCAACCAATGGTAACTCCTTAATGGTTAGCGCTGAAGGTTTCACCTCAGTGACATCAGGTTCAGCACACAAGTAGAATTTGGCCACTTCTATCAAAGCCTCTTTAATATCACGGATGCTTGTGAAGTTGCATTTCACTGAGATGATATGTCTGGCTAGAGAAGGCTGAGACGCTAACCCAGCTAACAGGGCGGCGATGTCATCATAAAGGTTAAGCATGTTTGAGGTTAGCAAATTTTGCGCAGCGAGGTAAAAGCGTTCAGAAAAGGCAATAGTTAATTAACCTTCATACATATTAAGGCGCATAAAGGCATGTTTTTCCCTATGTAGACTTTGCTATGATCCAAATTCAGCTAGAAGAGCCTCCTTCACTTCTGACCAGGTGTACCCAAGGTTAAGGTTGGGTATATCATCTTTTGCGCTAAACGGCTTAAACAAGGAATAATGTATTGAACTCTTTGCTTGTCAGTTATACCATCCATGGCAGCTTTGTAGAAGTACAAAAAGGTAACAATGCTGCCTACACCAGGGTTGTATTTTTCCTTAAGGGGAGTTTGAAAGGGCGCTGCTCAAGCTCCTTAAGGCGGGAAAAAGCGCTTGCCAGTTGCTTTTCAAGAGCAATTATTTTTGGTCTAGAAGGATCTTCTTTAGTGAGCACCATTTTGTAGGAATCCAGCTTAATTATGCTCACTTTGATGCTATGCCACTGGATCCCACAAAGGATTTTAGTAAAATAAAAATTTGAAAACTATAAAAATTGGATTTTTATTTCTAATATGAGCGTGGGGGTAAGAATGAAAAGTGATTCCTTTCCAATTTTCAACAATTAATATTTATACTATTTTTGAAATTAAGAGGGAATTTGGGGATAGGTTTGAAATAGCTTTGAGGCTTTCCAATTTAGGTAATATGGGTGTTAATCCTATCAGATCTTGGGGAAAGTTAGTTAATTTTGGTAAAACAGACATTGGGGTTTATGAGCAGAATATATCCATGCAGCAAAATTTTGATGTACTGTAACCAATCACCGCTTGAGAAATTATTCTCACCTCAGGGGCCCGCTGCCACTCCTAAAAAAGAGGGTGGCCCCCGTGTAGGTGTGGTTAAGGGCTGGGCGCTGGTTGGGGGAGTACCTTCCACTGGTTTCCCCAAAGTCCATTGTGCAATTGGCAAAATCTGATCGTTTGAGTTTACTGTAGAGTGCCTTGCGGGTTTTGAACTGGTGTTACCCTGATTTATGGGTTTCACCAAGAATTGGCCAGGGTCTTTTGGCCAATATTGTTGACATTTTCATTTAAATTGCTCCTAATAGCATCAGAATTGTAAATGGCTGACATTTACATTTTGGCGGAACTTGACCTAAAAAATTCTTATCTTTGAGCTGCAAAGGTAAATGTCTTACATTGATTTTGGCTTGCAGTTTGACTAGCATGGGGGTTAAATTTGAAAAGTAGCAGTTAAAATATAGTGTAGTAAAATTTTCTATACAAGAGTATATCAATGGTGACAATTCTGGGTTTCTCCACATAACATCTGTAAAGGGCTCTTCCTGGTTGCTGAGTAAAAGTTAATATTGTAAACAAATCTGGAAGTGGATATGAGTGTGCTATAATCATATAAGGAGATAATTGTAATCTTCCAAAAATACTCATTAGAGCGACGATTTAAAGCATTTGATTGTACCGTTGGACTTGGGATGATATTGGGGTCAATACAGAGCCAAAAATTTCCATAAGCTAAACCTTGCTTTGACAAAACCTTATGTTAATTCACGGTTTATTTGAGGGCAAAGGTATATATGAGTTTCCTTAGCACCAAGCTTATCCTAATAAATTTTCTATACTAGGCACCATGAATTATGGCAGTATTTAAAGGTGAAACAGAGTAATAAAAAGCATAATTTAATATAATCAAATGAGCAAACATTTATAATCTTTGAGAGGGCTCAGTCTTAATGTGGGTAGCGACCCTCAAGGTTGACAATATCTATCCAAAGACTTGGAGGAGCCAAAGCCTTTTATTGAGGAGTGGATAACCCTTTGTCACTCTTGGTGAGTTTCAGCATAATTAAGATTTTTGTTTTCTTTGGGACAGTGGTTCAATCCAGGGTTTCATTTTAGAGGCATCTACTAAAACTAGGAGGGAGTTTCAGTTAAGATTTTGATCCTAATCATAACTGACTCAATTTTAGCCTGTTCTGACATTACCCCTTAGGATCTTGCTGAGGGGAACATAGTTTGACAAAACCTTCCATGAACCTGATTAGTGATTGTATCCCTTTAGATAGATGCAATAGAGTACTCTGGCCCAAGGTGGTATATTACCATATAGGGTCTAGACCATAACACATCTAACTTATGGGTCTCCTCTAGGGAAATTATGGTAAAACAGAAAAATTTATATCTCAATTAAATTACTGGCATAAGAGGCTTAGTGAAATGGCTTGCTTCACCTCCTTTTGGATAACAGTCCTTAAGGGTTTAAAATAGGGTTTTTAACCTAAATATTTTATTTTCTAGTCTTTTTCATGGCTAAGTTAAAGGTTTCAGCAAGATATTCTTCAGGATAGACTAAACACCAGAGAATAAATCTGAATCCCAACTGTACAGAGCTCTAAATGGGACATCTGATGAATCAATGATAGCTTACTCAGTAAGCCATCAGAACTCATTGAAGGTAGTGATTCAATCTACCCAGGTCAGTCTGTGCCATATTTTGTAGTTGGAAATGAAGGTGCCATTAACTTGTTTCATGGTTCATTAGTTGCCGGATTTTAAAACAGTACAGCCTGATATGTTCCCATCAACAAAGTAAGTTTAGTAGCAACTTGTCTAAGAAGTTTAAATGTTGTCTGAAAGTAGGACTTTGAAACTACCATGCCGGGAAAAGATATGTTTGAGCAAAAATGAGGCGGAAGCTTTAGACTTGGCGGAAACCACAGAGATGGAGCCATCCCAACTTGTGAAATGTCCAACAGCAATGATAATGTAGTAGTGTCCATATAAATCTGTGGTCAGTGGTGCATTTTAACTATACTGATATTTGCAAAGAGAAAAGTTGGTCTGATGACTTGGTGTTAAAAAAATTAGGGATTGTAGTCAATTGTTTAACACATATGAGACATGAGTCAAGGACATCATGTAGAAATCAATCTTACCCTCTCAGAGCATTTATCCTTAAGCCAATGGTAAGAATTTCTCATGGCACCATGTCCTACAGTTGTATGTGCATCAATGATGATCATAATTCTGGATGACAGTTGTAATGGGTGGGGTTGCGCCAGTATGCTACAAAGGAGTTGGGTAGTACCAGCTTTCTACAACTAAAAACTGACAACCTGGAAGAAATCCACTCCAGAACTTTCAAGCCATAGTTGGATGTCATGATGTATTCTCAAACCATGGTCCCAGTCACAATGGGTGCCAATCGCAGGGTCTGGCTATAGAACAGCGCTGATAATGATGCCAATGCTTGGCCTAGCTCACTTGTCAAGATCAACTTCTAGATCTTGGGCTTAATATATGTTTACAATAGTATTAGTTTTTATATGCAAGCAAATTTTAGGAAATATTTCAAAGATTATTAGAAAATGAAACAAACTTCTAAGTTATCGCCTTCCCATTTATAAAGCACTGAAAAATAATTTAATTACGATTCTTCAACTTAAGATTTTAAGAGACAACCAAATTATCACTTGCAAAGACTTATTATCCCATTTAATCATTATTAAGAGAATTTGGGACTTTGGTGTCACATTTCGATGCATCAGCCTCTGTTCCCAAATTTCTGACTTCTTACCTTTAACAACCCCATTCTTAAACCATTCTTCTACTGAACCTTATTTATCAGAGTTGACCTTCAAAGTTTCTTTGGAATCTGAGATTTCACCCACCAGGTCAATTTGCGGACCAGGCTGTTCATTATCCGTTACATCACCTCCCTGTGAGGCCCAGAATACCAGACCTTCTCTGGGCAATGCACACATTCTTCTTGCATCTTTCATGTAGCCTTCTCCACTAAATATCCCCTCCATTTTACCACGAACTTCCGCTGGCCTCTCACCCACTGTGCTTCCAGTATCCGCTTGTCCTCATATTCTTGGCTATTCTCCTCATGAGGGCTCAATGGTCCCAGCTGCTCCAATCCTTTCTCTCTAAACTCCCGAAGTTGGGAGGCGTGGATCACCTGTTGGGCCTTTGTCCCTCCCAGAAGCTCCAGTTCATAAAGTGACCTTATTGATAGCATAATAATTTTATTTGGGCCCAAAAACTTCTGTCCAAGCTTCTGGCTTCTCACCAGCATGGCGTAGTTTTTGGCCACCACTAACACCCAGTCTCCAGGAGCAAATAGCGGATCCAATGACCTTCATCAGTCTACCTGATGCTTCTGCCACGCCATGGCTCATACCAAATTCCCTCATAATTTCCTCCCAATGTCCACCATTTTGAAGGTTATCTCATCCGTCCCCTGACATATTTCACCACTCAAACCCCCATCTAAACTAGGATTGAGTCCATGGTTCACAGATAAACGGGGGCATTTCTGTTAATGATTGACAGTGGTGCTATAAGCAAATTGGGAAAATATAACTCATGAGACCCATTTTTCCTAACAGTCCAAAATGTAGCACCAGAGATACTGTTTGAGTATCTAATTTACCCTCTTCATTTGTTCATCAGATTGGGGATGATACACTAAAGCCCTGCAAGGGTGATTTATAAATTCCAAATCAAATTGGACCAGAATTTTAATGAATTGGTGACTTCAGTCAAATATAAATTTCACCAATATGCCAAGCCAGGTGAATAATTCATCAACGAGAATCTTTGCTGCATCCTTTGCTGCAAAATTGGTAGTGCATGAGAAAAATTTGTTATATAGTCAGCTGAATGATTATCACCATAATTATGTCTTTCCCATGGACACTTGGCAAACCCATGATAAACTTTACAATAGATGATTCGTTGAGTGACCCATGTTTGAAGTGGGATTAACTTATCAGATGGAAGCTTTCTTTTAGATTTTGACCTATCACAAATAAAGCTTTCAACCATATATTTCATAATGTCCTTTCAAATAACCAGTTGAAAAATAATTCTGACGCACCAGTTTGACAATCTCCGAAATTCCAGGTGCCCTGTCAATGGGTGGTATGAGAAGATTGCAATAACTTCCATTACAAAGGAATATTCAGGACTACATTCACGAATCATGGTATAATATGCCATTCCTTTTCCTATTAGTACAACGGTGGCCATTCTGCTATCCTTTTGCTTTCTCAGCCCATTATTGATGACTTAATTCCAACTTCAACTGTTTCTGCTGGATCTTTCCTCCTAATTCGCTCTCCTCACTTTCAAACATCAAAAATTGATCTGTCCAGAACATTGTAGCTGTGTTAAAATACTACAACTCCGTCATCTTATAATCCAACCCTGCTTCATGACTCATCCGATCTGCTAAAGTGTTGTACTTTACTGGCCAGTAATCTAGCTAAAAATTGTACTGGACCAGTTCCACATGCCAGCGGTCTTGGCGCTGATCCATCTTCCTTGGCTTACAATAATATTCCTGCACTTGATGATCTTCCCAAAAAGTGATGAGCATACAGAAGGTGGTGCTGCCATTCCCACAAAACTGAGACCACCCCCAGTGATTTTTATCATATATTAGAAAATTCATTTCTTCCAGGATCATTTTTCAGTTTAAGTAGCAATAATGTGTTTTTATTTATCCTCACCATCTTGTAATAACATAGCCTAGGGCTTAATCTGATGCATCTATCTCAACCACAAAAGATTTTTTTGGGGTCTAGGTGAACCAGAACAGGCACCAAAAGAAGCTTCAATTTTAACAAAGTGAACGCCCTCTTCTCCTCACCCCATAAAAATGAAATATCTTGTGCCACCTGCATAAGCAGCAGAGCCATTTGCAACAAATTTTTCACAAATAACCAGAGAAAATTAACTGTCCCCAAAAACTCTAGACCCCTGTTCAATCTGTCAGTGCCTTTCATGAATGAACTGTTCACATTTTGTTAGGGCATATCACAAGCCCCTTCCTAAACATAAAATTGCCCTAAAATGCCACTGAGCTTTGGTTGAATTTTCATTTGACAGCTTAAGCATGATCCCTTCATAAAAAACAACCAGCACTTCCTGCACATTGAGTACATACCTATCCTAGGAATGTAAAACATGAGATTTTCTACCATATATGTGGCACAAAAATGGCTGATCATCCCACTCATCCCTTGATTGAACATATGCTGGAACACCTCTGGGGAATATGCAGCCCAATTAGCATTACTTAGTAAATATCCCTAAATAACGTTTAAACGCCATACTTCTGATGTTCTGGTCTCATGGGTAATTGATTAGATGTCTAAAAGATCTAGCTTTATAAACATGATACAGAACGTGACCATTTGTCAAAATATTTCTATCAAGGGCATAGGATAAAGATCTGGCTCTGTAACTGCGTTGAGCTAAAAGAAGTCCACACTCAGCCATAATTCCCCTCTTGCTTTTGTTACATTAGTCTCAGTGACACAACAGCAGATTTTGATGGATCAATCAACCATCACACAACATTGGGCTTACAGGATTTTTAAACGCCGCTTTCTCTTCTTGATTTAGAGGGTAAACTTGGAATCCGCAGGGAAGTTTAGAGCTTTTCTTGAATCAAAAAAAACGCAAATGAGCCAGTGGGCTAACGGCTAATTTTTTTTCCTTGAATACTAACACAAAATTGTGGTGTTCCACAGAGAATTCCTCCTGCTTGACTCCCAAGCTCTTGGATTTAACTTATACTCGCCAACTATCAACTTCCATATCATCAGAGGGCCTGAACTCAGGTTCAAGGTAGCTGCATGAAAAGGAAAATCAATCTGGGGTCGAAACTGATGCCACCACTGCATCCCCAACACCACTGGATGGGCCAAATACTCTATTTCACAAAACTACTCCTTTAACCTTAATGGACTCTGCTGTGCCCCTATCATGGGACTTACATTTCACGTGGGAGCCTCCGTGACACATTGGCAAACTAACCTCTAGTCACTAATGAATTTATAAATTCATTTTATCAGCTTACATGAGCTTAACATAATTTTCTTCCTCACCTGTATCCACCAGGGCCATTACCTATTTTGTTCTTCCGTTAGTGTATAAATCTCCTGTTTAAACAAATGAGGATAAAGTGAAGAGGATGATCTATTTTTTAATGATTTTTAGATTGCAAGTTTGTGGGCTATGAATACTTAGGCACATCCTCCTTCTCATGTCCATGGCTCACCGCTTTACTGGATTTCTCCACAATTCTTGTTGGGCCACCCTTGAGCATTTCTGAATTTTCTTTGAACTGCATGTCAGACCCTCTGACCTGGCTGGCCACCTTCCAGAAATTGCCCTTTCCTTTGCAACATGGAGCCCTTGCGTTAGTCTTGTGCAAATGCAAATTATTTTCAATCTGCAGGGCTAACGTGACCTTCTCCACCAGCATACCCTGAACATTTTTGCCGCCATGGCCGCCAGAAAATCCTCCTGTAAACCTTGATGGTGCATTCATAAGGATTGTGAATCCACTACCCAAGCCGCTTTTGCCAATGGATGGAAATCTGCACGTATTCCGCCACTAAGCTACCCCCCTGGCTAAACTTATGGAGTGCCAACCATACTTCATACTTCGCCTCATCTGGGCAGGTCACATGGTCAATCAAATCCACACACTCATCCATAAAATTTTGTAGGCAGCCTTATTCTTCAATCAGCTCCTTCACCCAGCCTTCCAAGTCAAAGGTTAATGCATCAAAGATTGGGGCTATCTGGATCAAGAAAGGGGCTTCCCCCCTGTCACATGTGCTAAATGTGCCTTAAAACAAATCCATGTTATCACCTGTTGAAATTCTACAGCGCCTCCATGGACAGGGATACTCAACTTTTTTTATTAAGAATTACCAGGATCTCTGCTGCTTTTGGCATTGCATCACCCCATAACCGCCTTACCTCACACATTAAAAAAGGACAGCGAGGATCCTACCATAGACACAGTTAATAAAAGTTAGTACAATTCCTTTCTTCCTGAGACCACCTCCTCACCTTGGGGCCCCACAAGACAGAAAGAAAAGTAGTAGAGTTTTGTTTAATGTGATGAGCAGTTTGCGCCAATATGCTGCAAAGGAGTTGGGTATTAACAGCCATGTCACTGACCACATAACTGACAACCTGGAAGAAATCCACTCCTGAACCTGCACGCCATGTCTGGATTTCATGACGCATTCTTATAGCATGGTCCCATTGACACTGATTCTTAATACCAGGGTCTGCTCCAGGACAATCTGAGAGTAAGGACAATCTTGACCAAGCTAGCTTGTCCAGATCTACTTCTATATCTGGGATCTGAATAAATGTTTATAACAATAATTTGTTAAAAATAAGCTAAGAAATGTTTTATTAAATATTTCAAGATTTCTTAGAAACAAAACTAAAATCTCATTTTTTGCATTCCCCTTTGTATAGCACTGCAAATTCTTCAACTAGGCTCCTTTATCCAGTTTTTTGGAAGATTGTTCAGATCGTCATTTGCAAAGGCTCACTATCACATTTAATCATTATTTGGAGCTTTTAGAACGCTAGTGTCGCATTCCGCCAGATCATCCTCTTTTACCAAATTTTTGACTTCTTACCTTTTACAACCCCATATCTGATCTGTTCATCTACAAAACTCATTTATAAGAGTTGTTTTGAAATTATCATTGGAGTCTGAGTTAACACCCACCAGGTCAAGTTGCGGACCAGGTTATGCTTGATTTGTTACAAAAGTCAGACATAGATGAGCCAAGCAGATCCTACATATATAAAAAGTACTCCATTATTGATTCATGTATAGGGCCAACATTTTGCTTAGCCTCTCTTAGACCTATGGAGTCTCTTGAACCCACTATTCTGGTCAGCCTATCAGTTCATATATACACAATCTCTTTTAGATGTGTGCAAGGTTAGTAATGGCAAACAAGTTAGTCCCTCAGCATTTTGGCAAATAGTACACACCTGTTAAAACGTATATAAGGTGGGTCAAACTTGAGACAAATATACCACACCAAGGATTTTTCTAGCCAGTACAGGTTTCAAACTTGTATTGAACAAAAACTGCACTAGGGTGGAAGCAGGAATTACCCTTCCAGGCTAACCACCCAAATAGTACCAAGCAGTTGAACAATTAAATAGTCATAGCATTTAGTTTAAGGGTCCAGCACACAAGCCAGCCAACCAGGTCCTTCATCTGTTATAACCCATTGGCGTCACATAACTAATTACTATAAAAACTGCTTGCACAAAGGTAGGGTTAAAACTGCTTGTTGGCCAAGAGTAAAACTAAGCATTCCCTTTCAGTAACGCTTTTAATTCCTCTCTGCGTTGGTTAAGGTTTTACTTAAGTAGGCTCTGGGGTGATCAACTTGATTAAAATTAAGTTTTCTGGGATAGCTCCAACTATGACTGCCAGGATTCAAGATAAAAATTGTATCAAATTCCTATCTTCCAAATCTGGCCATGCCAAATTGGTTGTTGAACCTTACCAAGAGAAAACTCTTTCAGGATCATTCTCACCTATTCCTGAGTCACGTGGAGCGGCCTTTCCAGCCTTTCAGTCAGGTGAGTGACGCTATCCATTGAGGACGCCCTCAAGGAGGCCATTCCAGAAGATCAGTAAAGATCCTAATTAGATAAGGCTACAAAGATCTCAAAGGCACCAAGTCCTGATGCACCCTATAAATATCGAAGCATTTTAATTTAATAAATTAATTGGTAAACTAACCCATCTTTCTGCTTCCTCTTCGGTGCTCTTTTCCAATTTTTCCAGCTTTGAGCCTTCACAAACCCCGGCGCCAGTCCAAGGAACTGTAGCACCAACAAAAGTGGTGCTCACTACATGGGGCTCCAAACTGAACTAAGTGAAAACGTCTATCACATAAATGGAAACCAACAGCAGCCCTAATGACCAAATAACTGGTCAATCGGGGAGTGTTACTCAATGGGTTAGTACTTTTCAGTATGCAACGCTGTCCTCGCAGCCAGAAAGGCTATAGTTCTGTGCCACCTTCCAACTCTCGCTGCCCTCCCTAGATGGGAGCCAATATCAACTTCAGTTTGAACATACCAATGATGTTGTACAACAATTAGTCCATGGCATCTACACTGAGGGCGCCCGCTCCAGCTACTCCCGCGCCTCCGCCGTACCTTCCACAATGTGGGACCTCTATGCCTCAGCTGTATACCTGCTGGGGAGCTTACCTTGGGGCCTGATCGCTACCTTCGTAACTTCGTCCATCCCACAATTCACCACCTCCTCCAGGTAGTAGGATTACACCAACAGGAGGTCTCCCGGCACCTAGGGCTCACCCTAAATTTACATTCCTATATTATCAACTTCTACGACGCTGCCTCCTCCTTTGTGCATGACAATCACAAAGCTATACATTATAACTGATGACTAATCAAAAGATCTGCGATCAAGTTGTAATATTAGATAGCAGCATCTCCAGATACCCTGAGGAGAAGTTTCGCCAAAACGCCCAGCAGTTTGAGGCAACATGGACCCAGCGGTTACAACTAGTTGAAGAACTGCTATGGTCCCTACAGCAGCGCTTCCAGGAGCTGGCCTCTCATGACTATCCCCCCTGCGGATGCCAGGCCAGAGGGGCCTAGGGGGCCAGAAGGTCCCAAAGGGCATCCAGGGCCTTCAGGCCCCCCAACCTCAGGCGAACCTGGAGATCCCTGGTGAAGGGATATAATAACCTCCCTGGCTGCCCTGCAGGACCAGATCCAAAAGGTGGCCTTGGGGTGCAAGCTCTGAGCGGATGGTGTCCCCCTTGACCCCAGGGTCTCCATCAAAGCGCTGTCAGATGAGATGGATAACTTCAGCGCTTTCATAAGGCTCACCGATGCTAGCCTCTCCCAGCTTGAAACAAAGAGTTGTGGGTTTGAAACTCAGTTGGCCACCATCAAAAACCAGCTCCAACTACGCAACGCCAAAATAAAATCCTTAAAGGAGCAGGTTGCCAGCAAGGCGTCCGCTTCCACCCTCAGTCAAAATTGGGAATATATTCAAGAAGACTTAGAAGGCTTGTGGAGGCGGTTAGATCAGCGGGTTCCTTGAGAATATGCAGAAACGGAGATCTCAGAGATGACCCCTATCCCAGGCGTTAACACCCTTTCCACTCCTATTGTCTCTAACTTTATACCTAGCTTCAAGGAAAAGTTCACCCCCGGATGAGAGAGTATTGCCTCCTTCTTGTATGCCTACAAGAGCTCTATGGAGTAGGCCACCAATCAACAAAAGGTGAAGCACATCCACTACTGCCTAGACAGCACCACCCGCGAAATCATGACTCCCCATCTGAAGGAGTGTAACACCTGGGAACAGGTCTGCACCGCCCTGATCCAAGAGTTTGGCAGTAACCAAACCTTGGCCAACCAGAAGCAAGCGTTCATGGGTATTTACTTAACAAAGGAGAAAACCTTATGGAGTTTGCCAACTGGTTCTACACTCAGGCATAACCTTTGGTTACAAAAAAATGTATCGCTCTGGACAACGCCATCACTGCCGTCATCTCCACCCTGGGGTCCTATCCTGAGGTCCAGATGCACATGATCGGGCAAAAGAATGGGTACACTTGTATCAGGGAGATTAAGGAGGCCCTCAACGAGATCCCTGCTACAATCCTGCACTCTAAAGCTGCGTCCGCTGGCCCCTCTAACTGCCCTAGGGTCCATGTAGTCGAGAACCAGAAAACCCCCATCCTCAGTGCACCTATTGCAATGGCTTTAGGCATAGCGCTAAGACTTGTTGGAAACATCTAGCTGAGGAAGCGGGAAAAGGGCAGTCAGCATGAAGGACGAGGCGCTCCATGCTGACACCCCTGTCCAGCCTCAAGTATCCTCTACACACAAATCAGAAGCTGTTAACCCCGAGGAAGTAGCTGCGGTATCTAATGACAATAAAGACATTGATACTGCTTACTCTTCTTCTGATGATTCTCCCATGTTCCTTATGTTGCCGCCTCAGTTTGGGAGTTTGGTCACCCGAGTCACCATCTGGGTCCATAAGATTCCAGTTTATGCCATAGTTGACAGTGGCTCCCCATGAACGTTATCTCTTCCAAGCTGATGAAACGCATCAAGGTCGCCCCCAATATGCCGCACTACATGAAGTATGGCACAGCTGGCCCTCAGTGTACCCAATCCATAGGGGCCTATTCCTCTCTACTGATTTTGTTTGGAAAACTCGCTTTGGATACACCACCATCGCTCTAGACAACACTAGCTATGATCTGCTCCTTGGGACCCAGTTTCTTTGAGACTATTCAGCTGTTATCCACTATGTCGGTGGTTTTCTCTCCCTTTTAGGACATCAAATCCCTCTGGTTTTTGAGATTGCCCATGATTCTAGGGCTGATGTCAAGGCCCAAGCCTGCCTACTGGAGACTGAAGGACAAATTGATCAGCTCAAGTACCATATCCAGGGCATTCAAGTCCGGCTACCCCCTCCTGCTGTGGATGGATCAGAGGGGATGCCAGTTTACTTGCCCCAGGCGACTACCATGCCCCAAAATCCCAGGTCGTTGTTGACACCCGGGTCCACATCAACATTCCCTTGGGGTAATTACTGAAGGTCTGAGGTCTGGATAACCCATCTCCTAAGGAAGTGCTGACCTGCCCTGGAATCCTTGATTCAGCATATGCCGGAATGATATCAGTGTTGCTAGCCAACCTGACTGACAAACCAAAAGTTATAGGTACTAACCAACCCGCTGCTTACGTCCGCCTGTTACCAATGGGGGCTGTTGCTGAAATCTGAAGCTTTGGGGGCTTAAGAGACTTCAGCTTGGAGTCACCACCCTCAGTTAATTTGGTCAACGCTAACATAGGAAAGGACCTCTCTGATGAACAGCGACTTAAAGTTCAGGAGTCCTGGAGGAATACTCGGATCTATTCTCCACTTTGACCTACGACTTTGGGAGGATGAACGGATTCATCCACCATGTAGAAACTGGGGATGCCCCCCCTTTTTGGTCCTGGCCTTACCGCAAGAGCAAGGTCAAAGAGGCCCAGGTCATGGTAGAAATCAAACAGCTTCTCGACGCAGGGCTCTTGGTCCCTTCACATAGTCCTTGGTCTTCCCCTCTTTTGCTGGTCCAAAAGAAGGATGGCAAGCACCAGGTGGTGATGGATCACCAATGACTCAACTCCATCACCAAGAAGTAATGCTATCCTTTACCCCAGATCAACAATTCTCTCCATCTGCTTGCAGGTTCCAAGTACTTCTCAGCCATGGACCTCACCAGCAGGTATTGGCAGGTTGAACTTGCTCCCAAAGACCATGCCAAGTGTGCTCTAATCACCTACAAAGGGCTGTTCGAGACCACCCAGATGCCCCAAGGCCTCTGCAACGCCACGGCCACATTCCAGCGCGCCATGGATGGGTTCCTTGGGGACCTGAAGCTCTCCTGTGTCCTGGTCTACCTGGACAACATCACCGTTTTTTTGCGAACTTTTAATATACATGTTAAACATCTTAAGGAAGTCTTTGAGTGTCTCTGAAAGGCCTCCATCAAGCTCAAGCTCTCAAAGTGCTCCTTTTTCCAGCCCGAGCTAGAGTTTCTAGGCTATAAGGTCTCCAAGCGTGGCAATCAACCTATCCCCAACAAGGTTGACACCATAGAAAATATGTCGCGCCCCCAAAGCCTAGGAGATATTCAAGTCTTTTTAGGTATGGTGGGCTATTACTGTCAGTTCATCCCACGGTTTGCTGACCTCGTCGAGCTGTTGTTCTATCTTCTACAAAAAAATATACCATTCAAATGGCGACCTGAGCAGGAACTGGACTTCAACGCTTTACATACGGCCTTGTGTACTAAACCTGTTCTAGTTTATCCCCATTTTGACAAGCCTTTCTTGCTGTTCAGGGATGCTAGCGACATTGCTATCAGGGTATATCCTGGCTCAGCATGATGAGAACCAGGTTGATTATCCCATAGCTTATTTTAGCAAGACTTTAAGCAAGGCTGAGTGGAACTACAGCATCATCGAGAGGGAATGTCTAGCAGTTCTCTTAGCCATCAAGCATTTCCGGCCCTACCTCTATGGTACCCATTTTACTGTTATTACTGACCATTCTTCCCTTTGATGGCTGCAACAAATGAAAGACCCGGATGGATGGTTGGCCAGGTGGGCCCTACAACTACAAAGCTATGACTTCACCATCATCCACCGCGCCAGCGCTATTCACCAAAACGCTGACAGACTCTCCAGGATGCCGGTATTAGCGGTCCTGACCCCAGAGGAGGATTGGCTCTATGACTTGATAGGACAGCCCAAACAATGGGAACTGGAATCCCCCCAGGTCCAAGCCAAACTCCGCTGGATGACTCATGACACCCAGATCAAGGATGGGTTACTCTACAAGAATGTCAACCAGAAGTGGCTTCCCATCTCTGACCCTCCTCTCATACTGATGTCATCCTGGAAGGCCACACTACTGTTGGGCATGGTGCAGTCAAGAAGACCCATGAGTGGCTGAAGTTACGCTGCTACTGGGACCAAATGGTCAAAACCATCCAAGAGGTTCTGGAAGCCTGTATGACCTGCCAATCCCAAGACTGGGCCAACCCTCGATATCAGCACTCCGTTGTTGCGCCAACCAAGCCTTTCAATGTCATTAGTATCGACGTGGTGGGTCCCCTCCCCACTGGTCTACATGGTCACAAGTATATTATTCTTGCCATAGACCATTTAACTAAGTGGGTCAAGGAGATCTCAGTCCCTGCAGCCACAGCTAAGGCTACCGCTCTATTCCTTGTTCGCTCCATTTTCACCCAGCATAGGTGCCCCCAGACCTTGGTCTTGGACAATGGTTTGAACTTTACCTCCCAGGTAGTACAGGAAATAACTTCGCTATTTGGAACCACCCAGAGTTTCGCTGCTCCCTACCACCCTTCTACTAATGGGCGGTAGAATGGGCTAACAGAACTCTTCTCTCCATCCTGCGGAAGTTAGCCACCTCAGATCCTGCCCACTGGAACCATTATTTGCCCAGAGCCTTGCTTGCTTACCGGGTAAGCTATCACCATGTCATAAAAATGACCCCATTTGAAGCCCTGTATGGGCTGGCCCCTTGGCTACCCAGTAGCGTCCAGCCCCTGCTCAAAGCCTCCACTCCCAAGAATGCCGATTTAAATATGAGGGCTCTAGCTGATGAAATTGTCCATCTCCAAGCCCAAGCCACTCAAGGCATTGTTATCACCACTGGAAGAGAGACATCATGATCAAATCTAGGACGACCCTCCTTACCAGAATTTCAACTAGGTGACCTTGTTCTCTTTTATCATCATTGATCTGGAGGCTGACAGAACAAGCTCAACGTACTGTGGTCTGGACCCTACAAAGTTATACACAAGGTGAGTTTGAGTACTCCATTGCCAACATTAATCAGGGGACTGTTGTAAACTGAGTGCATGGTCAGTTCCTCCAGCCATATACCCTCTCCAACAGGATCTTGAAGGGGGCCTTATCAGGATTTGAGATAAAAATTGTATCAAATTCCCGTCTTCCAAATCTGGCTGTGCTGAATCAGTCATTGAACCTTACCAAGAAAAAACTATTTCAGGATCATTCTCACCTATTCCTGAGTCACGTGGAGCGGCCTTTCCACCCTTTCAGTCAGGTGAGCGACGGTATCCAGTGAGGACGCCCTCAAGGAGGCCATTCCAAGATCAGTAAAGATTCTGATTGGATGAGGCTCCAAAGATACCGAAGGCACTGAGTCCTGATGCACCTTTATAAATATCAAAATTTTTATTTTAATAAATATTTTGGTAAAATAATCCATCTTTCTGTTTCCTCTTCGGTGCTCCTTTCTAATTTTTCCAGCTTTGAGCCACCGCGGACCTCAGCGCCAGTCCAAGGAACTGTAGCGCTGACAATGACATCGCTAGCATGTGAAAACATAAAGAAGGTTCTGTCAAACTTAGGGCTGATCAGAAACTAGGCATTCATTAGAGCATCTTTTTTTTTTAGTACTAGATGGTCCCAACCCAAGGGGGGGTTCATTAGAGCATCCCTAAAAGAGTAAAAGCTGTTTCCATGATTCTTCCCAGTGAAATGGACCTCATTATGAGTTAGATAGACGAGGGGGTCAATAAGTTTGGCATAGTATAGTATAATTGACAAGAGGTAAATGACCATCCCAGAAAGACTTGCAGATTTAATAAAATTTGAGGTAAAGGCATTTTTGTTTTGGATTAATATTATTGGGTAATGAAAGATTTACTCCTCAATTACCCTTATGACTGAGGATCTCCATCTAAATTTAAAAAACTGAATTTGTATGGCTACAATTTGATAGATGCAGCTCTCATTTACCAAAGATCTGTTGAAGGTGCTTTAAGTGCTCATATAGAGTTCAAAAGAATACTATGACATTATCCTGGTAGACTAATGCATAAAACATTTTAAGATCTCATAGCATACCATCCATTCCCCACTGGAAGGTCGCAGGGGCGTTGCACAACTACTGAGACATGATGATAGGCTTGAACAGACCTTAAATGGAAATGAGCGCACATTTCTCCCTGCTTCAGGACCCAGTTTAATTTGCAAATATCCTCTAGAAAAACTTATAGCTGAGAAGGCTGAGATCTAGCTAAAAGGCGAAGAGAGTCATCAAATTGAGGCAAAGGTAGCTGTCTTTTTTCATGATAACAATTAATTTTTGATTTTCTATTACAAAGTAAGGGCTGAAATCCAAGTTGCAGATCAGTAGAAGGGGAAAACCAAAGGAATCTGAGAGGAATTTAAGAGGACAGCATCCAGCAGTTGTTTCATCACCTGAATGAAGTGGGCCTCATCATCTTAGAGTTTAATAATTCAAAGCATGAAAGGGCTGGGAGTCTTCAGTATGAACTTGATGGTGAATTCCTTTAATTAGCTCAAAGTCATCAGGGCCTTTATAAAAGTATTAGCGTACTCCCTAAATAGTGAACTGGACATTTACTTTTGATCATTTTCAAAGTGTTGCCAAAATTAACATCTAAGCGCACAATGATTGAAGCCCCTTCAAGTCCTGGTCAGCTAGTGATCCACAATCAGAGACGGAGTTTACATGTTCAATTATAAAAGGTCTGAAGATATGATATTGGGTGGTTCAAGTAGTCATTAAAAACTGATCAGTAAGGTTTGCCACTAGCATAGTAATAGTCCCAGATACGCAGGATCAAGTATGTCAGGGCAGACTATGAGTTCCCAATTTATTTGGATTGGATCCCCTATAGATCTCCAAAAGATGTGCAGAGGGCACAATTACCTAAGTACCTGTTTCCACCAAAACTTGAGATTTAGTTTTAACCGTCTTATTAATGGGAAAAATGGACATTCCATCAGTAGCATTCACTAAGTGAGGAGAAAGAGTAACCTTTAGGCACATCACCTGATACTCCAGTCTCTCAAGCCACTTGGGATGTTCTAGAATGAAGCTTAAGGTTTCTTTCTTCCTTTCTCCCTAAGCAATTTTTTGCTGATAAGCAGAAATCGGTATCCTAAAATGGAGACATATATGACTTTCTTGGGTAAGTAGTGTAATGAACTGACCAGTAATTGTTTCTCAAAAAGACGATCTGTGGTATAATTTTTCTAAACTATGACAATACCTAACAATACTAGGGATCTGAACTGTATAGACAATGACAAATAAGCTCCTAGGGAATGAGTGTAGGTAGGAATAACTGTCACATATATAAGACAATGATAGCGATTGGGACAACCTTTTTTTTGCTTCATTGACTGGGAGGAGATGACTTTAACTGGGAAACTCCTTGATAATGGCCATGTCTTTCATCTTGTGCACTACTACCTCTACTTGAGCGACTTCTTATCCAAAATGAGAATAAAAATATTGGAATTTACAGCATAATAAGAAGAAGTATAAAATTTATTTCTAGAAAGATTTTCAGAGACGTTGTGGGCGTTGGGTGTAGACTCAACAAAACATTTGGGACTAAGAATTATGAACATACTTTTAGGCGCAGGGTTGTCAGCTTAGGGAGTCTCACGCCTTAGGATGACACCTCTTTTTCCGATTTTCTGATTTCTTCTTCCAGAACTTGTTCTCATGGTGGTTATAAAAGACGCAGTAGTGACAGGGATCACGCTTGGATTTAAATTTAGGTTTTAGCCTACAGCTTAATATAAGGTCTTGATTCCTTGGTCGAAGAAGTATGGTAGTTCTCAGTTTGGAAACTTCCATAATAGGCTCCTTGATGTCAAGGAACATTTTAAACTTTTTCTAAATTGCTTGGAAATGGAGCAATAGGTTGTTTTGGGAGGAGAAAGTGGACACCACAGAAGCAATAAAAACCGTATAAAGTGACAAGTTACAAGAGGATAGGGCCTGTGCCTCAAATGTGAAATGGTTAGTAAATTCAATATAGGACTTTCCCTTTTTTCTTTTATATATAAAACAGCTTTTAATTTGACAGAGTTAAATCGCTACAAACGTCTAAATGAGGGCTTCACAATCTGCTTCCAAGAGGTGCATTCTTTAAAGTAGGGCATCAGGAGTTCTTGTGTGTACTGTCAAGGCAAACTTAGATGTGTTGCATCTTTCCCAGTCCATGACTGGTTCCATAGCATCCTTATAGATTAAAAGGAAAATTATTATGATCTCCATGACTGGATTTAACTTCTCCTTAAAGGTGGCATTAAACGAGTTAATTGGCTCAGATAAGACGTGGATGGTAGGGGTCAAAGGTCTGCCAATTTTTCTTAAGTTTCCTTCTCAAAAGGATCTGCCATGCGGAATTTCTCCATTTGTTGCCAGAGAATACTGAGATAACCTTGTACATTACAGCCCAAGTTTACTACTTGGTTGGCACTGACATTAAAGCTGAGATGTTGTTAGAGCTGTTGATTATCAGCAGCTTTGTCAGCAGACCGTTGTTAAGCTCCTATTGCTAAAATTCAAAAACTCTTAATCTGAGAGGTAAAACATTCAAATTTGTTCTACATGTTTGTTTCACTAGCCTGCTGTAATGCAGCCACACAGGAACAAGATAGTTAAAGGTTAGAAATATTTTCATGGAGAGCAGTCAGAGTTAGAATAGATTTAAAATAATTTCCTTCGGCATCCATCAAGCCTCTACAAGATACTCCCCATAGTTGTAAATCCAAATTGGCAATATGTGCCATGTGGTCCTCATCTCAGGTTGGAGTGATGCTATGAGATCCTCCAAGGGGTCTTGATGAACCTTTCAAAACTCTAAGGGCCTTCTGTACCCCTAGGACCTTTGGACCTCTGGGATTTTTTAACTTACGTCCCTTCAGGCCCTTGGGGCCCAATGGTGACAATCATTTATGTAACAGTCCAATTGTTGACTACCTCATTAATCTAATTAATCTTTTTTATCTAGTTTTTAATCTGGGCTTTATAGAACTGCCATTGTTCAGATAATTGGGTCAAAAACAGTCACATTTTGATGAAGCAATCACTAAATAGCACATTAGCATTAGCGAGCTGCTGGGAAATCTAATCATTTAGGTTTCTGATAAATTTGCTATCAAGCTGTATAAGACAATTCTGCAGATAAAATATTT
The DNA here is from genome assembly GCA_022478985.1 of Massospora cicadina. NCBI lineage: Eukaryota > Fungi > Entomophthoromycota > Entomophthoromycetes > Entomophthorales > Entomophthoraceae > Massospora > Massospora cicadina. The sequence continues at coordinate 134,941 of JAKSZP010000092.1, read as the reverse complement.
CTTTTAAGTTGATGATTATAGCTTCATGATTTCCTTACCCAAAGTTAGAGGCTGTCTCATATAGTTATTGAAAGAGATTGAAGTTTTTGGCAGAGGCTGAACTGTCTCTAATATTCATGTAATGCAGCCCTAACAATTGTCGTTGATAATGAAGAGCTGGGCGAACAAGTAGCCATATGTAAGCTTCAGTTTGTGTAAATCTCAAAGCCTTTTTGGAAGGATAGCCGTGGTGTACAGATGTATAGAATTAACGCCAACCTGGGTAGAGTGAAACTATTTGTTTGTTGTCCAGGTTGCAGAACTCTATAAAGAGGAGCTTCCACTGTTTGATCGACTTCAGCTTATTGTATTTGGTAGGATGCTTCATCAAAAGCTAGGATGATGAGATCCTTGAATACATTAAATAGTAAATTTCTCAAACTATAAATAGGTATATCTTGTCAGCTGTATTGGACCCATCAAGTCACACTCATCTTCCTCCTTTTGAAAGATATTTTCTTCCCTGGGATGATCCATATTTGAGAAGGTACATCTTTGCTTAGTTGCCTCAGAAGGACTCTGAGAGCACCAATTTTGGAAATTCTAAATTTATTTTTTGTTTCAAAAAGTCTTTCCAAATATGAGCCATATTAGCTCTATCTTTAGTCCTAAGGTGATACTCCTTCAAAAGGTACTTTGAAATATGGCAGTAATTAAAGGTGCGACAGAGTAGTAAAAAGTGTACTTTATATTAATCAAATAAGCAAGCCTTTATAGTCTTTGAAGGTTGTGGTCTCAGCGTAGATAGCAACCCACAAGAGATAGAATTTTTTTATTAAAGTATCAGAGGAGCTGAAGCCTTTGATTTAGGAGGGGGGACCCATTGTAACTCTTCTAAAAGGTTTCTTAGACACTTTGGACCTTTGATTTCTTTGGGACAATGGTCCAATCCAAGGCTCTACTGAGTGGCGTCTTCCGAAGTTTGGAGAGAGTTTAGGGTAAATTTTTGATCCTCATACAAGCTCAATTCTTTCTAGCCTGCTCCAACAAGTGGGTATAACATGTGAGGTGAAGTCTGTGCTGTATGTCATTGAAAAGAACAGGGTGCATAACCTACTAGATTATGTTCAACACAGAAAAATATTCGTGGTAACAGCGCTTAGGTAATATATGGAATGTGCCACCATCCAGTATTTCAGTGGTCTATGGCCACTAGGATGTACTTGCACAGTTTGAACTGATGGGCAGAGGGCTAACAATACCAATGAATATGATTTGCCATTTAATATGAGGTTTTTTCAGTAAGTACAATGTCTATTTTAAAGTTTCTTTACTTGGCACAGGTGGCAGCATGATAGCGTCTCTATTATGTCAAAGAATAAGGATAAGATATTAGGTAAAGAAAATTTTTCTGCTTTATAGGATGAATGAACTGACTCAAAAATGATGTGCCTTACCTCAATTTAGTTGTTATTGTGCTTTAACTGTGTTGTTTTAATGAATAGCTCAATTATTAGCGAAATTAAAGCATTTAATATGAGTGCACCATTATCCATATGCACAAAGAAAGAAATGGGGTGTGATCCATTTTCTGTACTCTGAAGGGATTAAAGCTGCAGAGATTGAACTTAGAATGCATCTGCATTATGGTGATAGCTGTCTTAGTGAGTAAAATTTATAATTTGAATATAACTTTTCTGAGTGGATGTGTATTTGCCTTCTATGAAGGGTGTTCAAATAAATAATCACTTTAAATTGATAAGAAAAATGATTAAGTGAGCAAACGATTTAAAATGATTATTGTGTCAGAATTGGTTATACTGCGAATAATTTTAACAATAGCCTTGGTTCAGCATTTGCAATCATTATTGAATCTCCTAACTTTTACAAAGCATGTTCTAGTTGGTTACCACGTCAACCGCCAACAAACACAAACACAATGTCTGTGAAATGTAAAATCAATTTAATAAGTTTTAAAGAGGAAGTAAAAGACTTTCTCAAGAGCAAAGTAACTGTTGAGATGTGTGTGCATCGCTAAAACCATAGAGTAAGCGGCAGAGCATGATGAGGAAACATCCACCTTTGCTATCAGCAAAAAAAACTCAATAATCAAGCCTCTACAAGAAAAAATGATTACTTTGATTTGGAACATGAATGTATTATTGCTAATTTATAATTGTTGGGATTTTGGAATGCCCACATCATTCATATAAATGATTATAAAAAACAAATCTGTTTTACCTGCTAAGGGTGCGATTTTATTATAGGAAACCTATAGCAGTTGTGGGAGTATCCTTAATTTGGGACTATTGTTTAGGTTTATACTCTATATAATAGTTAAAACACCAAATCTAAATTATCCAGATTATTAATGTTCCATCAGGGATAATCCCTGATAAAGTTTTCAAGTGTTCTGACTATTAATTTAATGATTTAATAACTAGGTATTCTTATGTAAATTGATTGTGGTTTATCACCAGTCAATCAGGGTTTTTATTAGCAGTTGCTGAAGCTTTAACAACGCTTGTATTAGCAGCAACTTGCAGTTTAACCTGAAGCAAAGCAGCCTGCTATCAATGGATTTGGTCCCCTTAATGAGATGTTTGCTATCTTCATAAGGTTGTCCGCTGGGGTTGGATGGAGGCGTTGGAAAAAGCTATTTCTAAATCCAACCCAGGACATATCATAATATAGGCAGAGGTATATACCAACTATGTAGATGGATGATAAGATAAATCTTCAGCATTGGTGCAATTTTCATGGGTTAAATTTATTAGTGATGGATGCCGTTCCCATTAGGGCACCAACAGAAGATTTTGCACTGAATTCCCTAACTAAATTCTTTAAATTTATTTAATAAAAGCAGATTTGTTGAGTGTAATACATATTAAAACGGTTATACATGTTTTTGTATTGTACTCTTTGTAATTAGCGCTGGAATAATAGTTTTCTTTGTCTATATTTTCTCTCAAAATCTCAAGATCTTATATGTTAAAAGTAGAATAGAGACGCTCTTGTTGTCCAGAATTTTGCCAACTCTTAAGATTAGAGTTAAAGGGATAGTTTTCCTGGCTGGATTTTTTACAATTTCCTTAGAATGGGCTGAATGATGATTGCCAGTAACTGCCTATAGAAAAAACACTGATCAGAATTAATACATTAATTTTGAAGAACTCAGCTAATAATTGTTTTCATACAATAATCGCATACCCACTTTTATTAACATTACCAATATAGTTAACGCACAACTTGAACATTTGTATTAAATTTCAAAAAGCTTACAAATAAACTTTATAAAGTCAAACAACGAATATCTACAGCTAATGTGAGATACTGCAAGATTTGAAACCATAAAAATGAAGAGGAGAAGAAGTTTTTATACCATCTAGTACTAAAAAGAAGAAGTTTTTATTAGGTGTGATTTTGCTCAGAATAATGCCCACGCTCATACTTTAGGTTAAACAATCCAGTGCAACCAAAATCCTTGTTTTGAGCTTCTAGAGCGCCAACTTTACAGTCCTGACCTAGCTCAAATTGAAATTTCACCTTTTTGGTCTGATGAATGAGAACCTGCATTAATTTGAGCTTTTATCAGAAGACAAGGTTGTGGAAGAAGCGCAAGAGTGGATGTGCACAATGCCAGAAATCTTCTTCCAGCAGTAAAATAGGAAGCTTATAGAGAGATAGACCAAGTGAATACAAATTGAGGAAAAATATAGAAAATAAGTTAGTTGCATTGTTTTTCCTATTGAATTTTTTTACTTTTTGAATTGCTCACATACATACTTTACAATAATGATGAGTATTTATAAACTTTGTTGCCATTTGTAGCCCTCAATGTCCTAATACCTCATGTGATTAATTATGATTGTTGGTAAGTTGATATGACTGGATGATATGCTATCCATACTGGCGGATTGGAGGGGGAATCAAGACAAGTCTTGAGATTTACAGAAAAGGGTATACAAATTATAATTGATCAAAAGACAACCATTCAATGAACGAGGGGAATTATGCAATATTTGATATGAATGTGAGCTTCTAGAAAAGGAGGACAAATAGAAGAATACCAAGATGAGGATGCATCTGTCTTGGGAGACTGAGATATAAAGAATCACATGGAGGTTTGAAGAGGGGGTTTTCCGGGTGATTAAGTGGTTGTAGATAATTCTGCTATCTATATTAAAATAAAAGTCAAAATAAGGGGCAATAGCTCCATATATAGTTTATAAAGTTTTATTAGAAGGTTGGTGATCTTCATATTGTCCAATTTGGTTGCTCAGTGGCTAATACCCTGTGCAAACTGACTTAGAAACAAGTCTATACGCCGAGAATCAACAGTGGTGCTCACTACAGGGGGCCACTGGTCAACTGTAGTCATTTAATGATAGGATATGATGATGAGCCATCATTTGTTCTGACATAATTTGATTGGATTCTGTGCGCGGTATGCTGAAGAAGCATGGGAGGCACCAAACAACGAACCAACATTATCTACTGTGACTGAACCAGGGGATGATGAAGCTATGATCAATCTGCAATTAGAGTATTGCCCTGAGCTGATGACTTACCAACAAGGATGCTCCACAAATGTGACTCCTCAGCAGCTGTAGAATATTATGGAGTGGCTGTTGCATGGATATCGCCTATATGGAGATGAGGTTGGGGAAAACGCCCTGAGCTTATTCTATAACCAACGAGACTAAGAAAATTGATACGCCCTGTACAAGTCTTATTTGGATGTGACTACAAAGGGCTTGGCTTGCCACCTTGGTACCCATGGAATCAAGGAATATCTAGTCGCTTATATGGAACCATTGATCGCCAGCTACTGTGTGTGCTGGCTCGCCACAATATAGAAATTGTAGATGTATTACAGTTCACTCAAGCACAGCAAAACAATACTCGCCTCCTGCTTACCGCCTCAATCATTTGTTTTCAGAGGTACAAGGGGCGCTGGTACAGATGGACCATTATGTTGGGGACGTCAGCCAACAATTGGACATTCTGGTACCATAATTAAATTTAGAATTACTTTGAGTAATAATAGAACTGCTGGATCAGCAAAGCCTATCAGCGGAGTGGATTCATGATGTAATGACATTGGGGAATAATACCAAGTGCTTTATGATGGAGCTAGCCAAATATGCGAAAGCTCTTGAAGCCATGATTGCTCAGCTTAAGGAAAAAATGACACTGATGGAATGATAAGTGGCGGATAAAGGTCTTTATCAGCTGATTTAACCCAACTCATATCAAATGGAGTACCCAGCAAACAGCAGATAACGCGCTTATCCTTTGGTCAATGTCTCCCAAATATCTCCGGCTAATCCATCGGGTTACACAACTGGAAGTTGTTAGCCAGGCTGAGTGCCATTGAGCCTTCCCTCTTCCAATTGGTGAGATAAGAGAGTATGCGGACATGCAAGGGTGCCTTGACACCCTTCGATGGGCCAATGAGGAATTGGTATGGGAATAAGCCTCCCTCCTTAACCAAATAAATGACGCCAATCAACAAGTGGATAACGCTAGCTGGCAGCACACCCACCTGCAAAACATAATTGAAGATGTCCTATTGTGATTACAAGCCATGGAGCAGATTTTGAACGTTAAGAGGGGATTCCACCAGGAGTTGCAACATCAGTATGAAACACTGCAACAGGAATTCCAGGATGAATGGTGTATATGCTATTCAGTTAAAGTGGAGCAGTTGATCAACAAACATTTTGAGGGGCCCGCTGGAGCTGGGGGAGTGGGGCAGTTAGTGGCGCTTTGGGGGAAGAATGCTATGGATCAGCAACTGAATATCCCTTGGGCGTTATTATGGACCCTCCACGTGACACCACTTCTTCCAAGTCCTTTTTGATGGGTTCAAGTCTGTCCAGCCAGCTGTACAATAATGCACAAAGGGTGGTTCCCATAGTCACTCCAAAACCAATTCGCCTGCTCCTTGCAGAAGGAACCTGGAACAAGGCAAAGTCGGTTAAATAAAAAAATTACCTCCTCCCAGTCATGACGGGAATCTACAGAGTTACTTTAAGCGTTTTGAATTCAAGGTGGAAGGGGCTACTGATTGTGGAAAGCGAAACTGTTGCTGTCCACTCTAGATGTAGAAAGCGCTGATCAAGTTACCTGCTATCTTCCAAATAGCTCAGTATCCTATGAATAAGTTAAAGTGATTGTTCTCTGACTGTTTGGGGGTGCTACCAAGATGGCCCAATGGAAATCCAACTCTATAACTATACAGTTTCACCAAAACAAGACCCTGTTAGAATTTGCCGAGCATTTTTTGGCAGAAGCATATGTCCTATTTGGAGTTAACATTTTATCCGCTGAGGATGTTGGTATAGCAATGATGCCGGCTGTCAAACCAAATCAGGAACTATATAACACTATGTCTCGCATGTTGGATGGAGACGCCAAACTTATCTGTATTGTGAACACCTTATGTTGACTTTCCGCCAAGATTAGTGCCCCCAAAGTAGCCCAAAAACCTCTGCTGTCTCCGCTCCAACCCTTTCAGGATATAGGCTGCAGCTACTGGGTTATCAGCTTCTGGAACATATTCGTCCCTCATACAAGTCAGTGGACCCTTTTCGGCCTGTGTACGCTTCACCAGTTCATATGCGACCTTGGAACCATACTGGCAACTTTAAACCTGGTCCTTCCACCACAAAAGATATATGCGAACCTTTTATGAACACTTGCTTCCAATGTGGATGAAGAGGGCATTATGCGGTTAACTGCCCTAATCAATCAAAAATGTATGCAATACCAACTGAGAAAAAAGAGCAAGGAAAAGCTCGAGCAGAGTAGAGATGGGATTCTCTACCTCTGCTAAGTCCAATTCACTTGTCCCTAGCAATTCCCAAATGTCTTTTCAAGTAAAATTCAAACCTCAATCAGATGAATTGTTATACTAGCAGCTTCCATCAGATACCCCCACTTCCGCTTCTGAGAATAAAATTTCACCCCAGAGCCTTAAGTTCCGCCAGGATGTGCAGAAGCCATATGCATGGCAGATCCAGGAATAGACCGGCACCAGCAACATGGATCCCTTGACAAATGTCACCTCTTTAGTAGGAGTTAATGTAGTCATTTCAATGGAGAAAATCACTAGTGATTATCCTCAGGTCAGCAAGGGCATTTCCTCATTTTTGAGTAACACAAAGCCCTTGGATGTACATGTAATAAAAACTGATGGTTCTTCATACTCAGAATGTACTAACTGTGATATTTTCGTTCAAAACACAAAAATCTGCACTGTCATAGACAAGGAACCCCTGTGAACATAGTCTCTACTCGGTTGGTGGCTAAACTTCTGTTAAAACCAGATGTGGACCATCAAGTAGTATATGGGACCGCGGGAACGCATAGCACTGTGTCTGAAGGAGCATATAGCGCGTTGCCTTTACAATTTGGGTCAGTCCAGGCTTCCGCTCCAGCGATGGTTTTAAATAACAACTATAACATGTTGATTGTCGGGCTTTTATGAAGAAATTTGGTATTGTGATAAATATGGCGGTGAAAACTCTTACTATTTTAGGCCAAAAGATCCCCGTATATTTTACCTCTTGTGGATTTCCAACAGATCTGCTCTGCTCTAGTCATATCAATTTAGCATATAGCGATGGAGTGATTCCTATTCATTATTGATGAATGAGGTGGTGGACCAGAACCCTCCTCAACCAGATATATGAGTACAAAGGGATCCCGCTTTGGGCAGTGAGCGCTGTGAGCCTATCATCTGGACATCAGTGCATAGTAGGGACTGGGCTTGAAATCGATGTACCTAAAGGGCTTTATGGAGAAATTATGGCGCCTCACCAGCACTCGCAGCTTGAACCACATGTGGCTCCAAGGTTACTGGTGCCTGGGAATGGGGAGGTGAAAGTGCTGCTAGAGAACTTACAGAAGAAGACAATAACGATCCAGCGGCACCAAGTGGTGGCTTACCTACACTTAGTTCCTATAGAGGAGGTTCGCCGTATTCATGATTTCAGTTCATGGGAGGATCTCAGACTTCTGGTAAGCTCATTGTTCAGCATATTAACCGTGGTTCCACAGGAAGTGCTTACGGGATTATCAGCGGAACATCAAGATAAGGCTATGGCATTATTTGAAAAGTATTGGAATATTTTTGCACATGACAATCATGATTTGGGGTGCGCTCAAGGGTCAGTACATTGGATAGATATGGGGGATCACCCTCCAATTTGATCGTGACCTATTAGATGTTTAAAAGTGGCAGAAGAGGTTGTCTCTGATGAGGTGGATAAACTTATCGTGCAAGGAATGCTAGAGCCGTCAAACAGTCCATGGGCATCACCTAAGCTCATTGTAAAGAAAAAGGATGGCTCAAATTGAGTGGTTATTGACTATTGTAAACTCAATAATGTAACGAAGAAGGATTCCTACCCTCTTCCACAGATTGATGATGCGTTAGACTGATTGGGTGGAGCGAATTATTTCTCGCCATGGATCTGATCTTGGGGGACTTGCAGATCAAATTGCTATTAGCAGAATGGGAGAAATGTGCAATCATCACTTTGAGAGGGTTGTTCCAGCTGACTTACATGCCACAAGGGTTGTGTAACACCCTGGCTACGTTCCAGCATGCCATGGATACGATTTTAGGTGATTTAAAGCTGTCCTGCGTCCTAGATTACCTCGATGACATCAATGTGTACTTTCTGATGTTTACAGAGCACCTGGCCCACTTGGAACAAGTGTTCCAGCACCTCGCTGCCACTAATATCAAAATTAAGCCTTGGAAGTGCCATTTCTTTAAAGAACAATTGAATTAACTTGGGTTCATCATGGATTCAAATGGGCTTAAACCTCAGCTGGGTAAAGTGGAAGCAATTAGTAAGATGACTCGCCCAGGTAATAAGTGGGACACTCAGGTGTTTCTGGGGATAGTTGGGTATTACCAATGGTTCATTCCCAATTTCAGTTGCATTGGGGCCCCACTTTTCGAGCTGCTAAAGAAAAATGCTTCCTTCCATTGGATGGAACGATGCCAGAACACTTTTGATGTATTGCAAACCGTGTTAGCAAGCGCACCCATTTTTCAATATCCCAACTTTAACAAACAGTTCATAGTACAAATGGATGCATCCCTCGCCGCTATAGGGGCAGTATTATCTTAGAAGGATGATGACGGCGTGGAGCATCATGTCACATTTTGTAGTTGAAGCTTGAACTGTCACTTACGAAACTACACCATGACTGAGTGGGAGTGTTTAGCGGTAATCTACTCTTACAAGCAGTTTCAGGTATATTTTGCATGGGGAAAGATTCCAAGTAGAGTTGGATTATGCTTCCTTGTGCTGGCTACAGAATCTGCGTGAACTGGAAGGACAGCTTGCATGTTGGCTCTGAAGCTCCAAGCATATGATTTCGAGATTTTACATCACTCAGGAGAAAAACATCAAAACGCGGATTGTCTTTCTCAGCTGCCAACAGTCATTATCATGGCAGATTTAGTGACATAATGTACGTGAAGATGGTGGCGAACAAATACCAGGATGAGCCGCCGCAGGTGATCAAGGTATTATATGGGCTCAGTGAAGATACTTTTCTACTCAAGGGGGAACTATATAAGTGGATCAAAGACTTGACGCTGAATTTCCCTAAACCTTCAACTAGAAACTAGATTATTATGAATGCTCATTAGGCTGTAGGACATGGAGGATTGCAGAAAACGCAGGAGTTTTTGCGACCCCAACACTACTGGTAGAGCATGCATTATGACGTATTGGGAATGGTTAGTTGTTGCCATCAGTGTCAAGTGGAAAAGCCTTTCCACAAGAAAACCACATACCAGCTAGTTAAACCCTGGTTCGCATGGCACACCATTTTGATTGATGTAGTGGGGCCTCTGCCAACTAGTGCCAATCGATCCAAGTATATAGTTGCCATCAATCATTTGACCCAATGGGTGGAAGCCAGGGTTATTAGTGACATGGGCGCAGTCACCACTGCCAAGTTTATTATGGGGTGTGTTATACAGCGGCACAGCTGCCCACAGTTCTTTTGACAGAAAACAGAACCAATTTTACTTTGCATATCCTGCTGAAGTTGAATGAGTTGATGGCTATCCGCGGGATTTTGACCACCCCCTATCATCAAAAATCAAATGGGATGGTGGAGAGGGTCAACATAACCCTAGTGAACATACTCCACAATTTGGTAAAGGATCAGCCCTTGGAATGGAGTGCCCTTCTACCTTCCGCTGTGTTTGTGTATTTTATCGGCTATCATACATCCACTGGTAAGAGCCCATTTCAACTGCTTTATGATCAACATCTGGCTCTGCCCGCCTTGCTTTATTCGTGTGTAGAGGACACTGGTGGTGTAGATCCCCAGCAATATTTGAAGACTCTTATGGATACATTGATCAAGCTGTAAATGGAAGCCTACTCCACCAGTTTGGCGAAGAAGATTCGCGATCAGGCAGCTGATCAAAAGAGATGGAGCAGCCTCCTCACTGTTCGCTGTGGGGGACCATGTTTTATTCCATGACCAGCACGGAGTTGGGCGGAAAAACAAGCTCTCCAACATCTGGCCGGGCTGTTTGAGATAGTTAAGAAGACCAGCATGGATGTCTACACTATCAAGGAACCCACGGGGGTCAGATTATCAACTGAGTTCATGTGAAATTCCTCTGAGCATATAAACAGTAAGAGCATATTGTCAAGTCAAAGGGGGGGTAATGTCAGGAAGTTGATATGACTGGACGATATGCTACCCATACCAGCAGATCAGAGGGGGAATTGAGATGAGTCTCAAGATTTATGGAAAAGGGTATACAAATTATAGTCGATCAAAATGATGACCATTTGGCAAAATGAGGGGAATTATGCCGAGATTTGATATGAATGAGAGCTTCTAGAAAATGGAATACGACTAGAAGACTACAAAGCCGAGGATTCATCTGGTTTGGGAGACTGAGATATAAAGAATCACATGAAGGATTGAAGAGGGGGTCTTTCCAGGTGATTAAGTGGTCGTAGATAAGTCTGTGATTTATAATAAAATAAAGGTTAAAATAAGGGGCAATAGCTCCATATATAGTTTATCAAACTTTATCAGAAAATTGACAATCCTTATATCATCTAATTTGGTTGCTCAGTGGCTAATATCCTATGCAAACTGACTTGGCAGAAACAAGTCTATACGCTGAGAATCAACAATGATGTATGGCGTTTTTGTTGGTTTTGAGAAATTTAGGCCATATATGATAATCTTTTGTATAGTTATTCATTCTTCAAGAATGTGTTTTCTTAAATTTTAGTTAAGGCTCATACCAGTAAGTTTTCTGGTGTAATTTCCACGATTCATTTTTTCATACTTGAGTTCACCAACTACACTTGTATGGTGATAGTTTTTACTCAATAAAGACAATCTGAATTCTGGTGTTTCGCTTTAATCCAATAATTTAATTTTAAGTACATATTGTTGCAACTTAAGGGAGAGATATTTTGCTCTTATGGCTCACAAAAGTTCAACCACTGAAGCAACACATGGTCCATAATAGACTTAAATTTTACTTTATGCATATACCAAAACCTTTTGTAAGCATACTTACCATATTGAACTTCTGTTTGGTGGCAGTGTAGTATTGTTAGTGGCAGTTTAGAACTCAACTGAAGTAACCTACATGATTCTATATGCCCTCTTTCTCATGCTAGAGAGAATTTCCTAATAATGGACAAGGAGATATTAGTTTGCACTACAAACTCCTTAATTAAGTTAAAAGCTTGCACAATTAGGGCCTTGATAAAGAAAAGTTTTAAATAGTCAAAGGCTCTAAATTGTTTGGTATAAACAAAGTTTGCATTCTTTTTCTAAGAGACCAAAGAGCACTTAGCAGTACATCCTAAGCTGTATTAACTTTCATTAACTCTATCCATCCCCAAAAGAGACTTGCACGTCGCTATTGAGCTTAAGTTGTACGTTCATTAGAAGGCCTTGACCTTGCAGGCTGTTATTATAAATTTTTGGCATCTATCATGAGCTCAAGTATTTTAATTTTGATCAAAAAGGTGATTTTTACAGCTTTACCTTTAGTCTTGCAAGCGGAAATTCAATGAAAAGCTCTTCCAAGTAATTTAAAATCCCAAAAATGCGAGAAGACATTTATATTTTCAAAGTGCACCAAAATGTAAGAAATATTGAGGTCACTAATGATAATGTCTATCATCCACTATAACGTCACTGGTGCATTACAAAATCATTGGAGAATTCCTTTGGTAGAAATAGGCTTTGCAATAGAATTGTAGATTTCTCCTGTTTGGCCTTAGGACGATTTGTGTTTCATTAGCTTGATATCAAGTCCATCACAAAAAAACCTGGCGCAACCTAAATATTTATAAATTTGCTGATTCACAGAATGAGGTATGGTCTTTTTTATCAGATTATACAATTTTAAGCAGTTTATTACTACAGGATCTGCACATTCTTAATTACAATTGGCACCAGAGAGGCTCATGGACTCTTAAAGTCTTCTGCATCCCTTTCTCTAGAAGTTTTTTAATATACTTGATCAAAACTTCTTCTGAAGTGTTGAAGAGGCTAATCAGATAAAGGTGAGCAAGATATGATCCACTGTGTTTATTTGATAGACTATGTTCTAAGGCGCAACTTAAGTCATAGATTTTGTAGTAAAGATCTCGCAGTATTATTAACCAAGGCTAATGCTTGATTAATTTTAATATTAAGCCATCCTAGATAGTCTTTATCTGGAAATTAAGGGCAGAAAAACTTTATGTACTGTCACTTAAGAGGCTAAAGTTTTCCTGATCCAGTTTTTTAGATGATTTTAACATTACCACTGGTTCCAGTGCAAGTAAGCTACCTGTTGGTGTCTTCATATCATTACTAGATCATGTTGTAAGTTAGCCAAAATGAATCTTACTTCTCCATGTCTAGGTGGTGCCATTCCAAGAGTTACATGGGACTACAGTTGGGAGCGGTGTTTTGGGACAAATTTTCCACCTAATTCTTCTGCTATGAAATTTTCTCGTTAGTGCTCACAATCATCTAGTAACACAATAGTAATTCACTTTTGCAGCTCAAGTGCTAAGGTGGTTCTTTATGATCTTGTCTTTGATTAGTAAAACCTTAATAATCTAATGATCTGATAGTATCAAATGGGAACTACCTCGTCCTAGTGTGCAAGATTCACATGGGCAATGCGCCCAATGTCCTGGATAAGCCATGCGATATGAGGTAAACATTACTTTTTTAACCAAAAATTCTAAATGTTTCTTTAGTAATTATTATGGCTCAAAGTGCCAAAAATGCCGCAACAGTCAGTAAATCATAATGCTGATTGGAAAGAAAGCTTTCTAATGCCGTCATGGAGATTAAATTAAATCAGAGGGGCAAAGAGCTATATACTTCCCCTGATAAGGTACACTCAGGGATGCTGGTTCTATATACCTCCTTATATTTGAAGTCCCATTCTAGGGGCAAATTGGTTACCATCTTGGTAGAGACATTATATTCTGGGGCTCCAGGGCCAATGGCAGCTTAATTTATATATTTTACATAAAAATATCACAAAAATATACTTAGAATAAACAGATCTTTGGTTAATATGTTTAAACTAATAGAATATCTGAAGTTCAAAAATACTTAAGACTGTTTTTATCTGAGATTAATCTCTGGATATAACGTCTAATGAAAGACAACGTTTACCCTCTCAAGGACGGCACATCAGCAGAAGATTGGGTTTGTCTAAGAAACTTTTCTCTGAAATTTGACAAGCATATGCCTTCTTTAATCTTGTAAAATTTTTTAACCTAAAGTAGCATTTATATGTACGTGGTATGTTACGTTATACACATCAATGGAAGTCATCTAGTAGAGCATAAGATCCGCAGAGTTGCCTGGTTGGTTAAAAAAGAATTTTCTTTAGTCATAAGGGAATTATGTACTATAGATAGTAAAAATAATCACTTGACCTTTATCCCAAAAGAGCTTTCTCTAAGTCCTTTGAAAGCCAGATGCACACTGTGTTATTTTAGGCTTCTAAGAAAATTCTTTGTGTAGTAGGCTTTTTAGTTCTTGGTGTGACAGGCTTAAAAGGGATTATCAATTTGTCAACTGTCATCTGCATTTTAGTTCTGAGGTTTATTGTTAGATTATGCAACTCTAGTTTAGGGTAAGCGCACTAAAAGGTACAATAAGGTTTTGTTTCACGTTCAGGGGTTGAATAAGGGCCAAGTAACAGTAAGCAGTTTGTAATTTTAATTAAAACCATATCTTTTTGTAGGATAGGCGCCATTGCGTTAAAAAGTTCTCAGTGAAGCTTCATAATGAAGAACAATTGCTTTGATCAAGTTAGCTTCCCATAAAGTCTAGACCCTATTAAAACGTGGGTGTTGACTGGTTGACAGGACATAAATAGTTGGGTAATTTGATAGGGGAAACAATAATCAACTGATGCTAATTTATTATGTATCAAATAATTATCAGTGATTATGGACTAATAATATCCTAAACATATCCAAACTTGGGATCTATGGCCTAGCAATTCCACTTAATATTATTTGACTATGATGACATGGGCCCAGGGCTTTGTTGGTTAAGTCATACTTAATGATAATAATCAACTTAATGACACAGGTGTAATGGACGAGTTTGTCTTGTTCGCTACATTCTGACTTGGATTCAGATTTTCCAAAATTTAAGTCAGATCGCTTTAGAACACTTTTGGTGTGGTCATTTCAGGTGCTGGGTTCTGCCTCGCCCAAGTTGTAGATTAGGCTTATGCAAGCCTAATCAAAAACTTGGGTGAGGCCCCTGAAGTGCTGCCTTTATAAGGCGTGCCTGCCCATTCTGAAGTTCACTTCAGAATAGTTTACTTTTTATTTCCCTTCCTGGGGAGCTTGTCAATTGCCCCCAGACGAGCTATTGTCAGTGGGCTCTTTTTATAGCCTGAATAAAAATAAAGATCACTTTGGGCTTAGCATACCTCGCATACCTGTTGTTCCTTTTCCCAGTTGGAGCTTTTGCATGGTTGAGTTGGACTAACTACACAGAGGACTTGCATATCCAACTAAGTGGTAGGTGAATGTTTGGCGCTGTTGGTGCCCCAAACCTCTCCCTACTCGGTTAGGCCACTTTGGTTGCTTGTTGGTGCACCAAATCAATATGCAAAAATATATGGTGGTCAGAACTGGGGTTTTTTCAGTCCATGACACTAGGCTCATAGGCTTTGTTGGACTATGTCAAAATTTGTTTTTAAGGTTGATTGAGTTTTCAATTTAATTAATTAACAATCAGTGGTATGAATAACCTTGGAATGTGTTACTGATTTCTTAGAAGGAGCATCAGTTTAGCTATTTGAAGATGTGACAGAGACTCTATCTTGAGATATTTATGAGTTTGGCACTGACCCTGAGGCCATCTGAGATGCTCATATTCAAAAGGATTGTAGACCCTTGAACAAACTTATTAGATGTTCCTCTGGCTAAGTGCAATTGAGAAATGAGGCGTCATGGGTAAGATGTTGTTAACATCAAACCCTATAATTTTCTCCAAGTTATTTATTTGAGGTAAGCTGCCCAGGGTATGGACATTACTGATGCTCAAACGAGCTAAAACTTAAAAATAAAATAAAATAAAGTTGAAATGAGGAAGACAGATACACTCTAACTTATGCGAAATTCAAACAAAACACACCAACCAAGTTAGAAGCAAAAACCATTAAACATCCATGGTGGTGGATGAAGGGGGATCAGGAGGCTCTTCTTCCTTATCTGTTGGGGACATGTAGCGGCACAAAGCTGATAGCACTGGTGTGGGCGCATCATGGAAATGGGGGTCAAGATAACAAAGAGGTGCTTGCAACTCAATGTGTGCGATGAGGAGGGTGTAAATATAGGGTGTAAGTGTTTTTCATCCTCAAGGCGCACTTTAGGTAGGGTGTCGATGGTTGCAAAGTTGTTGCAGGTGATGCGGGTCTTTGGGACAAATTTTGTGACTGCTGCACCTTTTTTTCTAACTTCTAAATTTGCCACCTGATACTATCAGAGATTTCTTTTTTATGTTTTAGAAGCATGGTACTAGGTAGTATAGGAAGTGGAAGGCCTGTAGCCAGTACTGGAACTAATTCTGCAATGGATTTAGAGTTGGGTGACATTTGGGGGAGGCAAATGCCTCTTCAGCTATTTGGTGGTCACTTTTGAATGGGGTGGCATCAGGGTAAGGTACATAATGGCGCTTTGAAAATGGTGCTACATATTCAGTATTGAGGTACATTTTGAATGGAGGGAAATCGCCCATTCAGTCTTTCAGGAATAATGCTCGCCTGTTTATCAACCTCAACTAAATAATCCCATGGATTCCTGGTTGAATTTGATTGGGTTATTTGCATATAGGTTATCTGTGGCGTGTGGCTGGGAGGATGGTTTAGAGCTTAGTTTAATCCATTATGGTCCTGATTGGTGGGTTCAAGAGAAGAGGTTCATTATAGTAATTTTTGGTTGGTTGATTCAGTGGTTGCTGTGGCTACCACTTTGGGGGAGGGGGAAGGATAGTTTTCATTCAAAATATGTTATTGGATCAGCTATGGGATCATTGTGCAAACAGTCAGGTGTGGATGCCATGAATCGTGAGATGATGTGCAGCGCCATTTTAAATGGTCCAGTTCAAAACAGGTAGGGCAAATGATACGCCCTCCATCCACTTGAGCCCAAAAACGTTGGTCTAAGGCAGAGGGGATAATGCTGTGAGAGGGGATTGAGAGCCTATTTCTGTTGATACTAAATGAATAGTCATGATGGCGCGGGGGCCAGAAAGGTGTGTGGCTCCATTGGGAACCTTGAATTGTATTATGGGATCAAAACCATATTTGATAATCCAGTAATAATTTCATAAATTATAATTTTGGGTGGTAGGTGGGTAGGAAGGCCCACGAACTGAACCACAAGAGTGGTATCAGTGGGCAACTGAGTGCGAGTAGTTGTGAGGGGGGTGCCCTGGAACACCAGGGGAATGGTAGCTGCTACTGCAGCATCAGCTTCACTTGAGAAGCTGAGATCAAAATACCCTTTAGAGGCAGAAGTTGAAGAAGCCTGCAGGCTGTATAACAACCTGGGCTAATTTGATAATGTCTTTATATGAATAGGGGAACAACTTACCATATTTAACCCAAAGGCCAAATCACATGTTACTCCAGGGTCCACAAGGGGGCAACGTGGCACCACCTGAGTTCAGGCGAGATGTAAGGCTAAGTCCTTAGGTGGGACATAGCATGTTGAAGAATTTTCAAGGCTAGCCAATCCAGCCTTAGCACATTTTGGCAATGGTAAAAAAACATTAGGAGGTGATGTACCACTGCCCCACATGAGGGCAGAGGCGTCAAATTCATCAACAAATGTAACTTGAATAGGGTGACGACAAGTGGATCTGTTTTTACTAAATTTTAAACTATGATTTGACTAAAAGTGAGAAAATTGAGAGAGAGATAATAAATTATCTCCAAGTTGATACTAATAAACACAATTAATTATTACCACAAGTTCACAGTTTAATATACAAACTTTTTGTATTTAATACTTTTACATTGTAATAAATCAAGAATTTACTTGGGATCAGAAGGATCAGGGAAATGAGCCATTGTCCAAATAATAACAGAAGAATACGGCATTGAAGTGTTATCTTTAAGGAGTTAATATATTAACTATTGTCACCATCTGGTCTATTGTCGCCATACAATAGATGCTCAAAACTCCACCTTACCATAGAAGAAGAACCAGCCATCCAAAGTAGACCAAAAACTTCAACAGTGAGACTACAGGCTGAAGCAGTAGGAGAGCTGCATGAGGTTCTCATTAAATTCTAATGATGAGATAGAAGGGTTTTATTGAGAAATCTTCTCAGTTATCCTAAATGAGCTTCAATATAGTACGCTTAACATATTTGTAGGATACAGAGCTATCTTGAAGCTAACAAGTGACTCTAAGGTGCTTTAACGTTTAGGATGAAGATTAAATTTTGTTTATTTTCCGTAGCTCCATCTATGGCAAATTAAAGATAATGTAGAAATATTTATTTTCCATTTTAATTTAAAAAGGTATGTTTGTTAATATGAACATATTAATAAAATTTGAAGCCATGCGTTCTTGACACAAATTAAGTATCAATGGTTCATGAAGGTTGAGTTGGAGTGAGAGGCAGCACCAGTGTGCAAATGAGTGTCCTTGTCATTTGTGGAATACACTGGAAGCGCCCTACATTGAGCTTTTTTTACAGTTCACTGAGTTTAAAGGTGTCATTTTAAAGAATTTAATTCTAGAGTTTGACTCTTTTACCATATGGTATAACTATGCCAGCACGTTGTCCAGGGCATAGCATAGATGATAGTGTTGAAGTATTGCGCTATTTAGCCTAGAGGTCGTTTTGTATAATTGATTGTTCAGTGTATGGATTTTGCAATTTAGGTCGCTTATTAAGTTGCTCATGGCGGTTAGTTTTCTCTTCATTGCGGAGTATTTCAAGTTTTTGATTAATGGAGTGGTTAAGGGCTTTGTGCGGTATTATGTCTGCAACGTTCCTTGTAATTGATTCAATTGTATAATGAGCTAATGTTCTCTGAGGCTTTCTGAATGGAGTGGTAATTTTCCCGCCTGGATATCAATAATCTAAATATCCTTAAAGTCATTTGAGTTTGTAAGGGGCCAAGTAATTAAAGATGGCAAGTTAGTGGTTAATGGATTGGATATGAATGCAAATGAGCTCAATAGAGGTATCAGTACCAGTGATCTAAACAGAGTCTTATTTTATAAAGCATTTACCAGAGGCTCTATTAGTGGCGACATTGAGGATCATTTGGAGGTGAGGCCGCTGCAACTTATAAAGTTGCCAATGACTTGTAGGAAAAATCAAAAAAGTTAAAGGGGTTGGTCTAATCATCTTTGCACCATTAAAGTGCATCCTTACATTTTAACTACCACGTTCTTAGTTATAAAATGTTTTGAGAAGATGGTCAAATAGATTTCAATTGGTATTCTGTTATATATAAGAAAATTTCATAAGGTCACAGATCTCAATGCAGTGGTAAGCCAGTACATGGAGGGACTAACCAGGTGGAAGCTAGACTTAGGAAGAAAGATAAAGAAAAATGTTCTGATAAGATATAAGTCTTATGATCAGGATCAATGTTGTTGCATTGAGGCAAACCAAGTAAGTCTCATACCTTTAAATATGGTCAAAGTAGTGGTAAAAATCTCCATGATGTTTTCTTCTAAGTCATTGTTGTTCATGCAGTATCTTAAGGTAAGCTATTCTATGATTATTAATAACTAGAAATATGTGATTTTAGAGACTTCTCTTTCTGCTAAGCATCAAATTCGAAAATCTATTCAGCCTGAAATTTAGCTCCACTAAAGAGATTTACGAAAACTATAAGCAAATATGGCGGGAAACCCCGCAAAAGAACCCGCAGGCTCTGCCAAACGAGCCAGCACCACCCCAAACGAAGCAACCCACGGTTACCCACCTCAGGGTCAACCAGAATCACCCGCTCTCAAGCAGCGGCCATGAAAGCAGGCACTACCCCCCAACCTGGAGCTACTTCAACTAGCGCCAGTTCACCTGATCGCACTTCTGCAACCTGCACGCCTAACAGCTCTGTGTGCGCTGCCTCCCACCAACCCGCTGGGCCCCCTCAAACCAAGGAGGCCATCACCCACGCTGTTTTAATGGCGTCTGATCAGTTGAATGCAACTTAGCTCATCCAGGCATTCACCTCCCCCATTGTGTCAGCTAATTCAGCCCCATCTATTATTGCTGACGCCGTGTTTCTTGCTCCCTCCATGAGGGGCGATACCCAGCTACCTGGCCCCCAAACCCTCAGATGTAAGGTTGGATTAGCCGCACATTTTGGTTCACTAAGCACCAAATTGGGACAATCTACTCTTCCCAATGGAAATTTAAATGGTTCAGATTTTGGAACTTCACACCAGTTCCAATCTCACCCGTCCCATTTAAACCCCATAATCAGCACTTCTCAAGTCGGCACTTTATCTCCATATGCTGAAAACGACCAATTCACCTATCAGCCAATGAGTTTTGCCCACGAAATCACAGCAAATACCTGAGCTGAAACTACCCAAATAGATTGGATGGTGATGAAACATCTCCCTCCTCCCAATTGGCTGGAGTTAATTCCAATCTGTATGGGCCTCCTCAATTTAGTGAGGCCCAACAATCCGCCCCTCAATTTAATATGACGCCAGCAACTGCTGTAACATTCCAGCAACAAGGGAACTCCGCAAACTTGTCCAAACCACCAGCTCACACTCAACCCACAATTGCAGCCCAAAGCAAACACAAACGTACCAAAGGAGCCACTGGGGCGTGGCAAAAACCTCTGGCACCAACGCTACCCAAAGCTAATCCCCGTGAAGTGGCGTTTATTGCTGATGTTAAGAAGAAATGGGCCGAAACTAGAGCGCAAAAAGCTCTACCTCGCTCAACCCTCTCCCACGCAATTCGCCTTTATTATGGGCAAAACCCTGTTGAATTCTATACGGAGGATTACTTCTCATACTTTGCAGCGATTGCGAAGACATTACCAATTAACACCACCATCCATGAATCAGTGAAGGGCCACTACATCGATGTGGGCTTCACTGAAGCAGCCCTTGCTGACCATGCTGCCACCCTCCAGGTCATTATTCCGCGTGGATCTCTTCACATCTCCTGCACACGCTCTCACCTGGAGAAAATTTCATGGGTTACTTTTTCAACCTACCAACGACTGTTGATCCTGAGTCTCTTAAACTGGCGCTCCATCCTGGTTTGATGGAGTTTGGGTCTGTTCTTTCAGTGGACTTTAACGTCCCCTCTTACTATGCTCCCACTCAAAGAGCTCGCACTGCTAGGGCGTCGTTCATCCCCTCCCCCACTGTATCCTGCAACATTGAGGTTATTCCTCGTGTGGCGGTAGTTGAGGAATGCCCTGAGATCTTTTTTGTTGACCCTGATCAGGCGCGCCCCCGGTGTTCATGGTGTAACGCCCTTGGACACTTGTATAGTGGCTGCACAGCTTGAAAACAAGCCCTCTTAGCCACCACCCAGGGGCCTAAACCAGGCTAAAAACGATACCACGTGGCCGCAGCAGCAATTCCACAACCCACACAATGGGTTCCCGTTCAATACCTGTCCCCTGAGGCCTTACGCCTAGCAGTTTAAACATCTAACCCCACTATTGGTATGGGATACCTTCGCGCTCATGCCCCCCTTCCAGTGGGCACCCCCTCCAATCTCCCAGAGTCAACTCCCTCTCTCACCAAGCGCAAGGCATCTCCCACAGGGTGCCCCTCATCAGCCACCCCCACTCAGAGCTCCGCGGCACCCCCACCAACCTCCACCAGCGATTTATCGCATCAACCCTCAGCTCCCAATGGAGCTATGCCCACCAGCATGGACTGGCAACCCGCGGCCTGCGGTAGAAGTGCCACCTCAAAGAGTCCTACCCCAACCCCACAGTCCATTTCGCGCGGATCCTTTGCAGTGTTGGAGGAAGTGAATATGGAATCAGATGCATCAAATGGGGACACCGCGGAGGTCACCATTGAGCACCCTCAGGTCTTTCCCCTGCAACGGAGCGGGGGCAGCATCCTAGGCTGGCTTACTGGGTCCTCTGCCCCCCAACCTCTCCTTCCCCTTAGAACCCTCAACGCTCCTCACGGATTGCAGCTAATAGTCAAGCTAAAGGACTCAAAACTAGCCGCCTCACAGCAGCAGGTTCAAGCTCTGGCAACCCCCCAGGACATGGAGGGGAACAGCTATGAGTCCCCATGGCAGCACCCTGGCCCTGCAATCCATCAACGCAAATGGTTTGCGGGACTTTAAGAGGAGAGCCCGCCTCCTCCGCAACTTCAGGTCAGCACAAATTGACATCGCTGCTGTCCAGGAGCCCCATATCCTCCCCCACGAGCAATCCGCATGGAATGAACAGTTTGGAGGCAACTCCTTCTAGACAAACCATGCCGCCCTTATTGTTTTGAATCCCCGGGTTAAAACCCATTCTTTTTCACAATATCTAGGTGGCCGCCTCAGACTGTCCAAACTCACCACTCCTGACTTCTCCTTCTTCTCTGCAAGCATCTACCTGCCTAATGCAGGTCAGGAGCAAAATTGGCTCTTGGAAGAGCTCGTCCAACTCAATCTCCCACGGAATACAGTCCTCTTAGGAGATTTCAATACAACCATAAGTCGCGTCCATGACTCTTACCCCCCTGCAGCAAAGGAACGCCCTGGATCAAGTCGCCTCCAGGATTTCCTTCGCCTGAGTGGCTTTATAGATGCGCTTTCACCCTCCGCGTCAGGACTAGGTTGCATGACTAGGATCCAGTATGATGGAGGAGCTTTCCAGTCAGCGTCACGCATAGATATGGCACTGATTGTCCCCCTGCTGATTGGCCGCGTCTCCCCTCCCATCTTTCGTGACAACCATCTGAGTGATCACAGGTCACTCACCGTTGTCCTCACCACCACAATTAGACCGTCGCGTAGGTTCTGGCCTAGGGTTGCCCCAGCTCTTCTCAACAACCCCTTCACTAAGGAGAAGCTGTCTATGACCATCCGAGGAGTCTCACCTCCCCCCACCCCACCTGCTTGACCACAAGGCTAGATGGGCGGTGACCAAGGAGGGCATCACCCACGTTGCTTACGACTGTGCCAAAGCCCAGATGACTGCAGCTCGCGCCAGAGTCAAAAGGGCAGAAGCCAGAATCAGACATCTGGAGCGAAACTGCCAGCCTTCGCCCTCTCCCAGATGGTTGGAAGACTGGGAAGCGGCGCAGGAAGCACTCCGCTTGGAGCTCACACTGCAGGAAAAACGGGCAGCAAACTTTACAGCATCTTGTTACTATGCTCAATGGGAACGCCCCACCCGCTTCTTCTTTCAGAAACAGAAAGCCCGGTCAACAGCGCAGGATATTACTGCACTGAAGATTGGCACTACAACCACTTCGGATAAGGAGGAAATCACGCAGGACTACACCGCTTCTACTCCAGCCTCTTCCATGCCACCCAGGTGGACCCATCGGACATCCAAGGCTTCCTGTGGCGGGCTCCAGAGCCGCCCATTGATCCACGGGCTGATGAGGCTCTACTGGCGCCTATTTCCATCCAGGAGGTGATGGAAACCCTTCTGAAATCCCCATGGCTTAAAGCCCCAGGCCCAGACGGAATACCCTTTGAGGTGTACCTTCTGGAACCTGCAGTGATAGCCAGAACCCTCCGCGACCTCTTCGCTGCACTCTTGGTGAATGGCGAGGTCCTCCCCGACTCCAGAGGCTCAATCACGACCCTCATTCACAAGAAGTCAGACTGTGAGAACCTGGCGAACTGGCGCCCCATAGCGTTGATCAACACAGACCACAAGCTCTTCACGAAGCTTCTGGCCAACCGCATCACCAAATGGGTGTCACCTCGCCTCTCCCCATCCCAGCACGGTTTTATTCCGGGGAGGTCGTTATGGGACAACTATAATGACCTTCACGTGACTTTGACTGCTTGCTCTCGTAAGGTGAATGGCTTTGTGGCTCTCCTGGATATGGAGAAAGCATATGATCGGGTGGCCTGGAGGTATATTAATGCTTCCCTGGCCCGCTTCCATCTCTCCCCCGCAGCTAGGCGCTGGATATCAGCGCTCTATGACCAGCTCCACACCAGAGTCCTGGCGCCAATGGGTTTTACAGTGGCAGTACCAGTTGGACAAGGTCTCCGGCAAGGGGACCCCCTGAGCCCTATCCTTTTTAACATCACCCTTGACCCTCTCTTGGCCTCTTTACAGGACAAGCTAACAGGGATTCTGGTCCCAGGTAAAGCCCCCACCCGCACCATGGCATTTGCAGATGACACCGCCATTGCATTTGGCTGCCCTGGTGATGTTACCCTCGCTGCTGTGACCATTGAGAGGTACACCAAGGCGTCCAACGCCATGGTCAACACCTCCAAGACAACAGTTGTACAGGTCAGCTCCCCCACCTTCCCCCCACCATTTGGTATTGAACCTGTGCGCGGTACCTTCCGT
Source organism: Massospora cicadina (assembly GCA_022478985.1). Lineage (NCBI taxonomy): Eukaryota > Fungi > Entomophthoromycota > Entomophthoromycetes > Entomophthorales > Entomophthoraceae > Massospora > Massospora cicadina. Next base: position 110,898 of record JAKSZP010000092.1, on the reverse strand, counting down.
CACCTGGGCGTTCTCACCAACCAACAAGGAGTTGCGCTAAAAGACAATGAGGACTTGATCCTCGCAGCAGTTAACTCCAGGATTGCCAGCTGGAACTGGCGGAACATCACCCCCCAGGATCGGGCTCTGATGGCCAATATGTTCCTCCTCTCCAAAGTCTGGTTCCTAGCGCACGTCTGCCCATTCACAGATGACTTTTATACGCGGCTCAATGTACTCCTCCGCTGTTGGATCTGGATCTCAAACCATCCACCAATGGCCCTCTCAACCATTACCTGACCCTGCAATGAAGGGGGCCTAGGGCTTCTGGACACGCGATCCCACGCCGCCATAATCTTCCTGAAATTCCTATGGCCGATTGTCTGCTGGGACGCGACCCCCATGCCCCAATGGGCGCCCGCCCTCCGCCAGTCAGTGTCAGCAGCTCTATGTCTTCCTAGAGCATCTCTGACCTCATTAGGGGAGTGGCTCACAAACCACTCAGACCATCGCCTGAAACCATCCTCATCCCCCTACTGGAACCAGGCTCTCCTTACCCTGAAATGGGTAGGCGCGCGGATCCACCATGCCTTCCCATACAGAAGGGAAGGCCCTGGCCTCAGCCCCCGTCGCCATGCAATTGTGCACAATGGACAAGTTGTCACAACTCGCCTCAACCCCCAAGCTCGTCCTCCCATCCGCCCAAGACTCCTTGAGCTCCTACCTCCCTCCGTGAGATTTGACCCTAAGGAATTGTGGAAGGACGTCTATCACCCCATCCTGTCAGCAAAGGTGTCCAACACCTTACGGAGGGTGCTCCACTGTTCATACAGGACAGGGGACCTGACTGGCCCTACCTTTCAGCACCAAAGCTGCCCCGCTGTGCAGTACCTATTGACTCCCACCTCCATCGTTTTTTCACCTGTCCAGGTGTTGCCACATTTTGGCCTAAGGCCCGCGCGCTCCTCCATGCTCAGCCCTGGTCTGGACACCCTGTGCAAGACCTCATGTTCGAGCAGACATTGCCTGGTTCCACTGACCCCTCCGTGTCCTCGCCTATGCCACAGCCATCTGGACCATCCATAACTCCTTCCTTCGTGCTGCCTTTGACCAGCAGGTGTGGACCCTTCCACACATGATCACCCACTTTCAGGTACACTTTGAGATGGCCCTGAAGGTCTGCACTATGTCGCCAACCCTCCCCCGCTCAGTTGTCACTGCAGCACGGCTCTCTCTCGCAAACCCCCCTCTCCTCTTTCTCGATGCCTCCTCCCTCCCCTTCCCTTGCCTCAGGCTCTTAGGAGCCCAAGCGTAATTCAATAAACATCGATGAATCCCCCCCTCAGGTTGGGACCATCTAGTACTAAAAAAATAAATATGTGATTTTAGGTCCGACCATTCTGGGATGATGGGAGTTATGTGTTGAATTATAGAATTAGTTTTTTGGCACCTCTTCTTTATTAAAGGGAGTTTTTATAGTGAACAATCATGTTCCATAATCTTTAGTTTCCATAAGTTTCTCAAATACTTTTGACAAAACCCATAAGGTCGATGCAGGGATCATAGAAGGGATTGCAACTAAAAATAGAGATCCCATCATGGTCCTGGCGAGGCAAAGGTAGGTGAGTGGTTGTTTTCAATGGCAGCTTATAGTGAGCACCATAGTGCAATAAATTAGCATATGTACCCATGGGAAGTTTGATCAACACCTAAGCAACAGGATGCAATATGAAGATTACTACACTTATATAAGGCAAAAATAAGAAATTTAAAGTATAACAAGTAACATATATACCAACCTCGCAAAATTGCAATGCAAAATCTTTTGCAGATGATATAAAACTAGTCGACTTCAGCTTTGATGCCAACGCTAATTTTATACTGCCATTTCTCCTAAGGGTTGTCCAAAGATTAGCATCCAAATGCCTTTGGCACATCATTTCAGTTAAATCCTTATGTTGGCCTAAGGCCAACAGTATCATCAATGTATAATTATTAAGCATAATATCTTTAAAATCACTTTCTTTGCTTCAGTAACTAAAATGAAGCCAAATTCGGATTTTTTTAAAAAAACTAGAAATGACCTATCAGAAAGCCAAAACTTACCAATGTCGATGCAATTGACGCCTGCTGCCCCAGCTTGGTGTGGTGGTGCGCCGCCATCTGATATCTTTCAGCCACCGCTGAAGCGCGCCCAGACTGGCTCTTCTAGCCCTCTAAATGCTACAAGGCGTTATGTCTCCTTGGTACTTGGCCCACCACTCAAGCACCCAGGCAGTGCTCCGGAGCTTTTTGGTGCTCCCATGGAGCAATTTTCATTTTGGCCCCAGGTATATATGAGAATTCCTTCCCATACTCAAGCGTGGCCATCATTGAGATGGCCACAGAAAGTTCTAAACCTGCCGACTATATTACCTTTTGCCCATTTAAGGGGTACTTTGATCTTGATTTCTGCTCTGAAGCTAATGCAGTGGCAGCAGTCAAGCTGAAATTAGTCTTTAAAAAATCTCCCTCCTCACCGCTTAAACCCAGCTCTAAAAAATGCCACTTTGGTGGTCCAGTTTGCCAGATTGCCCTCCCATCTCTCCCCTGAATGCCTCTGCCACAAGCTCACGGATGGTTTGGCCATTTATGGCGCAGACCTGTGTTCCAGTTCGTGGTTCCAAGTAGGGTAGATCACATGACTGGGCTGCTCACCTTTGCGACAATCTAAATATTTTATCACAATTTCCACCTTGCAATTCCCCCCGCACTGTGATCAAATATACCCCTGATAACCCGTTCTTAGAACACATCAAAAACAGCCACATCATTTGCCTCTTGTGCTTTAAGCTTGACCACTCAAAGCACAAGTGCTCTAAAGTTTCTTTCCTCCACTGCTTCCACCGCTCCTCCTTAGACGTTGGGCCAGCATCTGGTTTCCCCCAATTTTTGAATGGGCTTGATCCTCCCACCACTAACCTTAGGGAAAATTGGCGCTTCTCTTAAAGCAGCGGCCAATCAAAACAAAGGTTAAAAAATTTAATAACATTTTAAAAGGATTATGTAGTCCTGAGTTTATGGCTGAACCAGTTTCAGCTAAGCTGCTGTGGTCAACAACATGTATCCAATCAGCTCCTGCCACTGCCCCAATTCTGGTGGCTGGCCTAGTGCTGGCTGAATCCAATCCATTTGAGGCTCTCAAATGGATTGATGAGGATGAACGGCCCTACCATGTAAATCTGGACTTTGCTTTGGAATAGTTCTTTGTGGTACCTCCTGATTTGCATCCCTGCCATTTTTTCCCTCAAACAGTTTTTACAGTCTATAAAAATATTAATAAAACGGCAATTTAGTCTGCAGATGCCCCTGCTAACACTCTACTTCGCCAATGTCTTCATGGGGCAATAAAGCCCCTTGTTGAGTAATTCTATCCTCAATTCTTCTCATGATTCTAAGGAAGATGCGAAGTAAGAAAGTGAGGAGATTGCTTTTGGTGCAAGCTGAACTTTCATCAATGAATCAAAAACTTCTCTTTTTTTACCCCAATTCAAAAAACCACTGGCGCATCAAGTCGTTCACTTGTGTGCCTGCTCTCATCACTTTCGCTGAGCATCAACTTGCTCGATATGTTGAGTCAATTGACACTGCTGGCCTCATTGACGAAGAAAACCCATAAATATACCTCCTTATACCATATGTTGATACCAACCCTACCCCAATGTTGTCTGCCATGATCCACAAGCTAAAGTGGGCGCTGGACAAAAGTTTCCATAAAGCTTACTCAACTTCTGATATGGCTTCTGAGGCTATTAGCTGAGGTGCCATACTAAGATTTTTTATGATAATCCCTTTGTTTGGCCCATTTGCAAATAAAGATGCGTTGCAGCTTCCTCTTTTGGGTTTGGGCACCACTAGTGCTAAATTTAATTAGTAAGAAAATGTAAAACAACTTCTTTATTTGGCTAACTTTTGTTATTTGTACATGAAGGGTCAAACAATGTAATTTAATTAGATTAAATTTGGAGTGGACATTAAGCGAGTGAATCATTTTTCCCTTTCGACATTCTAATTGCTAACTTGGTAATTGGTATGTCAATTTTCATTTTGTCATGATAATGGTAGTCCTGCCAGTGTAGCATCAAACAAGGTATCATAAATCCGGTGTTATGCTGTTCATAAGTAGAAAATCCGTCAGAAAGTTACACAGGATTTAAGTTGAAATAATACAACATAAGATCATTATGATGATTATTGTATGCGAAACAATTACACAAATATATGGAGTAACTATAATAAAGCATATTTAATTTCTATATATATCACACTAACATTAGCTAATGAATTAGTTAATAGAGACTACACTTAATACATTAGATCTATTATGATATAATCTACTAGTATTGTAAAATTGGATTCTATAACATTTAGCTGATCTAAACCCAGCCGCCTAGCCAATCTCACTAGTGACATGGGTTTCATGGACAAGCGATTGCTTAACTCTACGCTAATATAAAAATCTATAAAATAACTATCCATATTACTTCATACTAATGAGTCTAAGTTGGCAATGGAACTTGCAAAATGAACACCCAATTTGTAATTAGACGCTTTAAATTAACAATTAATGCATTTAATTAAACTTTAGGAGCTCTGATATTAATTGTATAATTATTTTAATTGTTAGTTTTAATCTGGATTAATTTTAGAGGATCCATCTGACTAATTAAGCTTATTTTTAGTTATACTAAATTTCATACATTCCCCCACCCTATACTGAAGAATTAATTATTCTTGTTGACAATTCTTAAATTCTAGCAGAACCATACCATTGGGAGTAACATTAATGCAGTCCTTAAACCGTCCAGTCTCCTATTTCTCAAATCAACGGCATATATGCCACAATGTAGATTATGAAATTCTAATTTTGAGCTTCCTTAACGTTTATATTAGAAACTACATGTCAATAGTAGATGACCACGACTTTTTGTCCCAATAGTATCTCTTCCAAAGTTCTCAGCTGTAAACTTTTAAGCTGTGTTGGTGGCTTAGGCTCTCAAGTCTATTGCAACGGTTCTTATGTGTGCGTAGTAATAGATTATTGATACAGTTGAATGAGTTGGAAAAGAATGAAGATTATCGCCTTAGTCAAGCTCCTTAAGTCAAGTTGATTATTTACTTCAACGCTATACTGATGCTAACGCTTGTCCTACTAATATTAAAAAGTATTTCTGCAATTCAAGTGGCTTCTACCCTATGACTTCTTTTCTGGTTTAACTTTAACCAACTCTTAGACTCATTGTCTTTCTCTTTCTCTCTTGAAACAGTAGCCCGCAGAGATATTGACTGCAATAAAAGATAAAGGATATCTTTTCCTTCAACTCTAATCCCAAGAGTAAAATATACACTAAAGTTATGAAATTATAAAGTATTATAAATCTTTAATTTTCTATAGATCTGATCCAATCTACTTTAATTAATAGAAACAAGAAATTCATAGAGTAATCCTGCGCCTAACTCTTCCATTGGCACACCATTTGGAAATGGCAGCCGTCTTCAATAGATATGCTCTTCAAAGTCAACTAAAAAATGATCATCCTCACCCGTCTATCCAGAATATGCTGCTAACTAGAAGTGTGACCTCTTCTGGGTTAAATTGAAGAATGTTCCTTAACGCTTTTGCTCAACCCCAGTGTATTACCACTTTTAGGCTAACAATCTGCTTAGGTAATGGTACCTTTTACATATTACAAAGCAGTTTACTTTACCAAAAAGGTTAACTTGCAAGTTGCCTTCAAAAGGTTCATCAACGCCCAGCAACAAATCGATCCCTTAGATGATTGGTAACAAGCTCTGATCAACTCCTACAAGACAGTTAAGATATTATTAATTAAACTGATATTCAAATCACTTTGTTAATTGTCAGGATCGCTTCTATTGAAACATTTGTAACCCAGCGGTATCAAATAATAACAGATTAGTTTTTATTTGTCAAGGATATTACACCAAACCATAGTTATTATATAATTTGATAACTCTCACATCCACTGAGAGGGTCTAACCTCTAGTGGGCAAACAGATGGTATTATAATTGATTAAGCTGGATGATTTTGGCATGCAAAAAACTAACACATTTCCCATTTTGCTAGATTATACAGCAATGACAGATTTTCAGAAGCAGACGCCACTTTGTTACCAGCCTGAGTCCGCCAGAATTTTTAAATTTGATTACACAAAATTCATCTTCTTTTTTCCTTGCTCTAAGCATCTCTGTATGTTCCTTCTTCTTATCACGCTTCCTCTTCATCTCCTTCTCACTGCCGCCTCCTTAGAGCGTGCTTCAATAGCACCATGCATATACAGACTATTCCAGTCAACTTTGCCAATAATACATCTGGAAAGCCTGTATTTATTCAGGTTGAGCTTCTATGACCACACTTCATTTATAGGATATATTCAGTCAGCTTCACTGATTCCTTGGTTCCTGTACTTCCTAGGCTGGTCACTCCATTTGCAATCAGAATGGATATTCTATCCTTTCCTTGCCAATTCTTAGTGGATCTTGTTTCAACATGAGCTGATCCTGCCAACATTCACATTTTTTAATTCCATCATACTTCATCCCCCTTCTTCATTAGATGGCAATGGTAGGTGAGAACACTGTGAGATATTTAGATAACATTAAACTAATAATCAGTATTTTTATATAAAATTATTTTTTGCATTTAGTATCTTTTTATATATTGTTCTCTATTTTTATTTTTTATTCTTTATAAATATTTTTCTATATTATTTTCTTTTTTAGCAACGGAACTTAACCTAGTGTTACTAAGTTCAGCGGTCCCACAGGAACATTGTAATTTTTCTTAATACAAAGCTTTAAGTATTTGATATGGACCCTGTTCAATATATGCACCAGTGATGTTTATCAGTGTATAGACATCTATTGCCATGATGGCGATAATCTCAGTGGGATTTAACCATATTGCATCAAATTTGTTTCTTCTTCCAAATCTTTGTTTATCACAATAGACTAGCCTATCTCCCACATGTTATTATTTAAGCGCTGTTCAATTCTTAACATCAATATTCTTAGCTCTAATATTTTTCTTCAATGTCACATCAAATGCCTTGATTGCAATTTGATCATAATATTTTCTAGTCAGGTTAGGTTTTGCTCTGCGCTCATTCCCAAAGCTGGTTACACTGGTGAATACAAAATTAACATTAGTGAGGTATTAATCCATAAAAGGTTCTAAACAGCGGGTTCCCTGTCTTTGTATGATAACTGACAACTAATGCTAATTTACTAAACTCAGATAGGTTCCACAGGCGGAAGTTTTCCCCTTATCAATTTTACAGCATCACAGCTAAAGTTCTGTTGACTCTTTCTATTATTCCATTCATTTCCAGGCAGTAGGGAACATATATCACTCCTCTGATTTCCACTAGTTTTTTCAATCTTGGTATCACACATGATGTAAAGTTAGTTCCTTTACCACTTTTTTATAAAATAGGTTAATCATTAAGTTATGTCATAAGGGTTTTCGAACAGGGTCAACCCACTGAGCAATTATACAGAAGATATGAAGATTGTCAGTCCATCAGAAGATGTTCAAGCAAATAAATATAAAAGGGAATAATTCCCCTAAAACTTCTTTAATTTTGTTTGATAATCTCAGTGGATCCTTACTTGTATGCTTCCTCTCTCTCTATATTCTCTACTAAAATCTTTCCCTCTCAATCTCCTTGTCTCGCTGATATCCCAGCAACTTCGGCAGTGCCAACGCTTGTGTTTAGTCTATTCGTTCTGCCATATTCTTATTGGTTCTGGAAGAGTTCATCATTCGTTAAATTAATGATTGCCTTAGTTCGAGGTAATCTGCTCAATATTCATCATACATCAACATCTCATTATCTGTTGTTGTTGACATTATCTTATTGCCTAATCAGAGGAGATTCAATATCATCTGTTTGACCCAATATTGCCTCATCACAAGGCACTTGAATACTCAAACTATATAATTATTATTGGCAAACTCTAGCAGATCCACCATGACTATTTTGGCCTTATCTTCCAGTCATATCAGAATCTCAACATTACCCCTCCTTGACTGGATGATAAGTCTCCTACTATTTATATGACTGAAGGAACTTTGTGTGCATTTGGTTAATTATCCGACCACTTTTGGTATTCTTGATTGTATAGGCATCAATGCCCATATTCTCAATTACCTCAAATAGAACAATCCAGATGTTGGCCTGCTTTCATTTCCAACCAAACCCATGCTGGTCATGAAAAAAACCATATATCCATCTTGGAACTGAGCGAGGCCACTACACCATACTTTATCAGCTGCATGAGCCTTAATCTTCTTGGCTAAACTGCATGAGTATGCTTCAGTTTGCAGTTTGATCAGTGTGTCCACAAGGTTAATCAAATACCGGTGAGGATCCATTCCACTGTTATCCTCTACACAGGAATAAAGCAGTTCCATAAGAGCATAGCGCCATCCGTACAATAATTGAAAAGGACTTTTCCCCGTGGCATTTGGGTAGCTAATATTATAAGTGAAAACGGTGGTGGAGAGAAGAGAAGTCCAATCAGAAGGTTTATCCAACACCAATTTACAGAGTATGTTCACCAAAGTACCATTAACTTGCTCAATCATTTCATTAGATTCATGTGATATGGAGTCATCAAAACACTGGGTTTCCATCAATTCGGTGAGCTTAGGTAAGATGTGTGAGGTGAAGTTTGTTCCATTGTCAGTAAGGATGAACTAGGGACAACCGTTTCACTGAATTAAGCATTAATAATAAAGTAATCCAACATTCTGCACCCAAACGCCATATTGGTTGCGCCTCAACCCACCTGGTCAAGTGGTCAATTGCTACCAGGATGTATTTGGACCAATTTCCCCTGTCAGCAGGGGACCCACAACATCAATTGAAACGGTGTTCCAGGTGAAGTGCGGCTTCACTAACTGGTATGAAGTCTTTCAGCTAAATAGCTTTTCTACCCTGCACTAGTGGCAGCAGAAAATAGTCTCAAGCACATCGAAGTTCATGCTTTCCCAGTAGTACTATGGTCGTAGTTTTCAGGGTCTTACATACTCCACCATGTCCAATGGCTCAGTGTGCACTCATAATAATAGTTGGGTGGACAGAAGGTCTTGGGATATTCATGGTAGTGTCCCCTATCCACTTATACAATACACCATTTTTTTGGAACGTATTGCCATTATTCTGTCAAAACCTTGATGACTGAAGGAGGTTTATCGTCATAATTGCCGCTGAGCATCTTATCAAATATTATGTCACTCAGATCTGCCATACACTCAATCATGGGTAATATTGATAAGCAATTGGCATTTCGGTGTTTTGCTCTAGGTCAGTGAAAAATTTTCGAAGTTGTATGCCTGCAGTTTAAGGCCATTATGCATACTTCATTCAGGCTCTTAAATATTATTTGACCAGCGTAACAAAGCATGATCCATTAAAACTTTAAACTTAACCCCATGCAAATACACCTAAAATGCTTATAGGTATAGATCACCGCTAAGCACTCCCCCTCAGTCACAGTATAATTGCGCTCATGGCTGTTCAAGCTATGACTGCAGTATGCCTTGGGTGCTCCTCCCCTTCCTTGTCATTTTGAGATAGGACTGGCCGCACAGCTGAAATGGTTGCATCCATCTGAACAATGAAATCTTTTTATAAAAATTGGAAAGTGTAACACCAGCGCACTGATTAAAGCTATCTGAAGCGTATCAAAAGAGCATTTATGAAGTTCCATCCTTTCGAACATGGTGTCCTTTTTTAGTAACTCAAATAGTGGGCCCCCAATACAGGTGAAGTTAGGGATGAAGCGCTGGTAATAGCCAACCATTCCCAAAAATACCTGTATATCCCGCTTACTGTTGGGTGGAGTCATTTTTAGAATAGCTTCCACCTTGGCCAGTTGAGGTCTCAGCCCTGTGGCATCAACCACAAACCCCAGGTACTCCATCTGGTCCCTGTAGAAATGGCATTTCTGGAGTTTGTTATTGATTTTGGGCCTCATAAAGCCGGCGGAATACTGCTTCTAAATGATTGAGATGCTCAGAGAATGTTTGGTAGAAAACATTAATGTCATTGAAGTATACAAGAATGCACAACAGCTTTAGGTCCCCAAAAATATTGTCCATCGCCCGTTGAAACGTAGCTGGAGTTTTAAAAAGCCCTTGAGGCATCTGAGTCATTTAAAGGAGACTTTCAAATGTAATTACAGCGCATTTCTCCTGTTCTACTGCTGGCAACTCGATTTGCCAGTAGCCTGAGATCAGATCCATTGCTGAGAAAAAACGAGCTCCCCCTAGACAATCCAAAGTGTCTTTAATCCGTGGAAAAGGATATGAGTCCTTTTTGGTGATGCTGTTGAGCTTCTGGTAGTCAATTACCATGCAGTTAGTACCATCCTTCTTGTTTACAATAAGAACAGGAGAAGCCCATAGACTCTTTGATGGCTCAAGCATCCCTTGCTCTAGAAGCTTGTCAATCTCCTTAGTTGCTACTTCTTCCACCACCCTTAATTGGCGGATCAGCCATGACCTGATGGGAGGATGATCTCCAGTGTCCAGCTGGTGAACCACCCCTGCACGCATCCTAAATCATGGTCATCAGCAGCAAATATCTCTTTATAACTTGAAATAAAGCAATCTCCCGATCCTTCTTTGGTTCTAACAACCCCATTAATTCATTGTATGATAAAACTGCCCTTACGCTGAGCTGTGGTTAGAAAGGAAGACCAAATTCCTCCAGCAACCCAAACTTGTGAAAAATAAGGACCTCCTCAATGGGGAACAAGTGTAAATATGCCACTATTTGGTGTCAGTGGATTTTCAGTGGTTTCATTTGTAGATTTGCAAGTAAAACCTTTATCTCCCCCTACCCTGGTAATATAATTCCTGGAGCCATGTGGGGCTCAAACCGCGATTGCTGATACAGCCCAAAAGCTTCCCCATAGAGTCCATCTGAACCTTCAACTACCAATTCAGAGTTCACTATAACTTGATGCCTGGATGGAATTGATATGGGTCCAGCAGCTCTGAGCGGCAGCCCTTGATATTCATAAATCTGTTGGGGAAGCGCCCAGTTTTTGCCCTTTGATTGATGGTAGCACATGGGAATCATCCCGTTACTATAAGCTATATTGATATTCCCCATATGCACCGGATCTTTTGACACTCTGCTAAAGGTGAAGTGAATAAGAATTCGCTGACCTAATATTTCAAAAGTCTCATCCATCATATCAACGACAACCCCATAGTGTCTCAAGAAAAAGTTATAAGTAACAGATCATAATTGCTATTCAGTAACACTATAGCTGGGGCTACCACGACAATAGAACCAAACTGCAACAGAAGCGCAGTGTATGCTCCCTTGGAGACTGTGTTTTCCGCTCCAGCAGTTCCATATACCATCCAGTGTACCACATCCGCTTTTAATGTCACTTAGCCACCAACTTTGTGGAGACTATATTGATGGGGGTGCCAGTATCTATGATATCACGGACTTGGGTTTAAGCTACAAGCAGGTCACGGTAAGTTTATTCAGATTAGATGCGTCTTGACTGTTTATAACATGGACATTTAATGAGTCTTTTGTTTCCAAGAAAACATGCAATCCCCTCGCCAATTTTAAGGTATTGTTTTAAAATGGTGTTGACCAGAAGAGCGACGTTTATAGCTTGCAAGGAAGGTGCATTGGCAGAGGGGTCTAACTTGTCAGGGAAAAATTGGTTGAACATTTGACAAGCGTATGGTTTGGCCTGCATCTGAGACCCCTCTTCTGGCACTGCTGCAGACTGCACTTGTGTCAATCCATTCACCCCTCCAACCAGCTGCTGATATAAAACTGCCTCATTGTACAGGGGGACTTCCACTTAATATTCTGGGATGGGTTCAGGTGGGACATTTGGATTTGGGATAGCGGATATAGAGAGTCCCATCTCTACTAGCTCTGACTTTTCCCAGGAAGTACTGTTCCAGCTGCATATGAGTGCCCTGATGATTGGGGCGCCACCTTTCCAGATGCCCTTGTCAACTGCATTTGAAAATACTGACCCCATTGGGCCCACATCCCTGATTAATGTAGAATGAGCCATATCAAAAGTTGGACTGTAAGTGATCAGCATAAACAGGTCTAGGGCGGTAGTTGAACCAGTGATGATAAGCAGGTATGGGGTGGACGTTCAACTACTGAGAGTAACTTGGCAGAATCTGAACTGGACAGACAAATTTCCATAAGTAAGATGATCCAGTGGTGGTAGCAGAAGGATTCCACTCTGCATTGGTGGAGGGAAGTTGGCGGATGTACAGTGCAAAAACTGAACAATTTTTAAACAAGGATACGTCTTTATCCAATATTGGGGTCATAACGTTATACAGCTCGTGGTATGGCTTCAAAGCAGAGGTCATCATAATAAAAACATCAGATTCGGATAAAATCCCTACCCCAATCAACACATGGGCTTCCATTATGAATTGATCAGAAAACGTGGTAAGAGTCTCATCGAGCTGAAATTTGATGGTCAAGAACTCAGCCTTCTGATGTGACATTTTTGCAGTACCCCCAAACAACTGCAACACAGTATCCATCACTTCTCAGTATGTAACAGAACTTCTTGGGAAATACAGGTGACTTGGTCAGTACTTCCAACATCCAAGGTGGATAATAACGGTTTTGCTTTCTGCCTTTCAGAAGCTCCTTATGCTGCAAACTTGAATCACTTAAAGAACCCATGAATATTTAATCATCATGATTGGATGGAGGCAGCTTATCACTACAAACTTCTTGAAAAATCTTATCTTGCTTTCTGAGAACAGCGTCTAAAGCAAGTGTGAGTTCCGCATATTTGATGGTTGTAGTATGTCATTAAGATCCCCAGTCCATGAAAGCCTGATGCTCCATGGCCAGCGACTGGTAATTTAATTTTTGATCAATGGGCCTCCTGTAGTGAGCACCAATGTTATAAAATTGGTGGAATCATTAAGATATGCCATAAGGGTTTTTTCACAGGGTTGACCCACTGAGCAATTGAAACAGAAGATATGAAGATCGTCAGTCCCTCAGAACATGCTCAAGAAAAAATGTATAACAAAATGGAGAAATTCTCACAAAATTTCTTTATTTTGATATGATAAACTCAAAGTATCATTCCTTGTCAGCTTTCTCTCTCTCTCCCTTCACTACTAAAATCTTTCCCTCTCAATCTCCTTGTCTCGCTGATATCCCAGCAACTTCGGTCAGTACCAACGCTTGTGCTTAGTCTATTCGTTCTGCCATATTCTTTTTGGTTCTGGCAGAGTTCATTATTCATTAAATTCATGATTGCCTTAGTTCGAGGCAATCTGCTCAATATTCATTGTACATTGATATCTCATTATCTATTGTTTGTTGACATTACCTTATCACCGAATTTGGAGGTGATCCAATATCATCTTTTGGACCCAATCTTATCTCATTGCAAGGCGCTCAAATACTCAAACTCTATAATTATCGGCGAATTCTAGCAAATCCAACATGATTATTTTGGCCTTATTGTCCAGTCATATCAGAATTTTGACACACTTAATAATACTTGTGGCCATCTATGCCAGTAAACCACTTGGACTAGTATGAATCTCGCCATTCTTGTAACATCTGGCTGATCAAGGCCTTTGTCTCAACCCATCTAGTTGGATGGTCTATCATGACTATGATTTACTATAATTATCCATTACTAACACTCAAAGGTCTCATCCCATATTATCGAACCATGCGCCAAGTGAACCCAAACAGACTGATTAGTATCCAGTCACATTCTTATGCGGCTTATAGAGTTGATTATCATGCAACAGACTAGGGATTCCGCTACCTCAATAATGATTAATTACCAGTAATATTAGCGTAAATTTCCATCATTTTTCTTAGGCACCATGCCATAAAAATTTGATTGTCTAATTTAATTTCTGCTTTTTCTAATAGGTTTAGGAATAAGTATCTTTTTTCATCAATCAATTTATACAACTGTCCGTTCTTCATTTTAGTATTTTAAATGCTTTCTTAAATGCACTTTAAATCCCTTCAGGGTTCATCCCTGATATTACCTCCATTCATTCGTTGAAGTAATCATCTTCATGATGGTATACAACTTAAATGGCATTTAATCTCTTTAGTCCTTGCATTCTGATGTGCTGCTCCTTCTCAGTGTATAATTTTAAAATCGTGACTTGCAGGTTTAGAACCCATTGTGCCAGTCTCTCCTCTATCTCCTTAAGATCATGTAACCAGTTTAATGATTTTGGTCTGCCACAACCTTGAAGAGTGTCCCATGTACACACGCTCAAAATTTTTTACAGACATATATCACCATGGGGAAATCTTGCTATGTCAAAGTGTAGTTCCTTTCTGCCAGAGGAATTGTCCTGCTTATATATGCCACTAATGCTCTTACCTGTCATCGTCTCTTTGACTTATAATGGCACAATTGCCATTAATGCGGCTTCAGTCTGCATAATAAATTCCTGATTGAGATTTAGGTATTTTAGAACATGACTAGTCATTAGGAGTTTCTTAGCCCATGGAACGTTTCTTGGGCCTCCTCATTCCAATAACTCCTTTTTTTGGTTTTTTCAATAGGTGAAATAATGGTTTGTCATTCAAGAAAAAAACCCTGATAAATTAATGAAAGTAAGCTGAACATCCTAAGAAAGACTTGTATGTCCCAAATGCCCTTCAGTATTGACATCTACACAATGACCATTATCTTCTGCAGTTGTGGGTGTACACCACAGGACTTTATTACAGCCCCAATTAATTAAGCTCTTTTTTTAAAAAATATAATTTCCTCAGCTTGATCTCAATTTTTTCATCACTAGGCATTTGAGCACTACCTCTAGTGCTCCAGGTGATCGGTGAATATTCTGCTGAATATTAATGTCATAAAGTGCACCAAAATGCAATATGACTTTAAATTACTCAAAATAGATACCATTACTTTTGGAAAGTCGTTAGAGCGTTACAAAATCCCTATGGAATTCTCATTGGCTGGTATAATCCTTGTGTGGTGATTATCTCATTTTTATTTTTAATCTTTTTATCAAGTCTATCTGCCAATATCCTTAAACATTTACATTACAAAAAATAGTTAGTTTCTCCTATGTAATTAAACACGTCATGATCCTTGGCAGTAGATAGAATCCCTTTTTGTGACTTTGTTCAACAGGCGGGAATTTGATCACCACACAATTTGATCCAACCGTTAACTTCATAAAAAGGATCAGACTCACTCATGGACCTTATGACAGAATAAGGAGCCCATGCTCAATCAACTTGTTGATTTCTTCACTGACTACTGCATCAGAAGTCTTGGACCAATGGACGAGTTACATTTATATTAGCAGTTATCACCCAGTGTTGACCTTATTGATCATATATTTAGTTCATCCAAGGTCATGGTCATACTGGGCAAATATCACCCAATATATCTCAAATAATTGTAGCACTTTTTTTGCTGTCATTTGGCAACTGTGTTTTTTCTCATGATCAACTAGTACATTAACTCTTTTGGCAGTATCCGCTGGTAATCCCATCTCTGTTAATGTTTTAAAGTCATGGAAATCTCGTTCTCTGCCATGTGGATTGCATGCATAAACGTGATGACTTGGGTTTTCCACTTTCATCAATTTTTGCTCAGATTAACCAGCAGTACTCATATTCTGACGTGGCCAGGCACTATAATTCCCAGTGCTGCCCAAGGCTTCAGCCTTAATATATTTTTGGGCTTACAAATTCTCCATATAATTGTTATGATATTTCATAAGTTAACACTGTTTCAACTACTAATGCGTTCCCAGAAGAATGTTATTCGCCCTTTTTACATTCTCAACTGTATCCCACATTCTCTAAAAATCTATTTCATCATTTTCCCTCTTTTTCTTCCAACTAACTTTTATAGGTTTGGAATCCTTCCTTCATTGTAAATTAGAATTATAAAATTCTTCTTCTTCATCCGCAGAGTTTCTCCTCCATGCTGATACACCAATGGCAGGGGTTTTTCAAAAATTGTTCGAGTTTCTCCTTTAAGTATCATTTGACACCATAGAATCTCTGAGAAGTTCCGTCTTGATTGTATATCATGATTTTGATTTGCCAATACTATGGTGGGAGCTGATACCACCAGCTTTCTCAACTAAAGCAATAATGCACTGTATGATCAACAAGGTGATGTGGTATCTAGTCCAGTGGTTCCATATTGTTTCCAGTGTATAAATCCGGTTAAACTTTACTTGCTTCACCAACTTGGTCAAAGCAATATTATTGGGATCTTCACTGTTGATTACTTTCCTTACTCTTACTCAATTGACTATGATGTCCACATACATATAATAATAGTATTATTATAAGTGTCTACTGAGTGAATAATGACATAATTCAACAAATCTAGAGTATGACTTAGTTGTGTAGACAAATCAGGAATTGCATTCTTTGATCGTGCTAATAGAGATAAACATTTTTATTATCAAGTTTTCCTGAGTAGCTCTTCCTTGATTTCAGTGGTTCTGATCTTTACCGCTGACTGAAAAGCATATAGTCAAGCAACTCCTTTCATGATTTTTATCTATTCCATTCACCATTTCTAGGGGTAATTGCACTTACATCCAAATTAACCACCTGGTAGAGCGAATCAGATGTGTCTTCATCTACTAGTAGATCAGAAATATCCTGGTAATCTTAAAATATATCAAGGGAACGGGTTTGATTATAGTAAAAGATTTTTCTGTATTATGATGGCTAGTCATTTTCTTGACTCTTGATCTGTTTTTTTCTTAGGCCTGCACCAAAGTAACTTGCTTTATAGGCTCCTTATACCAACATTGAATGACTACATGATCAGGTTCTATATATTAGTGATAGCAGATTTGATTTTTATCCTCTCGTTTTGGTCCTTTGGGCTTATTTCCTATTTTGACCCAATTTTGTTGTTACTTGTTAGGCTCAGCGAATTCATTGTATATGTTTTCTGGGGGGAATGGCAATAAATATTCATTTAGGTGCTTCAAATATGGCTCCCTACATCTTTTGATACTATAATATCTGCAATGTGGAAGTTTGGTCTGCCAGTGCTGACACTATAGTGCGGTGCAAATCTTTGTAAGGCCAAAGCGCTAATTGCTTTGCTATGCATGCAACACAATATGATATAACTTATGCTCGAGCCAGGATCTGATAATATGATAAAATGGTTGGCAACAGCTAATACTGTTTCATCCTTTCTAAACTGAATTCCCATTAACTTCTGTTTACGGTTGGCCATCCACTTAGGAATAACAGATTTAGTCATTATAGATTCTTTTTCCCGCTGTACATCCAATTTTCCCCATTAATATGGAGAAACAACAGATTTTGACAGTTTGTGTCTAAAAAGTTCATCACGAAATCTGCTTTCTGTCAGTCAGCATATCTGAAAATCATCATTCTAATTAGGTGGAAAAATGTCAGTGTTTAACATGAAGTAATATTAAAATTTTGGTGTACTCTAGAATTCTTCAGTTGTTACAGTAACAAAAGATTGTTGCTCAGTATCTTGACTAATAACATGTGTTTCTCAGAGGTTATCTCCAAAATTGCAGCAAAAGATCCAGACATATTCCTCAGAGGATTGTACTTTCTCAATGATATTTTTTGTATTTTGCTGTCAGCTTCATTCACCTCTGTAAGTCTGGGGGAGCACCCCGCTGCCTGGACTGGGTGGTTTTTCCATTCTTAATAAAAAGGGGGCCAAAAAGGGCAGCTGTCCATCTTGTATCACAGAGCGATCTTGCTATGTGATAGATGATCAGTGGGTAACTGTTCTCCAGTTGAAGAGCCTACCACTTGTCCCCACAATTACCTCCGCCAGATTAGTTCATTGATTGAGGAAATTTAGAGTCAAATAATTGGAATCAGCCAACCTCATGGGACAAAATGACTTTGAAGTCAACACCATCAAGCCCAAGAAATTAAGGTCTTAAACTCTTAACCCTCAGCAACAAAGCCTGACGGGTTCACAAATTCAGTAAATGAAGAATCAAGGGGCGAATTCATGGCAAAATTCACCAATGGCATCAGGCCATTGGGAAATGTTGTCGTCAGTTTAAAACCTGTTGATAAAACATTGGGGACAAAGCCTGACGGGCTTTTAACACTAAACAAGAATTGCCAGTGAAGAATCCTCAATTAAACTAAGCAATGGCATTGTGCCATCAGAAAATGGTGTTTCCAATTTAAGATAATTATCAAAAACATCAGTGAAAAAGCCCAATGGTCATGTAGCCCCATCATCTAATGTTGCCACTAGCCCAGAGTCCTTCTTAAAGATTAGGATCATTGTTCATTGAATCTTGGTTGTCCAAATGGACGCCAAAATAACCGTGTGCGGACTGATTAGGTATCCCAAACCCATTCCTGACCTCTTGGTTGCCCCTACGTGTGTCATTGGGAGGTTCATATTTCTTTTCTGGAGAGATGCCATCACGCTAACCTTTAGAAACGTGTTGAAACTACAAATTCAGGCGTCTGAGGTTGAATTGACAGCAACTTGACCCACTGCTGATCTTTTGACGTCAGTTCAAAATGATTTAGTTTATCCCCCTTGCTCAAAGTTCACCAGATTAGGTCAAATCTTTAGGCCCCAAACATGAGTCTTTTAAAGCTATTCTTCAAATCAATCATCCATTTAAGCAATCATAACACCGAGAAAATCAATGGTTGATTATCCATTTTTAAAAAAATCCAATAAAATTACGTTACAAAACCGAATTACTATGACGAGATTGAAGCCACCCAACCCAATCCTATTTTTACCAGCTCCCAATCCTATGGGCCCTGAGGCCATGATAGCCTAATTCGTCTCTGGGTTACTATTTACATTTATAGTCCAGTCACTTGTTGATGAAATCTTTCTGTCCTGATTGAATGCCTTTCAAGCAGCAGAGATTATGTTATTTGGGCTTGCCATTTGGGTTTTTTGAATCCAGACTAGAAGTCTGGTCTAAACTTAACTTGACGCTTCCCTGACATAATCAACTGTACATTAATTTCAGTTTTTCCGCCTTCCTCAATGAGTTGGTTGTTGCAGTGGTTATCTTTTTTTTAGATGAATAGAATTGTGAATTAATTTTACTATGGCCACATTGCCCAAATGTCTCCAACCTTTTTAACCAGTCTACCCTCAAGTTAGAGTTTTTATGCTTGAAGCCTCTGATGTGCCTTAGATTTAGATCTCAGCTCCAAATCATTATCCATATTGATTCTAAAAGCTGACTCTGTCCCGCGTCCATGTTAGTCTAATCTAGCACTTTGGATTAAAAATTATCTATATTCCAGCCAGGAGAAGAAATGGTTCAACACCTCTTCCGCACCACTTCTCCTCCAGTTGCAAACTTTATGATTACCTCATTCTATTTGCAATCTCTTCCATATCAACGGACTTGACCATATCTGCCAATAAACAGAATTCCGTCTACTTTTTATTGCCAATGAAAATTTGTATCAGATTACACAGGTGTCCTTTGAGGCTTTGTTTGACACTGGAACAGCGGTTAACTTTATGAGCCTAGAATAAACCCATCAACTTGACCTTGATCTGGACTTGGGTCATTCAATGATAGTCTCTTTGTTAGCCTCTCAGCCATCATACAAAGTACGGCTTTCAGTACCTTTCTCAGTTCACCAGTTTAGTTTTTGTAATAGTTTTTCAGAAATTCCTAACATCATGTTCCCAGTAATTTTTGGTTTGGGCATGTGGCGTCGGCAGCATGTAAGGATTCACCTTGAGTCTAAGATGCTGTTGAAAAATGGTCTGATGAAGGGCGAGTTTATTTACTGGATAATTTTACTAAAGCTTAAGGTCATAATTCAATTACTTCCCTTGTCTCCCCTGCAGGCCTCCCATCAGATTTTCTGGAAGCGTTACTTGGTTATGTTTTTTACTCTGAAGGCAGATCACCTTTTACTACATACAGAATTTGACTTGGGCTTTTGGCCAATGGTGCAGGTAGTGAACATAAACTGCCCACCATACCCACATACAGTAGAGGAAGAGGCTGCTCTTAATGCATGGTTAGATGACATTCTTATGAAGGGTTGATTGTTTTTAGAGAATTCCCTAACTTCCTCTTCCATCATCTTTGCCAAAAGTACAGATGGTTCTCTTCATCCCTGTGTGGATTATGATCACCTTAACAAGATCAAGGTCCATGATCCCTGCCCTCTACCTTTGGAGCAAACAATTGGTCAAGTGATTTCCAAATCACATGTGTTCTAAAAACACAAATATGTTATTCTATAATCATATTTGGGAAAAGAATGGTCAGGAATGGCTTACCACAATCTGAGAAACTACGTGGCATCTTTCAATTTTATGTGATGCCTTTTGGGCTAAAGAATGCATCGTCCACGTTTTAAAGGATGATCAATAGTGTGCTGGGTGACCTCCGGTTCACCTATGCGATTGCATACATCATCAACATCTTGGTACACTCCACTATTCCTGAACAACATGCAAAGGACTTGGAGGCGGTAGTGGCTGCCATACATAAGGAGGTCCTGTTTGTTAAGCACTTGAAATGCGAGTTTTATAGGGAAGAGGTTACTTTATTGGGAAATCACTTCTTAAAAGATAGGTACGCTATTCCCCCAACATGCTGGATGCCATCCGCGAATGGCCAACTTCAACGACCCAAAAGCAATTGAGAAGCATCTTGGGCACTATCTTTTTGAAATTTCTTCCCTGCCCTATCCTAGTTAGCCGCCCCACTTCATCCACTAATACTTAAGAATGTCCCCTTTTGTTTATGCCTGAGTACCATCAGGCATTTGAGTTGATTAAAGAGGTGTTTTTATCACCCTTCATCCTAAAACATGCAGAACCCTCCAAACCCTATGTCTTATAATGAAATACATAATCCTTTGCAAATGGGGCTGTATTGCTTCAGGAGCACGAATTGTTGGAACACCCAGTCACCTACTTTTCCTGCAAGTTCTCTACCACTGAACAGCTCTGGGCCAACTACAATAAGGAGCTGGCAGCCATGGCATGAGCCTTTACCCACTTCGGTATTTTTTGCATGGCGCACATCATGAAAATAGTGCAAATGGATCATCAAGCCCTTCTTTACTTCTGCAAGCACCAGAAGTTGGCACACCGGCAGGCCCAAACCTACCAGATTATGTAAAAGCTTTAAATTCAAATACAAGTTTGTGAAAGGAGCGTTGAATGTACTTCCTGACTTCTTATGTTGCAACCCCTCACACTGTCCCATAGACACAGATGAGGCGGATCTGGTTCCAGTCATCTCTCCCACCCAAATCTTATCCATTGTCCCTCCAATGGGTTTGGAAGTGGGCTAGCTCTGTATCTTCCCCTACTCCCCCAAATTTTGGCAGCGCAAACAGCCTGTGCAGAAGGTATGGACCTTCTGGAGCGATTGTCCCTCCATGATTCAAAACATTCCTTGTTTCTCTGATCAGGGTCTCATTCCTTTTTGGTCGCAGATTTGGGTTCCTCCCCTCCTTCACGCTGAAGAGATTTGGGCTCACCGCGATCCTCCTTCAGTTGGACATTCAGGGAATAAGAAGTGTGTTGCCTTAATCAAGAGTACCTAAATATGGGCGGGGTTGACAAAGGAGGTTCAGGATTGGATCGCAGACTGTGTAACTTGTGCATAAGCTAATTCAGATCAGTATGGAAAGAATGTCATCTTCACCCCTTAGAGCAGGCAGAGGGTCTATGGACATCGGTGTCTGAAATTTATTGTCAAACTTCCCTGTTCCAATGAGTTTACAGCGGTGATTGTGGTTGTTGACCACTTCACAAAATTCTCACTATTCATACCATGATTATTCGCTATTAACTATGAGGAAACTGCCCGTCCCTTTGTGCGCCTTGTGTTCTAATGTACAGCCTTTTACAAGAGATTGTCAGCAACCATGGTCCTCAGTTCACGGCGCAATTTTGGAATAAGCTCTTGGCAATCTTGAAGATTACGCCATGTCATTCCACAGCGTACCATCCTCAGTCCAATGGACAAACTGAATTGGTTAATCAGATCCTAGAACTCTACTATTGGTGCTACGTTTCAGCCGCTCAGGATACCTGGACTGATGACCTTTCTTTAGCTCAGTTTGCATATGATAATGGAACGCATGTCACCACTGGTTTTTCCCCATAAATAGCAACCTTAGATACAACTTCTCATTTTCTTTAAGCCCGTGCCTTCACCCAGAGGTCCCAGCCACCGCCAATCATTCCTAGCATATACAGGCCACACAAACCTTGGTTTGGGAGCATCTGACCAAGACTATAAGTGGTTAAATATGGTTTGCAGATTGGAAGAGACTCTTGGCGCATGAAATAATAGTGAACTCCTATGTCATGCTTAACATGCACCATTTGTGGATGAAAATGCCCTTGCATAAGTTCGCAAGTAAACGCTCAGGTCCTCAATTTGATGGAGTAAGATTTGGGAAATGACGCTTTCTGGTTGAAGTTGACACCTCGCTGGAAGCAACACACAGTCTTCCGTGTGACTTAGTTGTTCCCATTTAAGAGGCAATCCCCTCAGATCCAGAGCCTATTGTGATTGAGGGTGTAGAGGAGGCTAAATTTGAGTCCATTTTAGCTTCTTGCAAATCTCAGCGATTGGTTTAATATATCGTCTCATGGAAAGGTTATCCAGACTATGAGAACAGTTGGGTCAGAGCCCAATATTGCTCAAACTGCTTAGAGCTTGTTGAGGCTTTCCATTCCATCCACCCAGAAGCTCCCGTCCTCCTCCAAATATTGCTACTTTAATAGCGATCAAGTTGCCAAAGGACCACAAAAATTGGCCTAACTCTGTTCCCTGGTGGTGGAGTCCCCCTTTAGCAGAAGGGAAGAGTAATGTAAGTCTGGGGGAGCATCTCCTGCCTGGACTAGGTGGTGTTTCCATCCCAACAAAAAGGGCCAAAAAGGGCAGCTGTCCCTCTTGTCTCACAGGACAAACTCGCCCATGTGATAAACAAGTGATGAGTAACATCACTCCCCTTGTGATCCCACCGCTTGTCCCAACAATTACTCCACCAAATTTGTTCAGCGAATTGAGTAAACTTCTATGAACTAATTGGAAGCTGCCACCCAATGGGCCAAAATGATACTATAAAGTTGCCAGCACCATGCCTCAAAATCAAGGTTTGAATGCCTTAAACTATCAGCGACAAAGCCTATGGGTTCACACATTCTTTAAATGTGAAAATCAATGGTTGAATTCTTGGCAAAATTCGCCAATGGCATCGTACCATTGGGAAATATTGTTGTTGGTTCAAAACCTGATCAAAAATATCGGAGATAAAGCCTGACAGGCGTATATCTCTTAATAAGAATATGTCTAGTGACAAATGTCTCAGTTAAACTTGCCAATGGCCTTGTGTCATTGGAAAATGTTATTGCCAATTTGAAACTTTTCTTGAAAACATTGGGGACACAGCAAGATGGTCATGTAACCCCATTGTCAAATGTTGCTTCAGCCCATAATCCTCCCCTCAAAAGTTAGTATCGTTGTTTGTTGTATCTTGCTTGGTTAAATAGATGCCAAAACAACCATATCTGAGCAGGTTGGGTATCACAAACCCGTTCCTGACCTCTTGGTTGCCCCTACGTGTGTCATTGGGAGGTTCATATTTCTTGTCTGGCGAGATGCCATCATGATAACCATCAGAAAATTAGTGAAACTGCAATTTGTGCATCTGGGGTCAAACCGAAAACAACTCACACCTGCTGCCAACTCTTTTGAAGTCAGTCTATATTGAATTAGTATTTCTCAGCGCTCAAAGTTCACCAGATTAGGTTAAATCTTGAGGGCCACAATCCCAAGTCTTTCTAAGCTATTATCCAAATCAATTGTCTATTTAAGTAGTCATAACACACTGAGAAAATTGACAGTTGATTTCTCATATAAAAACTCCAATAATTTTCGTTTCCCATACCAGTTCATTACTATGACGAAATTCATGCCACCCAGCCCAATCCTATTTTTGCCAGCTCCCAAACCCGTGGGTCCTTGGGCCATGATATCCTGGCTCGTCGCTGGGTTACTATTTACATTTATTTCCCATTGTCACTTGTTGGTGAAATGCTTTCATTTTTGCTTCAAAACCATCCAAGCAACTGTGCCTCTGGCATTCAGGTTTGCGATTTGGGTGTTTTGGCATCCAGACTGCCAGGCCAGTCTAAACTTAACTTTCTGCTTTCCTGACAACATCCATCCGAGCCAAATCACATTTTGTGACTTTTAAATTCTTTCAAATGCTTTAAAATATGTGCTATGTCTCCCTGAATCTGGAAGAAGACTTTTTCTATTCACTTTCTTTTAGTTTTCTGAAATAACAACTCCTTGATTAATTTGGTCTCTTTTCATTTCAATGTGGTGATCCCCCATAAAAGATTTTTATTGACTTTCCAACTTGTTCTTTTTCCTCCAAAGCTTTTGTCATTCACTCATCCAAAGTAGTGGGATTGGCTTATGACGCAATGTTCAGTGCATTCATATTTAACGTTTATTAAGTTCCATCTACAAATTCTTAAACTTCTTTCTTTTATGAATTTGTAATGATATGTCTTTTATTAACTTTTTCTTGAAAACTCAACTACCTTTTAGTGATCTCCAACTGTAAATTTTGAGCTGTGTTGCTCGCTTTATCTCTCAAGCCTATTTCTTAGGTTCTTATGCGTGCGTTGTAATAAATTATTGATATAGTTGAATGGTTTGGAAATAGTATGGAAATTATCGCCATAGTTGAACTTCTAAAAACAAAGTTGATTATTGTCTTCAACGCTATAAAGGTGCTAACGCTTGTCCTATTAACCTTGAAATTATTTCTGCAATTCAAGTGGTTTTCACCCTCTGACTCTTCTTTTCTGGATGAACTTAACCTACTCTTAGAATCATAGCCTTTATCTTTCTCTCTTAAAACAGTAGCCCGCAGAGATCTTGATAGCAATAAAAGAAAAAGGATATCTTTTCCTTCAACTCTAATCCCAAGAGTAAATATACACTAAAGTTATGACAGTCTAAATTATTATAAAACTTTAGTTTCTATAGATCTGATCCAATCTGCTTTAATTAATAGAAACAAGAAATTCATAGAGGTTTCCTGCGCCTAACTCTTCCATTAGCACACCATTTAGAAATGGCAGCCGTCTTCAATAGATTAACCCTTTAAAGTCAACCAAAAGATAATCATCCTCATCCGTCTATCCAGAATTCTCTGCTGACTAAAAGTGTGACCTCTTCTGGGTTAAATTAAAGAATAGTACCTAACGCTTTTGCTCAACTCCAGTGTATTACCCTTTTAGGCTAAAAATCTTCTCAGTAATGGTACCTTTTTAAATATTAACAGCAGTTCACGTTACCAAATAGGTTAGCTTGCAAGATGATACCACAAGCATAATCAACGCCCATCAACAAATAGATCCCATAGCTGATTGGCAACAAACTCTGATCAACTCCTACAAGACAAATTAAATTACTATTAATTAAATTAATATTCAAATCACTTGTTTATTGTCAGGATCATTTCCAATAAAACATTTGTATCTCAGCGGTATTAAATCCTGCCTGATTAGTTAATATTTGTTAAATTCTTCTCACCAAACGGTAGTTTTTATCTAAAATTATAACTCTCAAATCCACTGAGAGGGTCTCATCCCTAGTGGACAAGCAGATAGTATCATAATCAATTAAGGTGGATAATGCGGGCATACTAAGGTCCTAAGATCAGATATCTGGTATCCTAGTAATCTCCTTTTGGCAATAATATAGTCAAGTTATAGGGAAGTGTGGGGAGCACTGACAAGTTCTTACATTTCACTGAAGTTTTGCTCCCAATAGCTAACTATTTTCTTCATCTGTTAATGCCCCAATTGCAGGACTTCCCTTTTATTGGAGATTTTATAACTGTTGTTATGCTATAGTGATGGGTATAGATTAGATGGTCAGGTGAGATTTTTAAACGGCCTAACTATTACCATTTATAGGAAACATATATAGGATAAATGACTCAATTGCAGGGGGTGGATGGTGAGTCAGTAAGGGTGTATGGCTACCAACCTGAAGGTTGCGGGTTCGATTCCTGCCCTTTGCACATTGATTGGGGTGCCAGCCAAAGGAAGCTATTGGCGGTTAGTAGGTCTAATAACACGAAAACCTTACTCATGATGTAACCAGAAAAATTTGAGTCCCAATCCGGAGGTGGAAAAACTTTCTTTGATGGAGTTGACCCTGTTCAGGTTTCATGTCATTTCTTTCTTTCTTTAATGCCTGTCCCCTGGTCAGCTTGCCTCAGTTAAATAAATGACTCAATTGCATATTATCAGCTATCCAACGTCTTCTAGGCCTTGAAATTATAAAGTGCGGAAAACCTCCACTGCTTGCCTCTTTAGCAGCATATGTCTCTTCTCACCACCATTTGGACATCTTTTATGGGTCATCTTTGTGCATCAGGTGAGGGGTTGTGGAAGATGGCCTACTCTACCACTATGCCTATCCCTCGCATACTTGACAGCATGGATGACTTCCTGGTAGATTGCTTGGCATTAGAGCATCATTATCTTTGATATTAGGGATACAAAGTCCGATTTATCATTTCCTTTATTTATCTTTAACTTTTAGTGCATACTTAAATATCTTATGCAACTGTCAGTGGCTATAGCAATTCAGCCTCCACATAGTTACCTTGGAGCATGTTCATGTTAGGAACCTAACATGCCAATAAAATGATCTGGCTCTTATGGCAGGTATATAAAGTACCCTCAACGGCATCCATTGTCCACAGGTCAAAGCTGATATAATAAGCAGAAATGTTGCGCTGGAGGAAAGGCATGAAGGGGAAGATTATGGTAATTGGTTCCCATTGGTCATGAAAATTACTATAAAAATAATTAATTAAAGAAAAATATTAATAAAACTCCATGTATTGACTAAAATAGCACACCCAATCTTCTCATTGAGGGTTATTGAATCTTATACTAGGAGGGGATAAACAAGGACATGGGGTTCTACCGCTTTTTGTACTACTACACCATTATTAAGATATATATTTTTAAAGTGAAAGTCTACTTTTGGTTGTTTTAATTACATTATCTCTGATAATACCAGAACTTGCTGATACTATTAACCCAAGTTTTGACTCTCCTTTCCATAGAGCTATCACTCAAATACATTTTTTATAAAGATTTTCACCTAGGATTATCCCAGGTGCAATTTTTCTCAATCATTGGTGCGCCTCTTAGTATCCTATGTACTGAAGGGTTTTTACCTGCTGGATCTAATATTATAGATACTCTTAATTGAGGGTAGAATCTTTGGAAACTCTACATTATACGTTCAATTTCTTTCTAAAACTGTGTTAGGTTGAGGCATTAGGAGTGGGCTTAGGGTGGGGAGAACATGTAATGAGGAGTTGTCACTACTTATTTTGTATATAGGGTATTCACTAGATCAACAGGCTGGGTAAGAGGTAAAGCCTTTGAGTTTGGCGCCTCTCTTTGTTCTGAAGGGGTGAAAACCTTAGCCAGAATGATAGCTGAAGCTTAGGACCTTACATTACCCTTACCTTAACAAACAGCTCTCACACCCCCTCTAGAATTTTGAAAGGGCATAGTTTTTGTGTGGGTTAAAAAATTTGATGGCGGTGAGGGAAGCAATTTTAGGAGGGGATGGTGCTGGAGGATTCTGAAAATCCTGTTAAATTCTTCCAATAGCTAAGTACAGTTGGTAAAATCCTTGGATGGGGCTCAGTTGTTCTCATGAGTCAGTATTCCTTCCACGAAACCAGGTAATGCACTATGCATTACCCCATCCTTCACTAAGTTTTTGTGCTACCTCAACTTTGAAGGCTCTACTTCCACAATGATGGGCTCAACCCCAACAGGATTCTTAGATTTTAGGAAGAGTGCGGTAAGTTGGAAGAAGAAATGGATCTTTAAGTGATGGATTAGTTCCTGGTAAAACCTCACTGTTCAGGGCCTTAGTAATATGGAAAAATCCTGCTTGCTTGCAAGCCAATTTCCGGCATGACACTTTAAAGTGCTGGTTATTGTTTTCCACCATTACAGGCCATCTTTTTCTGATAGTTTATGAGCCTCGCGCCACTTTTTTTCTATAAAACTCTTATCATCATTGGTAGATTTTGTCACTAGGTTATGCCTATGTTGATAAATCTTTTAATGTGTGTTACAAAGATTTCAACAGCTGGAATGTTACTATACGTTTGAGATTTAATATTGAAGGAAGGGTTTACTTTAAGATACCATAAAAAGGTGATTTCTGTCAATTAATGGAAGGAGTTATTGTATGAAGATTGCCAGAGAAGAGTCAGCTGCCCTTGTTTTAGGATGAGGTAGCGTAACTTTAAATTATACTGCCCCAAGGACTGAGTAATATATTTGAGTTTGGTCATCTGATTAAGGAATAAGACATTGATCTGCAAGACTTAATATCTGACATGTCATATAAGGCCTCCTAAGATTGCAAGATAAACTGAGGCCTACTATTAATTATTAATTCTTTGGGAACATCAAATAAGGTAAAAACATGCACCACAAACAAGCGCTACATGCCCTCTGTTTTTGATGTCTTCATATAAGGGATGAACGTGGTATATTTTGCAAAGTTATCTACCACTACTATAATATCATCAAACCAACAGGATATTGGTAAATTCACAATGAAATCAAACAAAATTGAAGTCCATGGTCTTGCTGCTTGTTAAAGAGAATATAGGAGGCCATTCCATCCCATCCTATGTAATTAGGACTTAACATAAATCAATAATTGTTCAACCCATGGAGGAACCTCCTTTAAGTCCGTTCCAATCAGACCCGCACTTGATCAAGCTAATGCAATTTATGCAAGAATGTACTATAATAGTGGAACATGATGTTCCCTTATGACATGGAAACTCAGGGAAGAAAAACAATACTTTGTTGAGAATATAGATAACCATATCCTTTGTTAATAGCATCCAGAAGGGGCTTACCAGCATCAAAATGTGTAAGGATGTCTTTACCTTCTGGTCTGAATACTGGTATGCTAAAACAGCACTAAGAAGATAATCTTCATTTAAAGAGTTTGCAGTGACTTGGTCAGAAATAAATTCTTCAATCACTGGATAAGAAGACTTAACAGGGTAAATGAGGGGTTTGCAACTGTGGGAATAGATTTAAGTCTTTGAGGTGGGGGAAGCAGCCTTAGGAATTGCTGGAGGTGGAGAATCCATGACCTTTTTATACAGAATAACCGTTTTAAAACTAGATTCAGTGTCTAAAGCAGGACCCATTATTAGATTATGGATCGGGATATCTGTAAAAAATGGTTATCCCCTTTGACTTACTAATATCAGAAGTATAAGCTTAGAGGTCACAGTAAGTTCTGGTCTGTCTATGATCCAACTTTTACGATTTGTGGTAATAAGTAATATACTTGTAACTAATGTGCACAACCGCTGTGTCATAATTTTGGGCGGTATTGTTGGGATCCTCCATAAGGGTCACACAGGTCAAACCCACTAAATAAAATATGGAAGATATGGGAACTTCAGTACTTCAAACACATTGAAAAATATAGTATAAATTAGGCACAATTGCATGAAAACACTTTTATTTATGTTAATAAATACAGAGACCCTTTGCTGTTCCACATTCTATAAATTTTTAACAACCACCTTCTTTCAATTGCCCATCTCGCTTATATATCAGTGACATCAGATGATACCATTCTCTTAGCTTGGACTATTCTATTTCTCCAATTCTCATTTATTGAGCTGGTATTGTTCAATTTAATATAGCCCTAGTTCAAGTTGATCTAAAAATATTTGTTTAATGTTGACATCACCTTATTGCCTTATTTGTAGGTGATCCAATAATAATCATTATATCCCAATATCTCCTTATCCAAAGGCTATCAAATACTCATAAATAACATGCTAGTCAGCGGATTCTCACCATTCCGTCGTAGTTCTTCAGAGCTTATCAACCAGGCATATCAGAATTTTGACATCACCCCCCTTGACTGGACGATAAGGCTTCTATTGTTTATAAGCTCAGTGAAACTTTGCATGTATGCGATTAGTGATTCAACCTCTTGCTAGTTCTTTGATGAAGTATGCATCAATGCCTGTTCTCTAAATTAACTTAGTGCGTACCAACACAGATGTTGACCAGCTTTTGTTTCTTCCCAAACCCATGCTGGTTGTGGAACAAGACCATCTCACCTTCTTAAAAATTGGGCCAACCAGCTACACCATACCTTATCAGCGGCCCAATTCCTAATCTTCTTGGCCAAGCTGAACAAGTATGATTCCATTTGCAACTTGATCAACATGTTGGCTAACTTAATCAATTAATGGTGGAGATCCATTCCTCCAGTATCTTAAATGCACAAATAATGCAATGCCAGAAGAGTGGGTTGCTGTCCATATAACAGTTGAAAGGGGCTCTTCCCCAAGGCGGAATGATAGCTGATATTCTAAGCAAAAAAATGGCAGTAGACAATAGGGAATTCAATCAGAGGGTCTATTGGTTACCAGCTTCCTAAGGATGTTCACTTTAGTCCACTACCCATTTGACCATTCCGTTGGACTTGGGGTGATAAGTGTTCATCAGAACCCCGCGGATGCCCATTAACTCATCAACTTAGTAAGGATGTGCGAGGTAAAGTTGGTTACATTATCAGTAAGATTAGATTGAGAGAAACCATTTCGCTGGATATTACATTCCATTACAAACTTGACCATTTTGACTGCCCTAAATCTCGTATTCCTTGTGCTTCAAAACACCTGGTCAAGTGGTTGATAGCCACCAGTATGTACTTACACCATTTACTCCCGTTGGAAGAGGGCCAAAGACATCTAGGGAAACTGTATGCCAAGCAAAACGTGGTTTCACTAACTGGTACAAAATCTCTGGTGGAACGACTTTTCCACTTGACACTGGTGACAACAGGTAATGGTTTCAAGCACGTCAAAGTTTATCATTTCCAATAGTACCGGGAATACAACAGTTTCATTGTCTTGCGACCACCACCATGTCTGACTGCCTTGTGGGCGCTTTGATAATTCCTGGTCGTGCTGAGGGTCTCAGAAAGTTAACCGTAGAATCACCTATCCGCTTGTATAGTTCCCATTCTGCTGGAAGGTATTTGCTTGCATCTCATTCAACGCTTTTATTACTTGGGGAGGTTCATCACTGTACTCTCCGCCAAGCATCTTATTGTACATCACATTGCTGAGATCTGCCATCACAGCAATATTTGGCAATATAGATAAACAGTTGGCGCTCTGATGCATTGCTCCTGGGTGGTGGAGGATCCTAAAGTCATAAGCCTGCAGCTTAAGCGCCCATTGGTCTAGATGCCCTACAGGCTCCTTGAGATTTTGAAGCCAACATAATGATGCGTGATCCATTATGACTTTAGACTTTACCCCATGAAAATAGACCCTAAATTGCTTATACATGTAGATCACCGCTGAGCACCCCTGCTCAGTTACAATATAATTATGCTCATGGCAGTTCAGGATTTAACTGCAGTGTGCAATGGGATGCTCATTTACCTTGTCATCTTTCTTGAAAAGGTCCGCCCCAACACCAGAAGGGGACGCATCTGTCCAAACAATAAACTCCTAATCAAAGTTTAGATAATGTAGCACTGGCGCACTGATCAGCGCCGTCTGAAGTAGGTTGAAGGTGTTTTTGTTGGCATTCTGGTCATTCAAACATGGCCTTTTTTAACAACTCAAATACTGCATTCCAATACAGCTAAAGTTAGGGATGAAGCGTTAGTAGTAGCTGGCCAAATTCCAAAAATACCTGTATGTCACAAATACTATTTGGTATAGTCATTTTTATAGGGCCTCCACCTTGGCTGGCTGTGATTTTAGCCCCTTATTGTCTACCACTAAACCCACGTATTATAACTGGTCCTTGAAGAAATTACATTTGCGAGGATTGATCATGATGTTCGCCTCAGCAAGCTGGTGTAATACAGCTTCTAGATTATCAAGGTGCTTGGAAAAGGTTTGAGAGAAAAAATTAATATCATCAAGGTATATGAGGACACATGACAGCTTCATTTCATTGAGGATAGTGTCTATGACTCGTCGAAACATAGATGGGACGTTACACAGCCTTAGGCATGTGGGTCAGTTGGAAAAGGCCTTTGGATGTAATTACGGCACATTTCTCCTGTTCTGCCATGGGCAACTCGATTTTCAATAACCCAATATCAAGTCCATTGCTGAGAAGTAACGAGCTCCCCCTAACTGATCCAAAGCATCATCAATCCGTGGTAAGAAATATAAGTCCTTTTTTTATAATATTGAGATTCCAGTAGTCTATTACCATTCAGTTGGTGCTGTCCTTCTTTTTTACAAACAGAATGGGCAAAGCCAATGGACTCTTGGACACTTTGAGCATCCCTTGCTCCAGTAAATTATGAATTTCTTCAGTGACAATGTCCTCATCTTCTTCAATTGGAGGATTGGTTGAGATGTGTTGGGAGTATGTTCCTCAGTGTCCAAACAATAGATCATTCCCTGAGTGCACCCTAAATAATGGTCATCAATATAAAAAATCTCATATTACTTCTGAAACAAAGCTATCGCTTGGTCTTTTTGTTCTTCTAATAAGCCTATTAA
Organism: Massospora cicadina; assembly: GCA_022478985.1. Lineage (NCBI taxonomy): Eukaryota > Fungi > Entomophthoromycota > Entomophthoromycetes > Entomophthorales > Entomophthoraceae > Massospora > Massospora cicadina. Next base: position 78,204 of record JAKSZP010000092.1, on the reverse strand, counting down.
ATTCTCTCACAGTACCACTGTCATTATTCTGGGCGCAACTTGATAATTAGACCAAATTCGTCCAATGAACCAAACTCATGAACCTGAAGGACCTCCTAAATTGGGGTCAAGTGAAAATATGCCACTACTTGGTGTTGGCAGATTTGCATTGGTTCGTTATGGAGATTCAATAGCAAACCCTTGAGTTCTCCATGGCTGGGGAGTATAATCCCTGAATCCACATGATGCTCAGGATATATTTGCTGATAGGTCCCTATGTCTTCCCCATAAAGCCCAACAGGCACCTCCACCTCTATCTCAGTGGTTACTAGGACTTGGTTTCTAGAAGGAATGAAGATAGGCCCAGCAGCTCGGAGAGGTAGCCCTTGATATTTGTATATCTGCTGAAGAAGGGGCCATGTATTACTTTTTAGTCAATGATAACAGACTGGAATCACTCCATCACTAAATTTAAGATTGGTATGGCCCATGTTCACCGGATCCTTTGGCACTCCACTAGAGGTAAAGCAAGTTGGGATCCGCTGAAATAAAATTTCAAAGTTCTCCTCTGTCATATCAATGACAGTCCCAAAATGGCGCAGAAAAGAAGTTTTAATTATCAGGTCATTATTATTGTTTGGTAGCACCTTCGCCGGAGCTACAATGACAATGGACCAGACTGCAAAGGTAGCGCACTGTATGCTCCTTCAGAGATGGGGCTTTTGGCTCCAGCAGTCTCATACACCATTCGATGGTCCACATCAGGTTTTATTGTCAACTTCTCCATCAACTTAATAGAAAATTTGTTGACTGGAGCGCCTGTATCTATTATAGCGTGAACTTTTTTCGCTACAAAAGTATTACAGAAGGTACACTCAGAATAAGATGAAAAATGATTGTTTAATAAATGGACATTTATGGGACCTCTTTTCCCAAGCAAACTCATAATCCCCTCACCAACCTTGAGGTATTTTTTAACAATGACGTCTACCAGAAGGGCGACGTTTACTCCTTTCAGGGTGGGCGAATCTGCAGTGGGATCCAGCTTATCAGAAAAGGCTTGCTCGAACATTTGGCAGGTGTATGGCTTCAGTTGCTACAGAGCTTAATCATCTTCCAAAGCCTTGGCTTGCACTCATGTAAGTACGTTCAATCCTCCAACTAGATTCTGGTATAAAGATCGTCATTGTAATGAGGGACTTCTATGGGATATACTACTATTGATTCAGTGATCTTCTGGGTTGGGATAGTGGTGATAGAGAGTCCCATCTCTACTCCGCTCCATCATTTCCCTGATAGTATTGATACTGTTGCACATAGTGGAAATGACGGCTAGGGCAACTCCGTGCCAAGTGGCCAGGGCAACCACATTCATTGCAAGTAACCCCATAAGAGCCGCGCCCTTAGTTCTCATAAGAGTGTCTGGCCCAATAGTTGGGTTGACGTTCGGCATAAACTGGGCCAGGTTGGTAGAACAATTGCTGTCACTCGTTGTAACTAGATTCTGGGTTGGTAGTGGGGATGCTGACGATTTTCATGAACGGGGCTGGGGTGGAAGTCAAACGGGTTGGAGTAATCTAGTCAAGGACAAGGCGCGGAATTATTAGTAAGCCTGGGGGTTGCTAGGTGAAATATGGTCAGGAAGAGAATATTTCCCCAAATAAGGGCTGATGGCAATGGCTGTATGTTTCTTCTCTGTATTGTGTGGAGAAAAGTCATCAGATATTCAGCATAAGAACTGCAAAATTTTCCAGTGGAACATTGTCATCCAAAATCGTAGAAATGGCATTGTGTAGCTCACAGTATGGCTTTACAATTGAGGTCAATGCAATGCACACATTGGCTTCTGCTAAGAAGCCTGAACCAATCAGCTTGTGAGCTTCTGCTGTAAATGGATCAGAATCTCTGTGAGGGTCTTGTTACAGTGGAACACAATTGTTAAAAACTCCGACTTTTGCTGTACTTTTTTGAGGTAGCCCAAAACAGGCGAAGAACAGTGTCCTTTACTTCTTGGTAGGTAACTATATTGTTTGGAAAGTAGAATGTAACTTGGTCAGCACTCCTGACATCCAAGGCAGATATTAGCAGTCTAGCTTTACACACTGATTTGAGGCGCCTTCTGCTGTGAACTCAAAATGCTTTAAAAAGCCATTGATGTTCCCATTGCAATTTAATGGAGGCAACTTCTAGATCTTGACCTCTTCAACCACTCATAGATATGACTTTTTGGGATAAACCGAGGAATGGTAAGAGACCCATAAACAGCGTCTCAATGAGAATCTGGTCTAGTGGAGGGTGACATGTCCACTGCTTCAAAGGCAGCTTGGCTCTCTGCAGTGGGCAGTATGGCCATTAACTGAGAGAATTGGTGCTTCGATTTATACTCATAAATAGAGCTTCCCTCCTGGGTTTAGTAGCTTCAGCTAGCGTCATATTCCTCGTCATATTGTTTCCCTCCTTGTCATTCTTCTACTTCCCAATGAGGGGTCTGGGAAGTACTGGTTAATTTTCTCTCTGCGCAGTGTAGTCATTTGGTACTGTCATTTAAGCAATTGGCAAGTTGTCTGTTTTGTTGTCTCAGAATTTGCAATTAACTAAACGTGCTGTCAAGCTGGTGCATATTGGCGTTCCGTTCTTGAGGAAGTTCATCTTGTTTCTTGATTACAACATCTAAAGTATGTTTGAGTTCATCATATTCAGCTGGTGCAGTTTTCCATAAAGATTCCCATGAAAATCAGGCCTGATGAGACATGGCCGGTGACTGGAGAATTTTATTTTTTAGTGGTTGATCAATAGGCCTCCTGAAGTGAGCACCAGTGTTATAATTTTGGGCGGTATTGTTGGTATCCACCATAAGGGTCACAAAGGTGAAACACACTGAACAACACAGAGATGATATGTGGATCGTTGGTCCTCTGAACACACTGAAATTATAATAAAATAGGCGCAATTACCCCAATGATACATTTATTTATGTTAATAAATACAGTGACCTTTCGCTGTCCCACTCTCTCTCAACTATTAATAACCTTCTTCTTTCAATCACCCATCTCACTTATATATCAGCAACTTCAGATGATACTGTTCTCTTATCTTGGATTATTATATTCTTTAGATTCTCATTGGTTTCTGCTGGTATTATTTAATTATCCATCACCTTAGTTTGAGGCAATCTAAATTATATTAATCAAATGTTGACATCACCTTATTACCTTATTTTTAGGCGATCCAATAATAATTTTATATCCCAATAATGCCATATCTCAAGGCGCTCAAATACTCATAAATAACATCCAGGTCTGCGGATCCTCACCATCCTCCATAGATCTTCAGGCTTATTGCCCATCCATATCAGAATCTTAACATGCTGTATGTTTAGTCTTCTAAAATTTCCGCCAGTGAAGCAAAAACCAGGAAACAGAAGCTAACACTTTATAGTAAAATATCCCATGCATGCCCCATGATGATAAACTTCTATGAAAAGCAAGCCGCCAGATGTTCCTTCCCTTCATTTTCTTGCAGAAGGACAGCACCAACTGCGGTTCTAAAGGTAACACACATCACAATAAAGGGCTTATCTTCATTAGCATGATGAAGAACAGGGGTGTTGGTAATTTCTTCCTTTATTGATTCAAATGCTTGTTGACATTTGGAGTTCAAATGAGAAAGAATATTTTACCAGTGAGGTAATGAAGTTCCAAGGTAGTTCCAAAATAGCTGGTGAAAACTTCCTAGAAAAATTGTAAGTTCTTAGCTAGCTGCACAGTTAATTCTACATTACCAGATTACAAAAAGCAAATAACATCTAGTTTGAATGGCTTGATAACATGAACATCATTTAAGATTAGATTACCCAGAAACTGAACTTCATCTATAAATACTCTAATTTGGTTGGCTTAGCAGCTAGACCCACTTTTTATAGTGCTGCATCCATGCCACCAAATCCTCACCATGTTGTTCAGTATTGTAAAATTGGACAGAGATTTCATATAAATATCATTTGCATAGGAGAGCCTAAGATCCCTTTGGCGTATCAATTTGATACTGAAAAACATTGGTGCATTCTTTTAACCAACAGGAAAAACCTATAAATGCTATATTCCATACTGGGTGCAAGTTGCTATCTGACCACTTAGACGGACTTAATTTGAACTTAATGGAAAGTGTTCACCAATTTTAGTATTATAGAAAACTTTGTATTTTAGGTTTGTCTAAGAAAATGCGGCCTCAAGCTGTGGGGATATGGGTCAGGACCATTCACATTACTAAGATGGCTGTAATTCACACGAGGTATTGGTGTACCATCAAGATACAGCACAAAAACTAGTGGAGATGGTATGGGAGAGGTTTTCTTAATCAAACGCCTCTTCTTCACCATATCTTTAACCAAGGTTTTAAACCTGGTTGTCAGGATTTCGCCAAATTCTCTTATCTCCAAAAATCCACTCCATTGATTCCCCCAGCATCATCAGAAGGTGAGAGCAATATATCTTAATCTATCAAAGTTAATAATCAATCTCATCCCAATCAGTTGATTGAAGATTTGATTGCGCAGAGATTAAACTGCTATGATAGATTACGAGCTGTTACAAAGCCTATAAATATCCCTTTTATCAAAATAAAAATTAAGGGTCGAATTATAACCTGTATTTTTGCTTAATTTTTACTGCTTTTTTGAATAATCCACTCAGTGTAACTTTGATAGAAAACCTGCCCCTTTGGAAGTGTAATTCAAAACTTCCAGACTGGTGCTCACTACAGGGGCACTCTGAGTTACGCATCAGTGAAAACGTTGATCACTACCATGGATTCTCAATTTTCGCCTGAAGAAGCTCAAGACATGAGCAAGGCCACATATTATGATGGGGTCGTTTATCTGAAACCCAAATCCCAAGTTTTTCTCCACGTTGGAATTTCGTGCCAACTTGGAATTTGTAATCCCAACTTAAGTTTTACCTCAGATTATCAATTACCACCTGATGTTTTATGAGTATTCTCAATCAACTGCTTGAAGGTGCTTTAATCCCTGGAATCCGTTCTACCTGATCTTAATCTAATGCTGTACCCCCTATTTTGCGGGAAGTGTTTCAATCCTCCCAAATTCCAGGAATTGCCCCTGAGCAATACTTGTACCAGCTCATACACCCAACTTTATACCTTTTTTTCACCCATAGTGGGAATGCATCATCAAGGGATGATCAACTTACTAGAGGGACTTCAATCCTTGAATAATCATTCTTCCAACTTTTCAAGTCTGCTTCTGAGTCTAGCTGAGATAATCGTGGGGCAATTATTAGTAATCAGACCCTTCTCAATGAAATTCATCAACAGCTTATTCAGCTTGATATCAGGATATCTGGTTTTGTCAATGAACAGTTCACAAAGTGGTTGCAGGAGATTCAGAGACAATGGAGAGAGAGTATGTCCCAACTCTCTGAGCATAATCAATTAATGGAGGAGGAAGTTACAACCCGTCCTATTCAATTGGAGCAGCTGTACTCAGGAATCCAATTTCTGGTCAATGAGCTGAGAAAACCTTAGGATCTAAGGGTCCCCTGGGGGGTGATGGACCTCATGGGCCACCTGATAGTATAGGACCACGTGGACCACCTGGTGCTGATGGACCTTGTGGACCCCCTGGGAATGTAGGGCCTCATGGACTGCCAGGCGTGGAAGGACCTTGGGGCCTCCAGGTGCTGACGGGCATTACAGATCCTTTCAACAAATTGACTCTCTCTTGAGTATGATGGGTCGCTTGCGTGAACAATTCTATAAATTGGCCAAGGAATGTAATTTAATCCCGGATGGGGTACCAATTGATTCCCTCTTGTCACTTCAGTCTTTTCCAATGAGTTGATCAATTTGGGTAAATGGGCAAAGGATACCGAAATCCTGCTTCATGCTTGTGAATCTAAAGGAGAAATGCTCCAAGCGAAGATTGAGATGCTTGAACTCAAGTATAATGCCCATCAGGAACAGATCTTGGAGGTTTCTCGGCAACTAAATGAGAAAGTGGGGCTTGTTGAGCTAAACCGTTGGATTAGTGAAAACTTCTTACTGAAGCCACTGGTCCTTATCCTCAATTTTCTTCTCAAGCGTCAGACTCCAACTCATATGTTTCCACTCAATCAGAACAACCTGGAGTACATGTTTTGACCTCTAATGCCTCCGTGAGTTTCAACCCGGTATTCAATGACAAGTACTCCCCAGGGGAAGGCACATTATCTCCTTCCTAATATGTTAATGAAAAAATTATAAGTGAGACTATGGATCACCAAAAGATGAATTATTTGCCAAATTGCCTTACTCAGTTGGCTCAGGATATCAAGGTACCCCACTTGATGACTTGCTCTACCTGGTCTCAGGTGAAGGAAGCACTAATCATAAAATTTGGGAGTGAGCAAAATTTTTCCTCTCAATAACAGGCTTTTATGGGTATACAGCCTCACTAAAACAAAACTCATCAAAGACTTGGCTCATTGGTTCTAATGAGAAGCTCAGACTCTAATGGCTTGTGGCCAGTTTAATTTGGACGATGCGATTATGGCAGTTATGTCAGCTTTTTCTTCCAAAACGCAAATGCAAGTTTATCTAATCAGTGTAAAAAATAATTTCTGAAGTATTTTGGACATTAAGGAGGCCTTATTGGAATTGCTTCCTTAATTTTCTGAAAACCCCCGGGTTTACAACTCTCCAAGAACCAGTCGCCATTAAGTTTACGCTGTGCCTGAGAATGCTTGAGCTATTCAGTGTAATTACTGTCACTGATATTTCCATCCTGAGGACCGTTGTTATAAAAAGGAAGCTGATGAGAAGAAGAAATGAGATAATCCCAATAATATTCTCCACCTCAATAATTAAATGAGTGCGCAGCAAGAACATCAAAACCCAATTAATTATAATAAATATGAACATTCTTCTTATTCCTTGCCCTCCTTGTTGAATTTATCCTCGCAGTTTGGAAGCACCATTACCCATATTGACTTCCAAGTTAATCAAGTCAATGCCAAAGCTATTATAGATACAGGATCTCCAGTGAATGTTGGTTCATCAAAAGTCATCAAGAGGATCAAATTAACTCCCAATATTTCTCACTTTGAAGAATTTGGCACAGATGGACCTCAGAGTACTTGGTCAATTAGAGCTTTTTTGTCCCTTCACCTGAAAATTGGGAAATTATTTTTTTCAATCTCTGCCATTGTACTCGATAACTTGAGTTATGACCTACTTTTGGGGACTCAATTTTTAAGAGAATTTGATGGAATTATCAAATGCCCCAACTTGTTGTTGTCTCTCTCAGGGTATAGAGTTCTCTTACTTTTATCCAATCATGCTTCTACTCAACGTCGGTTATGTCTGCTAGAAGGAACCAAAAGGTCTTATTCAATTCAATATCACGTTGGAGATTCTCACGTAAAATTACCCCCTACATTGGCTGATATTGAAGAGGAAATGCCTATATTTCCCCAATAACTTAGCTATTCCTCCAAAATCACAGGTATTGTTAACACTTATTTTCATTTTTCGATTCCCAAAGGACATTTGTTACAAGTTCAAGGCATTTTAAATCCTTCTGCTAAAGAACTCTTGCCTTGTCCTGGAATATTGGATTATGCTTATTTGGGATCATTATCTTTCTTACTGGAGAACCTTACCAATGAGCTGAAATTGGTAGATTGAGAGCATCCAATTGCTTATGTCAAGTCACTGCCCTTATCTCGTATCTATGATGTTAAACCCTTTAAGACTACATGATTTTGGGTAAAAAGTGATCAGGAAATCCTTACTGTGGGGCCTGCAATTGAAAAACACCTTACTAAGGAACAGTAGAGACAAGTACTTCAATTGTTAGACGAATATTCCAACATTTTTGGTAGCATACTTATGGTGTTTGGGAAGATGAAAGGATTAATGCACTCTGTTAAAAACTGACGATCACCTTCCTATTCAAGCAAAGCCCTATCATAAGTCTAAAGTAGAAGAAACCCAGGTTACTAAGGAGTTGCATCAATTGTTGGAGGCTGGATTGTTGTAACCCTCCAATAGTCCATTGGCATCTCCTTTGTTCTTGGTTAAGAAGAAAGATGGTTCCACTGAGTTGTTATGGATTTTCACCAACTGAATGCTATTACTCGACGGGATTGTTATCCCTTACCTAGGATTGATGATTCTCTTAGGTTGTTAGCTAGATCCACCTATTTTTTCACCATGTACTTAGCCAGTGGATACTGGAAAATCGAGTTATCGCCAGTAGACCATGCCAAGTGTGACCTGATATTGAGCTAAGGTTTTTTTGAACCAACTCATATGCCTCAATAACTAAGCAATGCCCCAGCAACCTTCCAAAGGGTCATGAACAGTATGCTATGGGATTTCAAGCTTACTTATGTTCTGGTATATCTTGATGATATTACTGTGTTTTCAAAACTTTTACCGAGCATTTGGACCATCTAAAAGAAGTTTTAAGATGAATTTAGAGTACTTCTTAAAGCTCAAACCCTCCCATTGTTCATTCTTTTCAAAACGAAATGAACTTATCAGGAAATCAGGTCTCAGCTAAAGGGATTTGACTCCTCTTGGACAAAATTCAAGCCATTCAACGAATGCCCCCTCCCACCTCTCTGCAGGATATTCAAGTCTTTCTTGGCATGGTTGGGTATTACCGGCAATTTATACCCAACTTTGCTGATATGGCTGAACCCTTATTTCACCTGTTGCAAAAAGGAGTGCCCTTGGAGTGGGAATCATCTCAAAAACAACCATATAATTCTCTGCGTACTGCCTTGATCAAGGCACATGTTCTAATTCATCCTCAATTTGACAAGCCTTTCTATTTACATACTGATGCAAGCAATGTCGCTATTTGGGCTATTTTATTCCAGTGTAATGAAGAGAATAATGATCATCCCATCACTTTATATAGCTAAACATTGTCAAAGGCTGAAAGGAATTACAGTGTTACTTAGCGGGAGTGTTTGGCTGTAATTCTAGCAATCAAGAACTTCCGTCCCTTCATATATGGTAACCATTTCACTGTTATTACCGACCATTCCTCCTTAAGATGGTTGCAGAATATGAAGGATCCTGATGGGAGGTTAGCTGCCATGCTTTAAGATTGCAAGATTACAATTTCTCCATTGTTCATCGCTCAGGTGCTCAACATCAAAATGCTGATGGACTTTCAATATTGCCTATTCTGACCTTGGAACTAGAAAAAGAAGAGCACTTATATAATATTATTGGACGACCTGAATTGTTGGATTGAGAAACTGAAGAGGATCGAGCCTTTCTAAAATCAATTACCAAAGATACTATGATTTGGGATGGAGCTTTATATAAAGAAAGTCAAATCCAATTGGTTGCCTTTTCTGCATCCTAACTCAAGATTTCACGCTGTAATGGAAGGTCATGAACAAGTCGGTCATAGCATCTTAAAGAAGACTCAAGAATGGTTGGAGACTTAATACTATTGGAAAAACATGACTGAATTCATCTAAGAGACCCTTGACTCATGTCTTATTTGTAAACGCCATGGAACTAATAACCCCACTTTTCAACATCAAGTTGTGCCTCCAAATAAAGCATTTGAGGTAGTTAGCATTGACGTTGTAGATCCTTTTCCTCGGGGATTTCATGGACATCAAATTTTTATTATGGCTGTCGACCATTTAACTAAATGGGTTTAGGCTATTTCCAATGCTACCCCCTCATCTAAGAATACAGCGCTATTCCTATATCAGCATATCATTTCTCAACATGGGTGTCCCAAGGTTCTTATGTCAGATATTGGGACTAACTTTACCTTGCAACTTATACAGGAGTTATCTAAATTATTTAACACTGATCAGAGAGTTGTTGTACTGTATAATCCATCTACAAATGGGGCCATTGAACGAGTTAATGGAACCCTAGTCTCAATTCTCAGGAAGATGGCATCTACTGACCCAAGTTAGTTAAATTTTTATTTGCCTAGTGCCTTGTTTGCTTATTGGATAAACTATCATCATATTATCAAGATGTCACCTTTTTAAGTGCATATATGGGCAGGATCCTTCATTCCCTTCTAGCGCTCAGACAATCCTTGAGAAAAACATTCCAGCTAAAACTGATTTAATTATGAGGAATCTGGCTGACGATATTATTCGTCTTCAAGCTCAAGCAATGAAATCAATTCAAACAACCACTTGAAAAGAGACTCAAAGAATTAATCAACACAAAACTGCCTTACCTGAATACCAAATTGGGGATACGATTATATACTATCATTCTTGGCCTGGTGGGGGAACTGAAAAAGTAGTAACCTTATTGGTATGGTCCCTATCAAGTTATATTTCAAAAGGGATTAGAGTATTTGATTGTTCATATTGATACCAGTGTAGTGGTAAATTGTATTCATCCTAGGTTTTTAAGAAGTCACCCTCCACCACGATAGAATCTTGAGGGGGAAGTGTCAGGATTTCACTGAATTCTCTTATCTCCAAAAATTCCACTCCATCGATTCCCCCAGCATCATCAGAAGGTGAGAGCAATATATCTCAATCTATCCTAATAAATGATCAATCTCATTCCGATCAGTTGATTGAAGATTTGATTGTGCAGAGATTGATTTGCTCTGATAGATTACAAGCCATTATGAAGTCTATAAATATCCCCTCTTTTTGATAATAAAATTTAGGTCAAATTATAACCTGTGTTTTCGTTTAATTTTTACTGCTTTTTTGGAGAATCCACTATGTGTAAAATTGAGAGAAAACCTTCTCCATTGGAAGTGTAATTTAAAACTTCCAGACTGGTATTCCACAGCCAAGTAGAGATAGAAGGACAGCTGATTTTGATAAGTTTGACTGACAGCTGGAAGCTCGTATCAAATTTTGAGTGACTTGACAGCTTATAAACACCATAACATAAAAAACTGACTTGAATGGCTCAAGGATAAAAGATAGATTATGTAACACTAGAAACAATGTTAGTACAATAGCATGCCACTGCTGTCATTTCATTGTCTGTTGTCAGTGCGTGTAATAGGATGACTTCACCCAAAAAAGAGTTGTAGGTGAATGCAAATATGTCTTTAAGTAAATACTAACTGAATGGTGACATAATCATATACCCTTATACTCAATGCATATATAAGCTCTGGAACTGCCACAAAGTTTTAAGAAAATTCATACACTTGGGCATTAAAAGAAGTAATTTACAAAGAGTAAGCGTGATAATGGGAATCTAAGATGCCCCATGGCAGGTGAAACTGGGGTAACCTCAAGGTCCAATGCTTGAATAACCTTCAGGTTATTATAATTTCTAGTGGTAACTCCAGTGTCCACTAAGACTGTTACTGTTTCCTTGTGTCGTCATACTGATTATGATTAAGAAATAAGAAATAATTACAGTCAAATTTATTCAAAACATTAATGAAATAAAGTGTAGGTTCAGGTTTCTTAGACTAAGAGCTATTACAAAACTTGATGTATCTGCTGATAAACTAGGTAATTATAACTGCTTGAGCATAAGAAAAAGGTAGACAAGGATCTCTTTGAACTGATGAGGAGAGCACATCTGAAAGATTCTTACAAATGGGTCTATATGATGCTGTTCTTCCACTTGATGGACAAGCAATATATGATAAGATTTCTTTAACCTTTTATTTAACTGAGGCAAGCCAACCAGGGGAATGACATCACTGAGCTTTAATGAGCAAAAATACTACTCTAGAATTTAAATGAACAGAAAGAGATGAGCGGATCACTCAAACTAGATCAAAAAATAATAAAAAAAAACTAAAAATCCAACCAGGTCAGATGCAGTAAAACACTATGCGTCCATGGTGGGGGGTTAGTCAGGATCAGGTCGCACTTCCTTCTCTGTGTTGGACAGTGTATGCCAGAGCGCTGAGAGCACAGGCGTGGGTGCATCCTGAAAATGGGGGTTGAGGTAGCAAAGTGGCTTGGGAAGCTCGAATTTAGCTATGAGGAGGGTTGTGATATATTTGGAAGGGCTTTTTCTGCCTCAAGTAAAACTTATAGTATCATGGTAAATTTAGTGATGTTGTTGCTGGTGATGCGGGTCTTGGGGCCAACTTTTGCAAACATCACAAATTTTTGTACTGCCTTGTGGGCAACTTGTTGCAATTGGAGGAATTCTTTTTTATGAATTTGTTGCATGGGGGAAAGGATAGGGGCGGCCACCCTTTGGCCAAGACTGTGACTTATTTCACTATGGCCTTTTGGAGGGGACGACAATCAGTGGAGGCAACTTCCTCTTTTAGAGTTGGTGGTCACTTCAGAATTCATCAGCATCTGATTGTAGAGAAAGCGGCGAGTTGGGAATTGAGCCACATATTCTGCATTGAGATACATTTTGAGGCTCGGGGCCTTGACTGAGTTGGGGATGTGATTTCCCAAATGATCAACTTTCTCCAAATAATCCCAGGGATTTTGGTTGAAGATGATAGGTTGGTCAGCATATGAATGTGTTGCATTGATTGGCAGGCAGGTTTTTTTGAATTTACTGGGGTCCATGCTGGCTCCTGATTAGTTGGAGTAGGAGTGGTGGCTTAGCATGTCAGTTCCTTATTGGTTGAATTCGTGGCAGTTACACCTACCACTTGGGGTGGAGGGAGAGGGAGGATTGTGTCCCAAGCAAAAAAGGATTTTATGTCAGCTATGGGAGCATCATGGGAGGAGTCAAGTGCATGGGCTCCATCTTGGGCTATGGTGGGGAAGCGCCGCTTTGAGTGGTCCAGGTCAAAATATATGGGGCAGATTGTATGCGCCTTATTTACTCTGGCCCAGAAAGGTTGGTTGGGGGCAGAGGGGACAACATTGCGAGGGGGAATCAAAATGGCAATTTCACTTTATATTGGGCGTATGGTTGCAAAGGTGTAAGGGCCCGCTAGTCATTTGGCTGCGTTGGGAACCACAAATTGTAAAATGGGGTCAGCGCCATATACTGACAACCCAGCTATTCTTTTGGTATATAAAGTTTCAGGGGGGGTGGGTGGGCTCTCTGCAAAATGAACCACAAGAGTAATATTATCAGGCAACTGGGTGCGAGTGGTTGGGATGGGGGTTTCCTGGAACACCAGCGGAACGTTGGATGTGATTGCAGTATCAGCTTCACAAGTGAAGCTGAGGTCAAAGTACCCCTTGTAGGGGCGGAAGTCAATAAAGCATGAAGGCTGCATAAGCCCTGGGCTAATTTGATTATTTTCATATCATTGTAGGGGAACAAGTTGCAATATTTGACCCAGAGGCCAAATCATATTTTGCTTTCGGGGGAGCACAATGGGTCTACAACACCGTTTGAGAATACGTGAGGTGGAGGGTGAGATCCATGAGGGGAATGTATTAACTTGAGGAATTGGGGGGCTGGTCAATCTGGTTTAAAAGCATTTCCCCGCTTGGCGGAAGATTCTAGGGGGTTTCACTGCTGCCCCATTTTGGAGCAGCAGGCGGTTAGGATGAGGACATTGGTGGTTTGATGTTTGTCAGTATTTTGGAGCTATTTAGTTCTTCTGTAATTCTAAACTCGCTCAAATGTGTTATTAAGTGGAAAGAAAAATATATTATAAGATGTGATGGCAGGATCTTCATGGTTTCAGAAATTACAACCATACCTAATGGTTCATGTGAGCTCTTGGTAAATAGAGGAATTTCATCAGAATAAAATGCCTAAATTAACCATTATGGCTTCTTAAGCACCTTGGGAGGGGGTATATTATGACTCTAAGTGGTACCTTAATTCCTTATTATGAGGGTTTAACCCCAAAATCTTTTATATGTTTTATAATCTTCATTTTTATAGTTTTGAAACGTTTACTTGACTTCAACAACTTGCTTATAACTTTTATTTGACCGTGATGAGGAAATGCTACCCTTCAAGCTGTCAGGCCATACTGAAATATATCCCATAATTCAGGCCTCCCAGTCCTTCTAGAATCATTATGAGGCGTTTTTATCCCTAAAATCATCTTTTCCCAGTAGATGGATACAATTATGTTTATTGTGCTCATTGTAACCAATGTACCACTATACTAACCATTGATTGTAATCCTAAAATTATAACATTGCTCTTATACGTCAAGGAGATCAACTGATACATAGATTAGATCCACTTTAATACAGGATCTTTCCTCCCCAAATCTATTAAATTTCAAGAACATGTATATAGAGAAAAGTTCATTATACTAGGAACGAAGGAAAGATTATTTGTAGCTTTCTATCTGATATTTTGCAAAATTGACCTTGCTAGGTCACAAAGGTCATGCTTTCATGGAAGATCATAGAAATTCCAAGGAATAAATTATAAATCTGTGTAGTAGTATGCATTTTCTCTCGCATTAAATTGTGGTGTTCATTACATGAGCTGCCAAACTCAATTTACTTAAACTCAAAAATCGTTTTATTTTAATATAGATTTCTTCTGCAAAAAGAATACTGGGAACAACAAGCTGATCATGTTTTAAATCAATCCCCCATTCCTTCTCAAATAGAATGAGCAAGAGTAGGATGTATTTACAACCCTCATTTTGAAGGGTATAATTCCTACTCCTTCACCAGAAACAGATCCAACTGATTTGATGATTTTTATTTCTGTGCTTTTCAACACTTTGATTAAAGACCATAATCTTATACCCTCTTATTCTAACATCAGCACAATCATGAACAGATGCTTCAGTATTATAAAGAAATGATTTAAAATTAACCATCCAGATATTATCCTTCATCAATAACACCTAGCACCTTTGGCTCTACATTATATGGCTATATCTAAAATTATTTATGAGTATCTTACACATGACTAATGTCTGATACCATGCACTAACATGGAATATTTAACCAAAAATCAGAAAATGTAGATTCCCTGTGGTCTCTATTTAATCAACTGTAAATAAATTCCAGGGTGTATGACAAACAACGGACTTTAATCATGAGCTTAATCAGCAGATTTCCCAACAGCTGGAGAAGCTCATATGCCAGCTGAACTGAACTATAATCAAAGTTACCTGGTAAGCCATTAACAAGAGAAACACTAACCAATTGAGATGGACCAAGGATTAAAAAACAAAAAATAGATCATAAAAAGCCATTAACGCCACATTCTTAAGGCATACCAAAATGAATCTAGAAGAACTCAGTCAGTACACTCAATAGGTGACGCTAATTTCAGAGCAACATGATGTGGTAATGCTGATGGAGCTATTGGTTTGTTACAACAAAAAAAATTTCTTCAACGTCACCAGATATATATGCGTCAGGACTTTAATTCCCTGAAGAACGCCTGCCTTACTTTGCATAATGATCTAGGAGGTTACTGAACGCCAACAATGACCTTTATTGTATCAAATATAGAGCTGCAAGATGCTAATAAAGACCAGACAACCAAAAAAGGCAAACTCAGAACTTTAATTTGACAACAGAAATCGAAATCACTTCTCTGAAGGGATTTATACATAATTTATAATGAGACTGGGGGCAATATTAGCATGAAATTGGAGTTAAGAAACTAACTCTTTATAGGGCGCTGCCAGTGTGAGCCTCAAGTTCCAAATACGTCAGATCTGAACCCTTTATGGATGAATTATTGAAGTTGGGGCTCATAATTTTTTCCAAAAACCAACCACAATGCCCCATGCTTACTGCACTACTAGGCCTACCTCAGCCCTCAAGAAATTCATTTCAGTATATGGCTTGCTCTGACAAACCTAGCAAACTTGGACGACATGTTGGTTCTTCTCAAGCTGTCTTTGGTACTACTGCTCCTAAAAGTTTATTACAGCCTATTCTTTTTTTTTTTTTAGTACTAGATGGTTTTATTACAGCCTATTCATTATTTAAATTCTGTTAAATTCCCAATTTTAATGAAGATAACAATTTACAGTCCTTCTTTAAGATTTTCAGGAAAATCAAACATGAAGCCAACGATCTAATAAAATTCACCACTATGATTAGTTTCCTGGATTCTTTTAAAGTCAGGTCCTTATAATGTCTTACTTTCTCAAAAATAATTGGAGCTTTGCAGAAGTTAAGAATACCATGTTACAAGAATTAAAAATCCCAGAGAAGGTGAACACTTGCAAGGCCAAATTCATGTCTATCTGTTTGGATTATAACCAGATGGATTCCTCTAATAAGTACCAAAATATTAGTTTCAATTAGTCGGGTATGGTTTTCAATTAATCTCCTAAATTTCAATACTATTTTATGATAAATGACCAATTTGTGTTCCTTATTCAGTTAAGTTGAGATTTTTTAAGGCTTTTTCATATCTAGAAATTATCAGGGATGATCCATGATTGTAAATTAGTCTATTTTGACACTGGCGACTGGAGCTGATAATGCTGACATTATTATTAATATTATTGTATATGAAAATCAAGAGTTCAACATTGATGTGTCTATATCACTGACAACTGATGCCAAGAATAATCAAATCATGTCCTTTTTGGTATTATCTGGTGAGTTATACCAAGGATGATCAGAGTACTGGCTTTAGTGTTGAGGGATCCAATAGTTGAGCGCAAGATGAATATTCTTTCAACTGAAAAATAGTATTGTTGGGGATTTAGGCCAAAGATGATTAATGACGTTTAAGCTAGGGTTTTTTAAAGTTTGAACCAGTGACTGATGCACAAGATGGATTGATGCAAGATCCAGTATTGATGACGATAAATTAAGAGGGGATTGTCACTAAGAGCTGATGATTTTATAAGATGTGGTGATTAATGGTGATGATATTGATAGGCGGGCAGTGGATTAACATGGAAACGCCCAAAACAAGTAGCTGAACGCTCTTGAATATCTTTCATTTGCTTAAATTTATTAATTTTAAAGTAGACAGATGTTAGCTTGGCTGGTGGAGTGTTACTTGAGATCCCAAAAGCTTCCACTTGGTTAATGTACCTGGAGTATTCAGCTCTACTAACTCCAATACCTGGATCAGCAAGGAACCTTTGTTAGGAATTTCTCAGTCAGTGGATGCAACGAGGGACTGAATGGGATAAAACTGAGGGAAATGAAATACCCAACTAAACTATAATTGGTGGATAAGTTCCAGGAGAGGACTTCTGATACAGAATCATTGATCAATACTAAAGAGGTGAAGTTAGTTTGCTGGCTTGGGGATTTCACTGTGAACGTTTAGTGAAAGTTGGCCCATCAAGTCAAAACATCAAGTGCCAGCAGTCTTCATACTGTTGACCTGGCATACTAATGGAGTTACTATTCTAGCAGATGTAAAATTTGCAACATTATCCTGGCTAAAAATAACAAGGCCATCACTTAGTTCAAACCCAATTTTTCATTAGGCCCAGATTCTGTTAGTAGAGGAGGTATTGATTAGATTTAACATGTAAATTGCTTAGTAAAAAGTTACCTAGGACTATCTAAAGATTTATCAATTTCTGTTGCACACATTTGTTTAGAATTAGAGACACTGGAAATGAGTGAGATAATTAAAGAAGAGCGAGATCACTTTGATCTAAACAACTTAAAGATATGTAACAACCGCTCTAATCAACGTCAAGGTAACGCTTAAAACAAAGTAAGACTAGTTAACCATGCCATGAAAATGTTGTTACTTAGTGGGGAATCTATGTATACTTACTGGGTCTGCAGTTACAAAGGACACTACACTCCCAGATTCTCTTAGAAATGGCCTAATATAAGATATATTAAATTGATTGTGGATGGTAAGGACCAGAGAATATGCAGTTGACAATACAGAAGTGATAATCTATAGGTGAACAGTCATTTATTCTATTTTAAACAGAGAAAATTCAACACCCACCAGGTATTAGTGGTCACATAAAGCCAGCGCACCAAGCTTTAAAAAAAGGCCATGAAGTCATTTACAAACCTTACGCTATGCATTTTAAAGAACAATACCAGTCTGGGAGTCAGATGAGATGGACGAACTACCCCTTTGAATAGAGTCAAGGCGGAATTATCTTAAGACATTAAACTCTCATTTTCTGGATGTTGGCTAAAGTTTTAAGACTAAAAATGATCAAGTTGATGCCCTTGCAATTCTTACATTAAACATAAATTCACACTACTTCTCTAATTTACATATATCAATATACTTAAAAATAAGATTCAGGTTATTAAATAGTTGATAATGGAGCCCCATAATGTAAACTCATATCATTTTGTGAAAAAGCTAAAGATTGCTCTCAATGTGGCTCAATTTCAACAATACAGAATGGTTGGTCCAGGCATTACCATCAATAAATAAGCCTACAGAGCTTTGCCTATGAGGTTTGTTTCCTTCAGGTAACTCCCCTGTCATTGTAGCATCAAACAACAATTAATAAAATTTAAATTGACACATTACTTACTTAAGTTATAAAAGCAGCTCTCAATTATGAATAAATGTCTTCAATTCTTGGTCAGTCGTTGCCATTACATAATTTTCAGGGAGAAAAAAGTTCCTTTTACTAATTGCATTAATTTTATCATTGTAACTTACACAGTTGAGGTTAATAATACCTGGTATCAGCAAGTTTATTGTTATAGTTGGGACCCTCCACCAATATTCTCTGAAAGTCAAGGTATTCCTATACAAACATCCACCATGCCGTGACTTACTCCTTGGTTAACAGAGGGTTATAAGTATTGGACAGCATCTGGATTTTCCCAGATGGGTTACTAGAAGAAGTCTAACTTCATGCGAAAATCCTGGATTGAGCTTCATGTAGATCCTGATATAATCATCCATGAAAACAAGGAGATCTGCTAACTCCTAGCTAATTTAATCGGTCATAAGATTACCAAAGCAAAAAGTCAAAAAGAAGTCTTTATCACTTTACCAACAATAAAAAGAGGTCCTAACAATTTTAAGCGTTATATAACTATGGGTTTGGACTGCATAATGAAAACTCTGCATGTGTAATTATTCTGCGAGATCAGTGGAGGTCTTAATAGTAAAAACAAAAAAGTAATCCTTGTCCTTATTACAAAAATATGAAAAAAATTTAATGACTAAAATTTGATTTAAAAGTGCGCTAGAGAATTTTACCCCATCAAAATTAGGATGCCTGACCAATACTATTGCAGGCTATATGACGTAGCTGAGCCAGCAAATAAGTCATACAAATAGATTTTGATCAACTATACTACATAGTATTAATGTGAAATCTTGCAGTCCATATCTATTCCTGAACTTATTATCTAAAAAAGGAAGTATATAACCATCTAGTAATTGATTATTGTCAATTAATTAAAATTACTATAAAAGGTGCATATCCTTTACCAAGTATAGATGACACCCTTAATTAGTTAGTATATGACAAGTATCTAACTGCTTTTACCCTCATCAGTTGTTATTGGCAGATCACCCTGAGAAAGAAAACAAAAAATGCGCCAACACGTCCTAAGGATAATATCAGCCAACCCAAATGCCTCAAGGTCTTTTCAAAGTGCCACCACCTTCCAATGAGCCATTGACACCATTTTAGGTGATATAATGTTAATTTGAATTTTAGTTCCTCATTGAAGTTAGTATGTTCTTGAACTTTAACACAATATCTATCCCACTTAGAGGAAGTTTTCAAGCGGACAGCCAAGGCTTATTTGAAATTCAATGATGACTAATGTCAATTTTAAAGGAACCAAATGGACCACTTGGGACACATCAACAATACTCAAGTGATATACCCAATCACAAATTATTTGATGGCATTAATTAAATGAAAAGCCCAAGAACAAATGAGGTGTGCACGTGTTTTTAAAATTAATATAAATTACCATCAGTTCATAAAAGGATTTTCACAGGTAGCTAAAGACCTTTTTTACTTATTGATAGGCGGAGTGACCTTTCAATAGATTTCAGAATGTGAGGTCTCATTGAACAAGTTAAAGCAAATCTAACTTAGGCACCAGTGCTAAGATACCTACTTTCATTTAACTATTTAATGTTTTCCTGTTGCTTACTTGACAGCCATTGGAGAAGTGCTATCCCAATGTGACAAAGATGAGGAGCATCCATTATCTTTCTGAAGCTTTACCATATCTAAGCAGGAGTAATTTATACAGTAACAAACCATGAATGTTTAATCATCATTTCTGCTTGCAAACAATTACGCGTTTGTTAAATGGCCTAAGTTACAGGACACCACCAAACATGCCTCTTTGCAGTGGCTATACAACATTAAGGAGCTTAAAAGAAGGTGAGACAGATGAGCATTAATGCTCAAGGATTACATCTACAAAGTAATAAACTATTCATGACCTTCACATCAAAATTATGATGTAACTTTACAGTTGCTCATTGTTTCTGCGCTAACTCCTTATGAACCACCTGCTTGAGAAAATGGAGGCTTGCAAGTATGAGGATGACCAGCCCATAATTAGTTGTACCTATGATTGATATTAAAGAAAAAAAGAACTAAAGTGTTATACTTTACAAAACTGAAAGTGATGGTCAAAGAAAAATTTAATTCACCTCATTGAAATGAATTTTAATCATTAAGCAAGCTCACTATATTTCAGGGCATGGAAGAATGATCAAAATCTTTGAAGCAGTTTAACATGACTATCACTGAGAGTTTATGAGATTTGATACCACTTATTTTGATTAAGTGCTAATAATGCCAATAACAGAAGCCTTTAAAATATCAACCATTTAACAACTAACTAATCCCAACTGGCTTGGCATACTATTTAGATTGGTATTATATGGCAGTAGCTAGTCAGCATCTTCAATCACAATACATTATTGTGGCTATCAATCACTTGACTAAATGGGTTGAGGCTAAGCCCCTTTTCCATTTCAGAAAAGTCACTACTGCTAAAATCATTATAGAACACATTATCCATAGACAAAGGTGCCAGAAGGTAATTTTAACAAAAAATATTAGATAATTTGGTGGTTGAATTGAAGATAAACCCTTTGGGAGTACCATCATTTCTGGACAATTCCCCTATTATTGAACATTTAAATCTTCCTATTTTACAGCATAATTCAAAAAAAAATAACACAATGTTGCCTTTACTATCTTGCACATGTCCCAATTATTAATGACACAATCAAGTCTATTTTAAATTTAATACCTAATTATGCGACTAGATAACCCATAATTCTAACATCACACATTGTTACCCCACATTTACTAAATCAGTTTCGCACACTGAGGCTTTTTTTACGTTGATTGTTATAATCAGCATGATATTCTTTAGTTTGGACAGCCCAATTAGGAAGTATCTAGTGCTATTGAGAGGCTTTCTAAAGTCTTAATTAAAAGAATCAAATGTTTTTAATATCTATTTTCCCTTCATTTAATGTTCATCAGCTGTGTGGAAAATCTCTAATAAGGCTGATCTTAAGGCAATTATGAAATTTTTATTTCCATATTGTACCCAGATACTTCCAATTTTGAGAGCAATTTGCCACCTTTTTGGGCTGGAGTGATAGTTGTTAAGTTAGTTCATGGATGAACTGAAGTGGGGAATTAATTCTAAATCTGGGTAATATTGCATATATAAACACAGAAGATTGTGGCCAGGAGATGCACCGAAGGTATGAAAACTGACTCATGGCCAGGAAAGAAAATAAAGGAAGAAAAAGCAAAAGATACCTAATTATCATAATCTTTTAACTCTTCTTATATCTTTTTATCTGGTGAATACTTTTAGAGTTTAAATTCATGCAGGAGTGTCCACTAGCTAACAGAGAAGAAATCTCAAGCATGTACATTTGCCTGCATTCAAATAAGTTTTCAATAATTTAGGTATGTGTTTCTCAGAAAAGAATGAAAAGTCATATTTTTTATGATGCCCTGTGAGCTTAAAACCAATGAAAATACCATAAGAAACTTGTAGAAAATTAAGGATATATATACTAAACTTTCTAACCAGCATTATGGGTAGAATTCACAGGCAAGCTTAATCCTCAAATTTAAAAATTGGGGCTACTCAAATTGGAAAAAAACCATAGTAGAGTACTCAGATTTTAACAAGACAGAATGATCCTAAAGATATAGCGGTAATGAGTTGAAATAGAATTGATAGAGAGATCAGTGTACTTTGATACCACCTGTAAGTACAATAAAGAGTACATATATTACTCTCTAGATCTTATTATGGCAGGAGGTCATGTAGAATCATCAAGCACATTTAGACTTTCATCTGAAAATAAAATAACATGATGAAAATTTTGTTCCATGGATTTAATCTTAGTACATTGCTAAATTAAACCTTCTTTCAGCCTGTTTTACTATCTAAAAGATCAGGTGCTCAAGATGAAGATGGACATGAAGTATTGTGAGGTGACCATGGAAAGCCTTACCAGATGACTTACAAACAGTCATGAAACCAATGAACTCCTAGTTAACTTTTTCAGCCTCCAATTAAGCATACACAGCAAATTTTTGCCAGACAAAATCTGGGATTCACAAAAAGCTACCATTTCCAGGCGTAATAAAGATCTTCTCAATATACATCTCTCTCAAAATAGTGGATTCCACTTTTGCCATATTTTGAAAGGTAATTGTGACCAATACCTAAAATGCCAATGATGAACTTTAAAGATTGAACAACCTAGAGAAAAAAATTTATCTAGAAGTCCTAAGGGGTCTAGCAGAAAACCTTTCTCAGAAAGAATTAGCTCATAATTAGGTACAAGATAATCACCTTTGTCAATAGCGGGAGAATTATTAAAAATACTTGTTGTCTAATTTGAAAACAAGAATTCACTGAATTTTTGGCCAAAAAAATTACCTAAACCTAAAATCAATGCATGTTTGCTTTGACAAATATGTATGAACTGAGTTAGATGTTTTACTTAAGACCATTGAAGATATTGTTGCTGTTTCACTAGTCCCAAAAGAAAACAAAGAAGATGCTCAGATTTCAGATATGCTTTTTTTTAGTACTTGATGGTACCTACAGATATGCTCTTAAATAGGTCAGTTGTGTTGGGTTTTCAAGCCAAAAATGCGGTATTTACTCGGGAAAATTAAACTAAGAACCAAGTATCAATAATAAACTAAAAGTAGAAAAACTGACTCTGGATATAAAACTTATAATGGTAGGACAAGTAATCTATGAAAAAGGAACTTTAAAGTTTAAAAAATAATTTGCAATCCTCAAGTAGAAGAGGTGACAGTGTTTGACCATACTTAGGAGTGGAGGATGAAAGAGGCTTCAGTTATAAGAGTAAAAACAACTTAGAAAGTTATTTAAGGCCCAAAATCTAAAAATTAGAATAAAACAGTTTGGAGCAATATCATGAAGCATAATCATTATTTTGACACCAAAGCTTAGCTGGAACTCAAATATTTATTCTAAGAAAAAAGTTTTGGCCTCAATCCTGACCTTAGATACTATTAGTTAGGACCAAGGGCTTATTTTGACTGAAAATTTACCAAGACGTTCAGGTCAAAGAGGAAGCATGGCATTTACTATTCCCAAATAAGCCCAAGATGACTTCAAACCTCTAAATTTGCCAATGCTTGATAGTATATGAGAATGTTTCCCGTTTTTAAGCCATTCAAAATTTCAATGCAGGGGGTTTGGACCATGTAAAGGCGTCAACATTAATCAACTTATTTGACTACAACGGTTGTGTAACAGTATGCCCTACTTTGCAGATGGATGGTCCTATATGGATGACAAAAATGCTGTCATACAAGATATTTGGAGTCCTGAAAGACTAGCAGCCTAAAAAACTTAACTTTTTAATATTAACTCTTAAGCAGAAGAGTATATAAAAACTTCAAAGACCGTCTTGATACAAAGCCAAAGTCTTAATCAGTTCTAGTGAAATGACTAGATTCAATGAAAAGATTACCATGGAGCATTCAATCAAGCCCTATTAGGACATACATTATGTCATCTTATTAGAATTTAATCAGAACAGGAGGACTCAAGAACTTAATAATTACTAAAAATGCTGTATGAGCAGTTTTTATGCCCCTGGTCAGCCTAAAAGCCAAAAAAGTTTTTGATTTCTAAGACCAAAGATTAATAATTTTAATCAAGGATAATCTACAATACAAGAATTAAAATTTAAACAAAATAAGCAACAAGATCCAATTACATGTCACAGCTGTTATCAAGAAGTGATTATTGCTGGCCAAAACTACAGATGGATGGACAATAAGCTTGGGGTAGATGTCGCATTGGAAATCAGCAATAACAAAGATGTGGGAAAAGAGCTTGTGGATCAGAGGCGGGTTTTTTAACAGCTTCAATATTTCCCAAAACATTCCCCTTGAACCTGGAAAGCTGTTTATGGCCGAAAATATGGCCAGAAATAACTTTCATCATATTGTGGCTAATGACGTTAATTATCACTATTTGAGCTAATGGAAAGAAGACTAATCTAGTAGAAATCAGCAAAGAAGCCCGCGTAAACATGTATAAAGCCTACACAAAGAATATGAATGATTATGGGTAAGTCCTTCACACCAGATGCTCTACCAACCTTTCTTTGCTTAGAGATACAAAAGTAACTTTTTTAATAAGACCTTGGCATATAACTTTCCAGATAAATTCCCAAGTCTGAAGTCTTAAATGGTGTTGAAATTCCTACATGAATGGAAGATTTAGATATGTTAGATAATGGGAATCAATCTCGAAAAGAACAAAAACCCCAAACATTTGTCAGGGATAATCCAAGAAAAAAAGTTAACAACTATCAAAGTTGGTTATTATCCCAATTTTACCCAAAAGCCTAAACTGATGTTGGGCATCATCCCTGATGAAAGTTGACTATGATCAAAATCAGCAATTAACTCTAACTGATATGATATAATCATGCTTCCTTGGAGCCACCCAACTTTAGGGTTCAAACCTGAGTTATGAGATGAGCTCAATCAGATCAACTGAGATAATTGAGCTTGCACCAAATCCCTGATTTGTTTATCTTATTAGATCAAGGCTTGGGAAGCTTGGATTTTCCCCAAGAAACCCCTCCAATTACCCTTAAAAAGCTGGTATTGAGTAATAAACTTTATGCTTTTTCCCCTTTTCGCAATATTAAGTAAAAATTGTATTTACTTGGAATTTATAACACCAGAATCAATCTGGATTATACAAGACTTCTTAATCAAGAGAAGCAACCTAGGTAAGTAACCAAAACCTTTGAACTTCAGGTCATCTGGCCCTTAAATAACACAGGATCCATGGTACCAACCCATGATCCCAACATTATTGGTGCTCCCTGCCCGTTTGCACCACGAGTTCACAGTGAAAATTAAAAAAATAATAAAGAACATAAGCAAGAATGGATAGTAACTAATCTATTTCAAAAAACTCCTCAGATCATGAAGCTGCCCATCTCAGTGACTGGGCAATCAACATGAATATTGTTGATACCACAACCACCCACGATATTCTCTTTCCCACTTCTATAGAAATAACCCTCCATGCTCCATCCGTAGGACAATATAACTTAAAATTGTTCGACTTTTCTGAAGCCATCCAGCTCCTCATGTTTGGGGCCTTCATCACTGGGGGCCGAGTCAATAGAAGAAGAGCTCTTGCCATAACAGCTCCTATGATGAACTTAGTCTAAAGTTCTTAGATTGATATAGAACAAGTTGTGCTGGATTTATGGAAGGCTTTTTACATCAATTTGTTAATCCCACATTAAGCCATTTGCTTCAAGTAACAGGTTTTCATCATCATGAATTACTCCACCACTTGCAGCTATCAGAGACCATACACTCGCCGCTCATCCAACTCTATCAATCTGCCTCCCAGTTCAGCAATAAAACCAAACTTTAATTGTGGAAAATCAGCAGTCTATTAATGAAATACAAGATGTGATCACCCACTTGTACAAAGGAGTCATGAGTTTTGTTCAAACAGAACTCACAACTCATTTTAGTCAACTAAATATTGTTATTCATAATCAAGCCATAGATCATACCCATTAGTATGTGCCAAGTTTATAATTTTATCACCTCTGTCAATGAACGCATCCAGACCTTGAAGGAAATGATCTATGAATTAAGGGAAGGCCAGAATAGTTTCTATAACTCTGGGTTTCAAGGAGGGCCTAGTGAGCGTGGACCTCGCAGTTATGATGAACATGAAGGTGAGCAGGGTTTCCCTGGCCATAGTGGACAGGATGGTGAAAGTGGACCCCTTGGTCATGATGGACAAGATGGAGGAAGGGGGCCCCCTGGGCCCAGAGGTCCTCCAGAACCCAGTGGTGACCCTGGAATCCCTGACGAACGCCTCTAGACATTAATCCAACAAATAATAAATCTTAATGTCCAATTAGAATGCGTCGCCCAAGGAGACCAACTTACACAGGATGGAATTCCCTCTCTCCCAAAGTTTTCTTACCTGTTCATCACGAGAGCCTCAGAACCTTGGCCACTCTACCTGCTTTGGTACATGTATTGGAGCAAAGATTGCTCACCACTGAACAACATCAAAATGACCTCCAAGCCACTAATACTTCTCTAAAAAAATGAAGTATGTCAATTAAACTTACTCGTTGACACAAAATTGGCTCTCAGTGCCACTCATGAATGAGTAGATCGAATAGTTGACGATCTTTATGATCTGTGGAGAAAAGTAGATGCAATCCACCTCAAGTTTTATCCTGATATACTACCTCGTCATTAGTTGAAAGCGCTGTCCCCATATCAGTTCATGTTGTTTTTCCTCCAAACCCCCCTAAGTGGTATCTTTAAACTTCATTCAAATAAATCATGTACCTGAAGAGGGAAGTATTTTCTCTTTTTTATATTGGTATGAAAGCTCTATGGAGGAAGCGATTATCATCAATGAATCAAAAGTTTGACTAACTGTCTTAGCTATATGGCTCAAGAATCTATGGTCCCCCATCTGATGCATTGCCATACTTAGACCGATGCCAAGGCTGCTTTGCTTTGGGAATTTGGGAGCGACTTAAGATTATTCAACCCAAAACAAACCTTTATAAGTATCAGACTTAATTGAGGGGAAACTATCAGCAAATTCGCCCAACAATTTTTACCTTGAAGCAAAAAACTCTGGTTGCAGGGAATCATCTTACATTAGATGATGCCATTACTGCTGTGTTTTCATCATTTAAACATATGCCTAATATCATACTTATCTTATGGCGAAGAAGTCTAGCTTAACGTCCCTCCTTCATATTAAGGAGGCTGTTAATTCTTAGCGTCTGAGCTCAATTCCGCCGAGTTGGTTTTGCACAGAGTATGAGCCACTGAGCAACCAATTCAGATGATATGAGGATGGCCAACTTATTAATAACTTTGATAAAATATATATGGAGCTATGGCCCCTTATTTTTACCTTTATTTCTTTAATATAAATCGCAGACTTTTCTGCGTTCCCTTTTCCTCCCAAAAGACCCCCTCTTTAATCTTCCATGAGACTCTTTATACCTCAGATTCCCAGCTGGATGCATCCTTGGCTTGGTAATATTCTATTCTTCTTCCCTTTTTGAATTACTCTCATTCGTATCAAATCTCAGCATAAATCCTCTCAATTCACTGAATGTCCTCATTTTTCTCGATTATAATTCGTGCATCCCTTTTCATAAACCTTGAGACTTGTCTTGATCCCCCTCTGATCCGCTGATATGGGTAGCATATCATCCAGTCATATCAACTTCCCAACATTACCCCCCTTTGACTGGATGGTAGGTTCTTACTGTTTATATGCTCAAAGGAACTTCATGTGGACTCAGTTGATAATCTGACCCCCAGCGGGTTCCTTAATTGTGTAGACATCCGTGCCAGTCTTCTTGATAATCTTGAACGGGCTGACCCAAATGTTGGAGAGCTTATTTTTTCGTCCAAATCTATGCTGGTCTTGGAATAAAACATAGTTCCCCAGGGTGAACAATGGAAGTCCTCTCCAGCGCTTCTGGTCGGCCACCTTATCACGAAAATTCTTAGCCAAACTGGTGGAGTAGGCTTCCATTTGCAACTTGATTAAAGTATCCGTGAGTAGCTTCAACTATCGCTGAGGATTCGCACCACCAGTGTCCTCTACACACAAATATAGCAAGGCAGGCATAGCTGAATGTCCACCATACAGCAGTTGAAATGGACTCTTACCAGTGGCAGAATGATAGCTGATATTATAAGAGAACACAGCAGTAGGTAGAAGGGCACTTTATTTTGAGGGCTGATTTATTATCAATTTGCGGAGTATGTTCACTAGGGTTCCATTGACTCGCTCCACCATCCCATTTGATTCCAGATGATAGGGGGTGGTCAAAACCCCCCGAATCGCCATCAACTCATTTAACTTTGGCAGGATATGCAAAGTGAAATTGGTTCTGTTGTCTGTCAGAAAGAACTGTGGGCAGCTGTGCCGCTGTATAACACACCCCATAATAAACTTGGCAGTGGTGACCGCTCCCAAGTCACTAATAGCCCTGGCCTCCACTCATTGGGTCAAATGTTTGATGACAACTATATACTTGGATCAATTGGCACTAGTTGGCAGAGGCCCCACTACATCAATGGAAATGGTGTGCCATGCGAACTGGGGCTTCACTAGTTGGTAGGTGGTTTTCTTGCGGAAATGCTTTTCCACTTGACACTGATGGTAACAACTAACCGTTTCTAATATGTCATAATGCATGCTTTCCCAGAAGTAATGGGGTCACAAAAACTCTAGCATCTTCCACAATCCTCCATGTCCAACAGCTTGATGAGCATCCATAATTATCAAGGGTCTAGCTGAAGGCTTACTAATTTCAGCGTCAAGTCTCCAATCCACTTGTATAGTTCTTCCCCTCGTACTAAGGTATTCTCTCTGAGTCCATCTAACACCTTGATCACATGCAGCGGCTCATCTTGGTATCTGTCACCACCATCTTTTCGTAAATTATATCATCTAGATCCGCCATGATAGCAACTGTAGGCAATCAAGAAAGACAATCTGCGTTTTTATGTTTTGCTCTCAGTCAATGTAAAATCTTAAAAGTATATGATTGCAGCTTCAGAGCCCAACGTGCGAGCCATTCTTCCAGTTCATGAAGATTCTGTAGCCAGCGCAAGGAAGCGTGATCTGTCACAACTTGGAATCTCACCCCATGCAGATATACACAAAACTGTTTGTAAGCGTAGATCACCGCTAGACTTTACCTCACTTATGGTATATTTTGTTTATGACAGTTCAATCTTCAAATACATAATGTGACAGGATGTTCCACGCCATCATTATCCTTTTGGGATAATACTGCCCCAATAGCAGTGAGGGATGCGTCAGTTTGTACTATTAAAAGTTTAGAAAAGTTGGGATATTACAAATGGGTGCACTTGCTAACGTGGTATGCAATACATCAAAAGCGTTCTGGCATCGTTCCTTCCAATTGAAAGAAGTGTTTTCTTTATTAAATCAAAAAGCGGGGCCCCTAATGCAGCTGAAATTGGTAATGAACCGTTGGTAGTACCCAACCATCCCCAGAAACACCTGAATGTCCCGTTTATTCCCTGGCTGAGTCATCTTTCCTATCGCGTCCACTTTAGCAGGTTGTGGTTTAAGCCTATTTAAATACATGATAAACCTTAGGTATTCCAATTGTTTTTTAAAGAAATGGCACTTTTGTGGCTTGATTTTGATATTAGCGGCAGCGAGGTGATGAAACACTTGCTCCAAGTGGGCCAGGTGCTCTGTAAACATCCGCAAAAACACATTGATGTCATCAAGGTAAAAGAGAATGCAGGACAGCTTAAAATCGCCCAAAATTGTATCCATGGCACGCTGAAACGTAGCTGGAGCATTACACAACCCTTTCGGCATGTGAGTCGGCTGGAACAACCCTCTCAAGGTGATGATCTCATATTTCTCCCATTCCACTAATGGCAATTCGATCTGCCAGTATCCTGAGATCAGATCTATGGCAGAAAAATAGTTCGCCCTGCCCAATCGGTCTAATGCATCATCAATCTGTGGAAGAGGGTAGGAATCCTTCTTTGTTACATTATTAAGTTTACAATAGTCAATGACCACCCGTAAAAGCCATCCTTCTTCTTTACAATGAGCACAGGTGATGTCCATAGAATGGTTGAAGGCTCTGACATTCCTTGCTCAATAAGTTTATCCACTTCGTCAGAGACAACCTCTTCCGCTGCTTTTGAATGTCTAATAGGTCTTGAATGAATGGGAGGGTGATATCTGTATTTATCCGATGTACCACCCCTTGTGCGCACCCCAGGTCATGATTGTCATTTGCGAAAATATTTTGATACTTTTCAAATAATGCCATAGCCTTATCTTGCTATTCTGCCAATAATCCCGTGAGCGCTTCCCGTGGAACCATGGTCAGTACACTGAACAAGGAGCGATCTGGTAGTCCAAGATCCTCCCATGAGCTGAAATTATGAATATGACAAACTTCCTTTATAGGGAAAAAGTGAGGTAAGCCACCACTTGGTGCTACCGGATCATTATTGCCTTCTTCTGTAGATTTTCTAGCAGCACTTTCACCTCCCCATTCCCAGGTAGCAGTAACCCTGGAGCCACATGTGGTTCAAGCCACGAATGCTGGTGAGGCACCATAATTTCTCCATAAAGCCCCTTAGGGACATCAATTTCAAGCCCAGTCCCTACTATGCTCTGGTGTCCAGATGGTAGGCTCAAAGTGCTTGCTGACCGAAGAAGGATCCCTTTGTACTCATAAATCTGGTTGGTGAGGGCTTTGGTCCACCGCTTCAGTTGTCAATAACAAACAGGAATCACTCCATCACTGTAAACTAGATTAATTTTGAATATATTGAAATGTTCCGTTGGGATTCCACAAGAGGTAGGATAAACTTGGATCTGTTGTCCCAAAATATTAAGAGTTTCCTCCGCCAAGTTTATCATGACACTAATTTTCCTCATAAACGCCATGCCAATTAACATATCATATTTGTTATTTGGTAAACCCACTGACAGAGCGGAAGCCCAGACCGACCCAAATTGTAAAGGCAACGCACTATATGCTCCTTCAGACACAGTGCTATGCATCACGTGGTCCCGTATATTACTCAATGGTCCACATCCAGTTTCAACATAAGTTTAGCCACCAACCAAGTGGAGACTATGTTCACAGGTGCTCCCATGTCTTTGATAGCATGGATTTTTGTGTTTTAAACAGTTATGTCACAATAAGTACATTCTGAATAAGAAGAATCATCAGTGTTTATTACTTGTACGTTCAAGGGCTTTGTGTTACTCAAAAAGGAAGTAATGTCATTGCTGACTTGAGGATACTCACTAGTGATTTTCTCCATCGGAATGGCTACATTAACTCCTACTAAAGGAGTTACGTTTGGTGAAGGATCCAATTTGCTAATGCCAGTCCGTTCCAGGATCTGCCACGTATATGGCTTCTGCACATCTTGGCGAAACTTTGCCCAATTGGGTAGCTTTTATTTACTGAATTGGAAGCAGGGGTATCTAAAAAAAGCTGCTGATATAATAAATCATCCGATTGAGGTTCAATTTCTACCCAAAAAGATGTTTGGAAATTGTTAGGGACAAGTGAATTGGACTTAGTGGAGATAGAGCATCCTGTCTCTACTCCGCTCAAACTTTTCCCTGCTCAATTATCTTAGTTAGCATTGCGTACACTTGTGGTTGGCTAGGGCAATTGGCTGCATAATGCCCTCTTTGTATGCACTAAAAGCAAGTGTTCATAAAAGGTGCGCGTATATAGTTTGGGGTGGAAGGACCAGGCCAAATTTTTCCAGTAAGGTTCCAAGGTCGTGGATGAACTGGTGAAGAATACCTGGGCTGGAAAGGGCTATTGACTCATGTGAGGGAAAAATATGTTCCAACAGCTGATAACCCAGTCGCTGCGGCCTATATTCCGCAAGGGTTGGAGCAGGGGCAACAGAGATTTTTTTGGGCTACATTGGGGGCGCTGTTCATGGTGGAGAGCCAACATAAGGCATACATGATTCAAATAAGTCCGGTAATACCACCAACACATGGGACATAGCGTTATATAATTTCCAATATGGTTTGACAGCTCCTTCATCACTATACCTACATCCTCAGTGGTTAAAATATTAGCTTTCAAGTAGAACGTGTGCTTCCACCGAAAATTGCTCATCAAATTTTGACAGAGTCTTATTTTGGTAAAACTGTATAGTCATTAAATCAGCTTTCCGTTGAGACATCTTGGCAGCGCCCCAAACAGCCGGATAATGGTTAATTTTAATTGTGTGTAAGATACTGAGCTGTTAGGAAGATAGCAGGTCACTTGATCAGCGCTTTCCACATCTAAAGTGGACAGCAACAATTTCGCTTTTAATCGATTGGCAGCCCCTTCCACAGCGAATTTGAAATGTTTAAAGTAACTGTGTAGGTTCCCGTCATGACTGAAAGAAGGTAATTTTTTGATATGAACGAATTTGCTTTGCTCTAGGTTCCTTCTGCAAGGGACAGACAAATTGTTGTTGGAGCAACTATGGGAACCATTACTTGGTGTATTATCATACAGCCAGCCGGATGAACTTGAACTTATCAAAAAAGAATCGGGAGAAGTGGTGTCATGTGGGGATCCACTGTACCACCCAATGGATGTTTGTTTGCTGATCCAGAAAATTCTTCCTTCAAGTCACCACTAACTGCCCCATTCCCCCTGGCTCCGGTATGCTCTGCAAACTGTTCATTGATCAGCTGCTCAACTTTAACTGAATATCATTTACACCGCCCATCCTGAAATTCCTGTTGCAGCGTTTCATACTGTTGTTGCAATTCCTGGCAGGACTCCCCTTTCTTCGTTCAGTTGCTGTTCCACAGCTTGTACTCATGAAAGAACTTCTTCAATTATATTCTGCAGGTGGGTTTGCTGTCAACTTGCAGTTTCCGCTTGTTGATTGGTGACATTTATTTGGTTAACAAGGTAGGATCATTCCCATACCAATTCATCATTGGCCCATCAAAGAGTATCAAGGCGCCCTTGCATGTCTGCATACTCTCTTGTCTCACCAATCGGAAGAGGGAAGGCTTGTTGGCGCTCAGCCTGACTAATGACTTCCAGTTGTGTAACTCGACAAATAAGCTGGAGATACTCAGGAGATGTTGACCAAAGGATAAGCGCGTTATCTGTTGTTCACTGAGTATTCCATTCAATACAAAGTTGGTTTACTTCAGTCAATAGAGAGCTGACTTGGGCCGCCACTTGTTGTTCCATCAGGGTCATTTTTTCCTTGAGCTGGGCAATCACAGCTTCAAGAGCTTCCACCCATTCAGCTAGCTCCATCATAAAGTGCTCAGTATTATTCCCCAAGGTTGTTACATCCTGAATCCACTCCACTGATAGGCCATGCTGATAGGCCATGCTGATCCAGCAGTTCCAGCTTATTACTCGAGGTAATTCTGAATTTAACTGTGGTACCAGAACGTCCAATCAACGGTGGATGTCCCCAACACAATGATCCATCTGTGCCAGCGCCCCTTGTATTTCTGAAAATGAACGATCAAGGCGGTCAAGCAGAAGGTGGGTATCATGCTGCTGTGCTTGTGCAAACCATAATACATCTCTGATTTTAATATTATGATGAGCCAGAACATGCAGTAGCTGGCGAATTGAAGGTTGTACATAAGCAACTAAATATTCCTCAATTCTGTGGGTATTGAGGTGGTGAGCTAACCCCATAGTAGTCACATCTAAATAAGACATGTACAGCGTGTATCAATTTTCTTGATCGCGTTGGTTATAGAATAAACTCAGGGCATTTTCCCCAGTCTCATCCTTGTATAGACAATACCCGAACAACAGCCATTCCATAATATTTCTCAGTTGTTGAGGAGTCACACTGTGGAGCGTCCTTGTTGGTTGGTCATCAGCTCAAGGAAATTCTCAAATTACAAATCAAATATAACTTCATCATCCCCTGGTTCAGTAACAGTGAATAATGTTGGTTTGGGGTTAGGAGCCTCCCAGGCTTCTTCAGCATACCGCGCCAAAATCCAATTAAGTTTTGTTGGAACGGATGAGGACTCATCATTGTAAATTATTTGTATTTTGTTTTCTCCAACTACAGTTGCTTAGTGGCCCCCTGTAGTGAGCACTACTGTTAGTTTCAGCGTCTGAGCTCAATTCCACTGAGTTGTATTGCACAGTGTTTGAGCCACTGAGCAATCAAATCGGATGATATGAGGATCACCAACTTATTAATAACTTTGACAAAATATATACAGAGCTTTTGCCCCTCATTACTACCTTTTTTTAATACAAATTGCAGACTTTTCTGCGTTCCCTTTTCCTCCCAAAAGACCCCCTCTTTAATCCTCAATGAGACTATTTATACCTCAGTTCCCCAGTTGGATGCATCCTCAGCTTGTTAATCTTCTATTCTTCTTACCTTTTCAAATTACTCTCATTTGTATTGAATCTCAGCAAAAATCCTCTTGATTCACGAATGTCCCCATTTCGCTCAAATATAATTTGTGCATCCCTTTTTTGTAAATCTCAAGGCTTGTCTTGATCCCCCTCTGATCCACCAATATGGTTAGTATATATTCCAGTCATATCAACTTCCTGACAGAAGCTATCTTGGAAAACCCAGCCAAACTACATAAACCCGTCGGGCCACCTCATTTTAACACTAATAAGCCCCAGTCCCAAGTGTTGGCTTTTACATCCCCCAACTCGCCTTCAAGTGAATTATAATGCACTCATTGCAGAAGAAAAAACTATATGGTAGCTGACTACCGCATAATTCAATTTAAGTTGGAAAAAGATCAGTCAGTATAGGGCAAGAAGCTCCCTATGCTGATGGAAAACAAGTGCCTCAAGACCCTTGTTCTAGTTCTAACTGTAGCCCCAGTATTTCTGGTTGTTTTGTGTTATCTGCACCGCTAGAAGTTAAAGTCTCTCTGTCTATTAAAGGAAATAAAAACCTCCAGCTTTCCTACTTTTTAGGTTTATTAGCTACCCAAACAAATTTTGCTGGTCAGCTCTTCTATAGAAAGTCAAGCATTGGCAGATAAAACTTTTAAATGTATTGAAAAATCAGAAGCTTGCCTACATCAGAATCTCGCTTGTTCACTGCAAATCCCTAATGGCAGACTATTAGCTATTAGCTCCTAATTTGGATCATCGGTTGTTCAGGTCAAAGTAGTAGTCCATAAGGTTAGATCCTGGCAATAAATGACACTGGTCTCCATATAGAATTATTTTCTCCCAACTTATCCAAAAGATAAAAGTGGCTCTTTATCTTGATTCACAAAGCTGAATATGTGATGGCAGGTATTCAGTCTCCCAAGGCTATAGAAGCCTATTCTGCTTTACTCCTTCATAATGGGAAGTCTAATTACTACCCCTGCCATTGCACTAAAAACAATAACTACGAGTTGCTTATTGGAGTCCAACTGATGTGGGAGTTTAACTGCATTATCAACCACAAGGAAAAATACCTATCCCTATTAGGGTATCAGATTCCTTTAATATTCAAACTCTAATCAAAAGTAAAGGAGCTCCTAAAAAAACATGCTTACTCAAATATACATCGTCCATTTGCAAAAATCAAATATCAAGTCTTAGCGGAAAAGACTAAGTTATCCCAGAAGCTGTCAATACCAAAGAGGGGATCCCTCTTTTTACTTCTTATTCTATTAAAATACCCTTAGTCTCACAAGTTATTGTAGATATGTGAATTCGGATTCTTACCCCTCCTGATCAAATTTTGGAGCTTAGTGGACACCAAAACCCCTCCATCAAGGAGCGTTGGCTTTCCTGGGGATTTTTAAGCCAGCCTAAGGGATATCTATCTCTATTATATTAAGGAATTTAACCGCTAAACCTCTCCAAGTCCCTTGCCATGCCCCTATTGCTTATGTAAAACTATTCCCCATTAAGAGTATTGCCGATGTGAGTTATTTTGGCTTGTTACAGGATTTAGGGTTTGATCCCTCACCCACTTAGCTTAGGTTGACAGTAGAATTTGGGATAATCTTACCTAAATGAACGACAAGATGTCAAACACCTCCTTAAGGAATATGGATATATTTTTCCTCATGACCAAGTCACTATGAGAAAAGGTCTGGGGTAATACATCAAATTAGAACTGAAAATCACCCTCCATTTAAATCCCAACCATATTAAAAATCCAAAGTAGAGGAAGCTTAAGTGGCCTTAGAGTTACTTTAACTGTTGGAGGACAGGTTATTTGTGTCTTCCAGAAGCCCATGGCTTCCTCACCTTTTATTAATTCCGAAAAAGGATGGTGTCATCAGGTTTTTATAGACTACCACCCCCTCAACTCTATCACTTGTAAAGATAGCTACCCTCTGCCGCATATAGACAATTTTTTGCGCTTAATGTCAGGGTCCCACTATTTCTCCGCTATGGATCTCGCCAGTGGATACTGGCAATTAGATTTGTCACTTAAAGATCGAGCAATATGTGCCCTCATCACAAGTGAAGGACTATTTGAGCCCACTCTAATGCCTCTGGGGTTATATAACGCCCCTGCTATTTCCAACGCGTTATAAACGACTACTAGGCGATTCAAAACGCTCTTGCATACTAGTTTATCTTGATGATATTACCATTTTTATAAGAACCTTTACTGAACATCTAGACCACATCAGACAAATCTTTCAGCGGTTACAGCAGTCATCATTAAAACTACTGCCATCAAAATCCTCTTTTTTCCAGAGTGAGATGGACTTTTTGGGTCATAAAGTCAGAAAAGCCAGAATATCCCCGATAGGATAAGGTTTAGGCTATTGCTAAGAAGACTAACCTAAATCCCTACAAGCTGTACAAGTTTTCCTAGGAATGGTGGGCTATTATCGCCAATTTATCCCCATTTTTGCAGAAACCTCAGAGCCTCTGGTGTAACTGTTGAAGAAAGAAATACCTTTTCAATAAAAGAAGAGCAACAGCAGGCCTTTGACCTGTTATATGTCTCTTTTTCTCACTCACCAGTGCTTATTCATCAAATTTTTTATAAACCTTTATCCTCTTTACTGATGCCAGTGATATTACCATCAAAGCCATACTATCACAGCATGATGAGAACTTAGTAAACCATCCCCTCGCCTACTACAGCACGACCTTATCTAAAGCCAAACATAATTATAGTATTACAGAACGTGAAAGCTTGTCAGTCCTACTAGCCATTAAGGATTTCCAACCTTATTTATATGGGAAGCATTTTACAATCATAACAGATCATGCTTTCATAAGTTTGCTACAGCAAATGAAGGACCCTAATGGGCGATTAGCACATTGGGGTTAGAACTTCAAAAATAAGATTTTTCCATTATCTAATGACCAGAGATAAACTACCAAAACATGGATTGCTTATCTCAGCATCCCATCTTAACATTTTTTTTTAGTACTAGATGGTCCCAACATCCCATCTTAACATTAACTGACCTTAAAGAGGATTGACTCTACGACCTCCTACCCCAACCACAGTTATGGAAGGATCAATCCCCAACCCTCCAACAGGAATTAGCGAAAAAACCATTAAATCTCAAGTCAAGAATGGACAATAGTGCATACTTGTGTCTAAAAAAATGAGTGCCTTATGTAAGACCATCGGCTCAAACTGACTTCATATTAAAGGGATATTGGCAAGTCATCTCTAGGGGAATTTGGAAGACCTACCAGTGGCTTAAAACTCAATGGTATAGGCAGGGAATTCTTTTTCTATCCAGGATGTATTGGAGTCCTGTATAGTATGTAAAAGCCAAGCCAGACTTAATCCCCGCTCTCAACATCCAGTGGTCCCACCTTGTGAACCATTTCATACCATTAGCATTGATGTTGTAGGACCTCTTCCTAGAGCTCCCAATGGACATTGGTTTCTCTTACTAGCCATAGACTATGTAACTAAATGGATTGAAGCCATATCGCTCCCCACCGCTTCAGCAAAGGCTACCTCCATGTTTTTGTATAATAATATTATCACTCAGCATGGGTGCCTTAATATCATTCTTTACAATAACAAACAGAATTTTTAATCACCACTGGTGAAAGATTTAGCAGACCTGATGGGAACCACACAGGTATTCTCCACCTCTAACATCCTGCAACCAATGGAATGGTAGAGTGGGTAAATGATACTCTAACTATAACACTCCAGAAAATGGCTATGAATGGCCCCTTCAGTGGCCCCAATATTTGCCTAGTGCACTTTTGGCCTATTGGATTAGTTACCATAGAATTACTAAGATGTCACCATTCCAAGTGTTTTATGTCAGAAAACCACATCTTCCTTCCTAAGTCCACGTGATTCTTGACCAAACTTCTCCTGAAGCACCTAAAGTCTCTATGCGAAGTATTGCAAATGAAATCATAAGACTTCAAGCCCTGGCTGCTGAAACCTGTACACAACAACTAGTAGAAAAACTGCACAATTTAATGATAAGCATGATCCCCTACACACCTTCCAACCAGGTGACACCATCTTATTCTATCATCACCAACCTGGAGGTCGTGATCACAAACTGGGCACCAACTGGTCTGGGCCCTATTGAGTAGTATATAGATTTATCAATGAACACTCAATTGTAGAGGTTGTACAAGGTACAGTCATGATCCCGTACATAGTTACTTTAATCATCCGTTTTCCTCACTGCGCCAATATCTAGAGAGGGTTATTGTCAGGATTTCTACCCAAATGGCGTATTTGGATATGTTAGATAATGGGATTTAATCACGAACTGACCACAAAGCCCAAATTTCTGTTGTGAGATAAACCCTAATGAAAGTCAACAGCTATCAAAGTTGGTTATTAATCCCAATTTTACCCAAAAGCCTAAACTGATGTTGGGCATCATCCCTGATGAAAGTTGACTATGATAAAAATCAGCAATTAACCCTGTTTGATATGACAGAATCATGCTTCCTTGGAGCCACCCAACTTCAGGGTTCAAACCTGAGCTATGAGATGAGCTCAATAAGATCAACTGAGATGATTGAGCTTACACCAAATCCCAGATTTGTTTATCTTATTAGATCTAGGTTTGGGTGACTTAAATTTCCCCAAAAAATCTCTTCAATTACCCTTAAAAAGCTAGTATTGAGAAATAAACTTTACGCTTTTTCTCCACTTTTCGCAATTTTAAGTAAATTGTATTTATTTGGAAATTTACCATACCATAATCTTTATCTGAATTAAACAAGACTGCTTGACCAAGAGAAGCAACCTATGTAAGTAACTAACACTTTGAACTTTGGGTGATCTGGCCCTCAAAAAACACAGGATTCATGTACCAACCTGTGATCTCAACAACCTGATTCAGAAAAAGTATAATAATTAACTGGTAAACGCTTCTGAGATCTATTCTGAAAGTACATATGTGGATAGTCATGGATAAGGTCTGAGTTTAAGCTATTACTGATAGCAAAGTTCCTATCAATATAATCTGTCTAAAAATGTTTAAAGAAATTGAAATAATTAATGTCGCCCATTATCAAGAGTATGGCACAACAGGAGCGCATAAAATAAGTCACTTGGTGCACATAATACCCTACCTCTAAGTTTTGATCTATTATAGTGACACACCAGCCATAATGTTGCCAAACATGAACTACTTTATTTTAATTAAGAATAGTTTCTAAATAGTTCTGGAGTTGTCATAAGTTTTAAAGAGGGCACTCTCAACATCTTCAATTAGACTATTTCGCTGAACTATGAAAAGGTGTATTTATCTTAGTAATTTTAATGCACAGTTTTCACTAGTTGTAATAACAAAGATGATATCAGTTGTATGGATATAACTATCTAGTTGAGTCTTCTTTATAAGTGGCTTCAACCCCCGCTCATGTATACTCTTAATATATGCTTGAGAAGACAAAAAATCTATTATTTCCTTCGACTCTTCAATTTTTAAAAGTTATATTAGATATAAAATGCTTAATTTTACTCTATATTGATTATTAGGGCTTTTATAGTATATGACAGGACTAAGGGGTTTATACCACTTACTTCTTTACCCTTAAGGTTAGAAACCCATAGTTCCAGGGGTGCTGGATTTGCGTTTTTGCTTTCATTGGCCAGAAAGTCTTTTATAGTTATCAACCTGGTTCATAGATCCTAACTATTAGTTAGTCTCTAAATAAATAGAGTAGGTCAATTTACTTAAATGGTGAAAGAAGTGTAATTTTTATTGCTAAAAACATTGCTTTATGGGAGGTTTTCTAGGTTAATCTCCATGCATAGTAATCTAAGATATATGCTCATTTCTAGTCAAAGATTAGGTGGCAGGTTGTTTATTT
This sequence comes from Massospora cicadina, assembly GCA_022478985.1. Taxonomy (NCBI): domain Eukaryota; kingdom Fungi; phylum Entomophthoromycota; class Entomophthoromycetes; order Entomophthorales; family Entomophthoraceae; genus Massospora; species Massospora cicadina. The sequence continues at coordinate 38,073 of JAKSZP010000092.1, read as the reverse complement.
CTTGTCAAATGGGATTCAATCGTCGCATATTTTGGGTTTGAACCCCATTATTAGGGCTTTAAATTAGTTGGGAATTTTCCCCAATATCTAGAGAACTAAAAATTTGTTGGGGATTATCCTCAATAATGGTTTCAGCCATTTGAAAGTTTGGGTTTAATTCTTATCGTCTGACTTATTCATATCTCCATTTTAGGTTTAAATCCCAACAACGCCCCCTCTAGATCTTGGTGTAGGGGGGAAATGGATGTAGAACACTATGTACATAATTTAATACACAGTACAATGATGACCTCTACAATTGAGTGTTTGTTGCCCCACTTATAAATGTCTTTATAGAGCCCCAACCATTTGGTGCCCAATATGTTATTATGATCTCCTGGCTGATAGTGATATAAAAGAACTAGGTCACCCATCTTGAATGTGTGCTGAGGTCCATGTTTGTTATTAAACTGACTTGTTTCTCTACTAGTTTTGCAGATAAGTTCTCAGAAGCTTAAGACTGGATTCTTAGGAGGCTGTAGAGTCAATCCACTTTAAGTCAGCTAAAAGTAATATGGGAAACTGGGATAGTCAATCCACAGTTTTTGTGCACTGGCCCTGTCAATGATTAATGGAAAAATTGTAGTTTTGGGATTTAACGCCCAGCAGGATAACCTCCTATCTGGTGACCTTAACTTGCTGTATCCATCACTAGGAAGAATGATCAGTGATTATGGTGAAATTATTACCATATAAATAAGGTTAGAAATGCTTGTTAGCCAGTAGTACCGCCAAGCATATGCGTTCTGTAACATTATAATCACGTTTGGTTATGGTTAGAGTTATGCTATATTGGGCGATAGGATGGTCAACTAAGGTTTTGTCATTCTGCAATAGTATGGCTCCAATGGCTATGTAGCTAGCATTGGTAAAGAGGAGAAATTTTTTATCAAAATTAGGATGTATAAGTACTGGAGTGTGGGAGAGAGGACGCATAGCAGGTCAAAAAGTGATGTTGCTCTTCTTTCCACTGGAAGGATATCCCTTCCTTTAAGAAGTATACTAGAGGCTCAGTGGTGTCAGCAAAGTGGGGAATAAACTGGTGTTATTATCCTACCATCTTAAAAAACTTGTATGTTTTGTAGGGATATATGGGACATCTTAAAAAATGGGCAGGACCTTGTCATCCACTCTGGATATTCCAGACTTACTTACAGTTTATAGCACAAATAAATTTTTGCTATGACAGAAGGAGCATTTTGGCAGCTTTATTTTAAAGAAGCTTGCCATAACTGTTGGAAAACTTGCTTGAGATGATCTATGTCTTTGTAAAGATTCTCAAAAATGTTAGTATCGTCAAGATAAACTAGCACATAAGAACGTTTCAGACCCCTTAAAGTCCGTCCATGACGCGTTGGAAGGTAGCATTTGCGTTACATAACCCCTGCAGCATTTGAGTGGGCTCAAACAATCCTTCACTTGAGATGAGAGCACATTTTTACCAATCTTCCAGAATTAAATCGAGTTTGCTAGTACTCACTGGCAAGGTCCATAGCTGAAAAATAGTGGGAACCTAATATCAAGCGTAAGGAGTTATCTGTACGTGGCAAAGAATAGCTATCTTTTCTTTTTATTGAATTAAGGCAGCGATAAACAATGACAAAAAGGTGGCCACACCTTTTTTCCAATTTAAAGAAGTGGGGAAGCCCACAGGCTTTTGGAAGGCACAAGTGACCCAGCTTCCAAAAGTTGTTGTAGCTTTAAGGCCACTTGAGCTTCTTCACTTCAGATTTTCTGTATGGTTGGGATTTGAAGGGAAGGTGAGCCTCAGTCTCTATTTGGTGAATTACCCCAAGCATCATTCCATAATCACTTGATCATGATGAAAATATATCACAATACTCTTTGAGGAGGTGATTGACGTTCTGACATTTTGGATTGAATGAGATTTCCCCCAATTTTACTTTCAGCCAGAGTATGGCGGATAGGGGATCAAATACTAAATCTTGTAAAGATTCAAAGCAACTCACGTCAGCAATAATTTCAATAGGATATAATTTTATCTCAGTGATAGGAACATGTCAGACATTTGCCCTCCCAGATTCAAGAAGAGAGTGCTTTGAGCCAAAATAAGCCAAAAGGGGGAAATGTCAGACATTTAAAAGTCTGCGATGATTATAAGAGTGATTTAAGTAATAATAAATATTCTATTGGCTAAAAGATTCTGGTCGATTCTCAGTGGAACCCTGCAAATCAGGGTAACACTTTTGCAAATAATCTATGGGCAAATAGCATGAAGTTGGGAAGGCAAATTGTTTCAATCATGCGGGGAACCTGAGGATTCAATCAGAGGGTACTCCCCAGGTCACATCTAGTTCAAAGATAACACCTAAGCGGGGACCACCCCCTTTTATAGGCTTGGTGGGGGTCCCCCAAGGTGCAATACTTTTTTCTAATGGGGATTGGCTGAAATTTATTTAATCGTTACCTCATAGGTATGTCTTGCCAAAAAATAACTCCCTATATATCATTCAGGCAAAGTAAAGCGATTTTTCTGAGCTCCAATAGGTCAAATTTACATATTTCCTAATTTGGACCATACTAAGCTATTCCAAACTTACCATTGAATTCCCTTCAACCCTTGATACAGTTTAGATACTGGATGGTAAGATAACAAGAAGGTTCATTTCTCTTTCCTCGCGCCAACACAAATAAAAACTTATAGAACCATCACTTAATTATTAGAGTTTTTACCCTTATTTAAATAAATTAATTGTGGAATCCAGCGGCGTCCAGCACCAGTGAGTAAGAAATCAGCTGGATTTCCACAGGGCATTCTGAGGGACTTAGAGTGTTTTATCTGGTAAATTCCCTAATAAAGAAAAAAATTTCCATAGGCAGGATCCAAAATCCCAGCCAGGTCAACGCTTCTTTAATTATAGAGTTGGGTGTCCACTTATCTCCAAATCTTGATTAGGGGGGATGTGAATTATGATCCCCTTATCCACAATTACTTGTGAGCTAAATAGTATTGTAATAGGATGGGGTGCATACAGAGGGATCCATCTTTGGCGTCCACATCAACAAGGGGTAACTTAATTTTTCTTCCAAGACTTAATATTCAACTTTACTAATGAAGGACTGACATTCAAGGAGGCAGGTTTGTTTTTTTAGCCTTTACAATTGATTGAGAGTTCAAATATTAACAGGCTCTGATATCCTAATAGTAAAAGGTACTTTTCTTTATGGTTGATGATTTAATTGAACTCCTGCATTAGTTGGACTCCAATAAGAAACTAAAAATTATCATTTTCTAATGCAAATACAGGGGCAGTAATTAGAAGATTACCAAATAAAGAGATTAGGCGGAATATGCCCCAATGGCTTTAGTCATCCAATACTGACCGTCCCAAATTTAGCTTTGTGAATAAAGTCTGGAGCCATTTATATCTTATGTATAAGTTGGGAGGAAATAAAGATAACCGGTGAGCTGGTATCAATTATCGCTAAGACTTTTATTTATGAATGACTAACTCTACTTGGACTACTGAAGATCCAAATTAGGAATTAATGGCTAGTAAAATTTTGCTGGGACTTTTAGTGAAGCAAGTGGAGGATTTTGCCGCAGCCAAGCTCAGGGCTGTTCAATGTTTTTAAAGGTTTTATCTGCCAATGCTTGGCTCTCCATAAAGGAACTGACCTCCAAGATTTTTTAGGGTAAATGGCCAACATGAAAAGATAAAAGCTTGAGGTCTCTATTTTCTGATCTAGAAAGGGGTATGTCAACTTCTTCAGGTGCCACTACACAAAGCATCTCAAGGTGATGGGCATAAATTAGTGCTAGTACAAGGGTCTTGAGACACATGATTGTCATTAGCATAGAGAGCTTCCTGCCCTATACTGACTGGTATTTTGCTGACCTACGTTGGAAGATGAAACAGTATCTATAGTATGTTTTTTTCTCTTTCAAAAGATGCAGAATAATTTGATGGTAGGAAAATCAGGAGGAGTAACTGCTAATACTTGGGCCCAAGGCTTATTATTATTAAAACAAGGGGACCCAATGGATTTGAGTATATTAACCGGAATCTCAAATATCTTCCCTTATATGGAGGAGAGATGTCCATTTAGACTTATCCTCTTTAAGAAAAAGTATAATATTAGGCATATTCTTAAACGCTAAAAATGAGGTAGTGATAGTGTCATCTAAAGTAAGATGTTTTCTGGCAACCAATGTTTAAGCCTCAAGGTAAAAATGATGTGCAAACTGAGAGATGGTTTCTCCCCTATTAAGGCTTATGCCCATAAATGTTTTCTTTTGGTTAGATAAAGTTAGGTAAATACCAAATTCAGGAAGCTAGGCAGTTTTGGCGTCATCCCAAGTCTGGAAATGCATGAGATGAGGTATAATAATGTCTTGAGCTACACTGACTAAGACAGATAGTTAAGTACTTGAGCCGTTTGGTGTCAGTGGCTTCTTCCAAAGCACTTTCATAGCAAAATAAAGGAAGAGAAGATACTCCCTTTGCCTGGAACGTACTTCTCTTTCAACAATAGTTTGAACGTGCCACTGGGGGGTTAATGGTCAAACGACATGAATTGACACTTGAGGTGCGCTTTCACAAGAAGAAACTAGTAATGCTGGAAGATACGTGAGGGTGAAGAGCGTTCATTTGACTTTGTATTTTTTTAATATATTCCATTATTGAATCTATCCAATCATGAGCGGCACAAAGCCTAACTTGGTGGCAATGAGTGGGGTAAACTGCTGAATTTTGCTTTTAACCTTGGTAATTGCATCACGAATTCATTTTGGCGTCACACACTGGAAAGAATTATTTGCTCCATCCCATGCATCATAGAGGGTAATTTGTTAAGAGATCAAGGCATTCCTGATATAAAGAGGGATTGGACACCAAAGTGTTATTGCTCATAATATAATAGTTGCACCATGAACTCTCTGGGTATACCTGGCAGGAAACACCAGTTTTGTCAGGAATAAAGGGGTTTAGACCACTTGTCCCTTTAATTTTTAAGGTCAAGAAACCCAAAGTTCCTGGGATTCTGGATTAACATTTTTTTCTTTCCTTGGCCAGAAAACTTTCTTGGGCTATTGTTCCTGGAGTCTTAATTACTAACTATTATTTTGTCTTTACAAATATATATTAGGCAAAATTAACTTAAATGTCAAAAAAAGTGTAAAATTCCTGATTAGAAACATTGTTATTTAGGAGTTTTTCTCAGTCATTTTCCATGCGTACTAAGCTAAGATCTATTCTGGTTTCAAATCAAGGATTTGGTGACAGGTTATACATTTCTTGTCAGATGGGATTCAATCGCTTCATAAATTGGGCTTAAACTCTATTATAAGGGCTTAAGTTTAGTTGGTATTTCCCCAATATCTAGAGGACTGGAATTTTGTCAGGGTTATCCCCAAAAATGGATTTCAGCTATTTTGATGGTTTGGGTTCAATTCCTGTCATCTGAATCATTCAAATTTCTAATTTGGGTAGGTTAGCCTGACAGTTTAAATGGTTTGCAACTTTTCAGCTTTCACGGAAGCTTAAAACAATTATCTTCCAAAACATTAACCCTTGGGGTAGACATTTAAATAAAGTGGGTTCCATCGCCTTAGTCATCCACTTGTAGGGCAACCTTTACAGTTTGGCGGCCATCTATTAGTATAAAAAAACCAAAAAACTGGCTAGCTTAGGGCCACGGTGCATAAATTTACCTCTAAAAATAGTGCTATATCAAGCGTTAAAATGCTTTATTAGCTAAAAAAAAATAATCCTAATCAATCAATGCCTCAGCCCAAATCTAGAATAAGAATCAGCTTTTGCTATCCAGCCATCATTGTATTACATACTAACACAGTCAGGGAATGATTTCTGATAGGTTATTAGTCTAACCAAACGTTGTATTTACATCCTTTAGTGAATTAAAGTAATCTTTTAGTGGGTAACTATAGCTGAGCAATAGATAGTAAATCAACGAATTTATGAAACTTATTTGAGCTAGAAAATATATGCACCAAATTATTAAAATAATTTAAGCTTAATCTAATCCAATCAAGATAATGTGATATATATAAAAATTCCAATATCCCCAGATTGACCAGATTATACAGCTCACATATTGACTCTTCTAATAACTCCTGGTACTAATTTTATAAAGATACGCCTTTTAAAACAGATGCCCAACTTTTTGAGGTATAAGTCTCGCCACTCAAAAGAATATCATATATGGCCCCTGTCAGAATTTCCCCTATTAAGTTTGAAGCCCCAAGGGAGATTACCCCAGTGGTAGAGTATGATACTCTGCCACTGCCTCCCCAAGTTTGATCCCAGTAGTGAACTTTGGGTAGGGGACAATTATGACTGTGTTGGCGTTGCACACCAATGCCCCAAACTGAGATAGCAAATAGCAAAGGCGGTCCATGGAGTTCCTAGCCTATCATATGCTTCACATGGAGGTTTTCCAGGTTTTATCCTCCTTCCCATTTTCTTCACTTCCCCACATCAGTATGGTATCATCTTCAGGTCAGCCCACCTCGAATAAAAGATTTAAAAAATTTAAAAATAAATTAAAAATTGAAAAATTTATAAAAAATTTTGAAGCCCCAACGTGGTTTTAATTATTTATTTATAGTTAATGCCAGTTATCAGTAATATTTATCTACATATATATGGTATACCATCAAACCTATATTATTTCAGTTTTAAAATTACTATATAAAGCAACAATTAGAGCCATTAATATATCAGAATTATAAGCTAACATATCATTTAATGAACCTTAGTTTCACTCCAAGTGAACTACAGATGGGATTAAGCATGCTTTTCACAAGACTTAAATTATTCATAATTATTATGATTTATTTAAAATTTAATCTATATATCTAATCTGGATGTTTTAATTTACACTTTATCTATATAAATCTTAGTACTATAAATGGTACTAAATACTTCTATAATAGAATAAATTTCAGTGCAGTAAATCCAATTTACTCATTGAGGTTCAATATGAGGACCTCTGAACCTCTAAAACAGGTTAAGTCCTATTCAGTATATATAGTGGTTTCAGTGCAAAATCCAAGTCTCTGTCCTACAACTTAAGTGAGCTTTAAAGGACCGTGTAATAGATTCTGCTAATCAAAGTAGGCCTGTGCTTCCAATCTGGGTGTATGACAACCCAGTGAAAAGCTCAGAATGTCAGTGGCATAGAGCTCTAATGATTTATAGGAAGCGCGTTATGGTTCGTATGACGTCAGCAAAAAATAGTCAACATACTAAAGGCCTCATAGAAAATGAGATGGCTATAATGGAGGCAACCGCGGGCCTTTCTAGGGAAGCCTCAAGGGTGGTAGAGGCATGAAAGATGCCCAATCCTTCTGGTTTCACAGTTACTAGCCTTTGGTTTCAGTACCAAATTTTTCATTCATTTAGATATATAATATTGCTTAGGCTCATTGAATGTTGTTGACCAGTGAAAAGTTGAATGGGGTTTCAAACCAAATTTGCTCAATTCAGATATTGGATGGATTAGGAATTATGTCATGGTTTTTGGATTGTTTCAAACTGCAACTCAGATTCAAAAAAGGTACAATAAGATTGGATTGATTTCCATCTAGTACTAAAAAAAAGATTGGATTTATTTAAACTAAAAAAACATGCATATTGCCCAAAATAGCAATGCTTCTTTTGATATGGTGACTGGGCTTCGTCTATCATCTGTGAGGATGGGCAGTTATCGCCCACAAACAAAAAAACAAAATTGGTAAACTAGGAGGCTTCATCTCATTTTAATCAGGCTGAACCAGTGGCCAGGTGGCGAGGCAAGTAAGGCGGATAATGATGGCCAAACCAAGTGAGGGTTTGCGAGACTTTTGGTTGACCAGATTGCACCAAACCAGTGGTGGTTTGGTGAATTGGATCTGTAAGATTAATAAGCCCTTCTGGTATGGTAAATTGGAAAAGAAGTTCAGTAGTGTAACTTCTGATGACCTCAGCTAGCGTGTGGCAAGCCACTGGACTTTTGGATTGGTTTACCCACACACTTATCATCAATCGAAGAATGCTTATTGTTGTGTGTTTATTTGAATAAAAAGAGAATTTTTTAGTAGGAAGTAGGCTGGCAGAGTCCACAGAGAAGGTTTTTGGTAAGTAAAATTTTATTAAACTGAATTAAAGAATAAACTGATTTTGACCATAGAAAGGGCAGTTGTCTTTTATACTTAATAGTGGTAGAAGAAGTTGAGGGGATGGATTGAAATGAGTCAGCTGATCATATAATTTTGGGCGGTACTGTTGGGATCCGCCATAAGGGTCGCACAAGCTGAACGCACTTGATCAACAGACAATGATATGGGGATTGTTGGTCCTCTGAACAGACTTTAAATATAAGAAAATGAGAGCAATTGCCCTGAGAGCACTTTTAGCTATATGTTATAAATACAGCAACTCTTAGCTGTTCCACTCTTTATCCACTAACAACTTATTTCTTTCAATCTCTCCATCTTGCTTATATACAGCGACTTTGAATGGTACCATTCTCATAGCTTAGACTATTCTATTCCATTAATTCTCATTGTTTCAGCTTTTATTCTTCAACTCTCTATCTCCCTAATTTGAGGCGATCTAAATTATATTCATCAAATGTTGAAATTGATTATCACCTTATTTGGAGGCGATCTATTAACAACCCAATATAACCCAATATTACCTCATCTCATGGCGCTTAACTACGCATAAATATTATCCTAGTCAGGGAATTCTCACTATTCTGCCATAATTCTTCAGGACTTATTGTCCAGTCATATTGGAACCTTGACATTAACTCCCTTTGACTGGATTATAAGCCTTTTATTGTTTATACACTTGGAGAAACTTTGTGTACTCATTTTAATGATTGACCACTTTCTGGGTCTTTGATGGTTAATGCATCAATACCAGTTTTATTGATTATTTTAAACGGACCAACCCAGATGTTGGCCAGCTTGTGACTCCACCCAAACCTGTGCTGGTCATGGAACAAAATTATCTCACAACTTGAAATTGGGTCAACCTGCTACGTTGTACCTGATTAGCAGCCCGTTTTCTAATCTTCTTGGCCAAGCTAAATGAGTATGCTTCCATTAGCAACTTGATCAACGTGTCAGCTAAATTTGTCAAGAAACGATGGGGATCCATTCCGCAAGTATCTTATACACATAAATAAGTAATTCCAGAAGAGTGGGGTGCTGTCCATATAACAGTTGAAAGGGGCTCTTTCCCATAGCGGGAAAGTAGCTGATATTTTAAGCAAAGACAGAGGTAGACAGGAGGGAACTCCAATCAGAGGTTCTATCAGTTACTCGCCTTCTAAAAATGTGCACAAGCATTCCATTAACTCTGTTTGACCATTCCGTTGGACTTGGGGTAATATGGAGTTGTCAGAATACCATGGATGCCCATGAGCTCGTTCAATCTGAGGATGTGTGAGGTGAAGTTGATTTTGTTATCAGTAAGAATGAACTGAGGGCAGCCATGTCGCTGGATAATACATTTTATTACAAACTTAGCCACTGTGACCGCCCACAGATCCCGTTTTTTCCGCGCTTAAAACCACCTGTTCAAGTGGACAATAGCCACCAGAATGTACTTACACCTGTTGGCTCCCATTGGAAGAGGCCTAACGACATCAAGGGAAACCGTATGCCAAGCAAAATGTTGTTTTACTAACTGATATGAGGTCTTCTTGTTGAATGGCTTTTCCGCTTGGCACTGGTGGCAACAGGAAATGATTTTAAGCATGTCGAAGCTCATGCTTTTCAAATAATACTGAGAGCACAATAGCTCCATTGTCTTGCGCACACCACCATGTCCAAAAACCGTGTGGGTGCTCATAATAATCCCAGGTTGTGCTAAGGGTCGTGGAAATTTTCACTGTAGAATTGCCAATCCGCTTGTACAGTTCCTAATTCTGCTAGAAGGAATTCGCTCACATCTCATTTGAAGCTTTTATTATTTGGGTCAGTTCATCATTGTACTATCTGCTGATCATCTTCTTGTACTTCACATCACTGAGATCTGCCATCATACAAAGGTCGTCAATTGAGATAAACAGTTGTGTTCTGATGCTTGACTCCTGGAAGGTGAAGGATTTCGAAGTCATAAGCCTGAAACTTAAGATCCCATTGAGCTAAACGCCCTTCAGGCTCTTTGATGTTCTGCAACCAACGTAATAACGCGTGATCCATTATGACTTTAAACTTTACCTCATGCAATTAGACTCTAAATTGCTTATATGCGTAGATCACTGATAAGTACTCCCACTCAGTCATGGTAAAGTACGATCATGGAAGTTCAGACTTTAACTGCAGTATTCTGATTGATGCTCCTCTCCCTTGTATCTTTTTAAGAAAGTACCACCCCAATAGCAGAAATAAAATTCATCCATCTGAATGATTTGCTCCCTATCGAAGTTTGGATAGCATAGCACCTAATTCACTGATCAGCACCATCCAAAGTGTATCAAAGGATTATTGATGACGTTCCATCTATTTGAATGCAGAATCCTTCTTTAACAACTCAAACAACGGTCCCCCAATACAGCTGAAGTTGGGGATGAAGCGTCAGTAGAAACTGACCATTCCCAAAAATACCTGTGTCACATTTACTATAAGGTGTAGTCATTTCTCGGATGGCCTCCTTCTTGGCCAGCTGTGGCTTCAGCCCCTTGGAGTCTTACACAAACCCCAGATATTCCAATTGATCTTTGGTGAAGCTAATTTCAAGGCTTAATTTCGATGACCGCCTCAGTGAGCTGGCGAAATACTGCTTCTAGATGATCATGGTGCTCAGAAAAGGTTTGAGAGAAAGCATTGATATTGTCAAGGTATACAAGGACACATGATAGCTTCAGTTCTTTAAGGATAGTGTCTTTAATCGTTGAAACATAGCTGGGGCGTTACACAGCCCTTGGGTCATATGGGTCAGTTGGAAAATGCCTTTGGATTTAATTGTGCTCAATTCTCCTCTTCTTCCATGGGCAACTCGATTTGCCAGTAACCCAATATCAAGTCCATTGCTGAGAAGTAACGAGCTCCCCCTAACTGATCCAAATCATCATCAATCCGTGGTAAGGGGTACAAGTCTTTTTTTGTAATACTATAGAGATTCCAGTAGCCTATTACATGCAGTTGGTTCTGTCCTTCTTTTTTACAAATAGAATTGGCAAAGCCATGAACTCTTGGACATTTTGAGCTTCCCTTGCTCCAGCAAATTATGAATTCCTCAGTGACAATGTCTTCATCTTCTTCAATTGGAGGATTAGGTTGAGATCTGATGGGAGGATGTACCTCAGTGTCAAATCAATGGACCATTCCCCAAGTGCGCCCTAAATCATGCTCATCGACATCAAAAATCTCCTATTAATTCTGAAACAAAGATTATGCTTGGTTTTTTTTGTTCTTCCAATAAACCTATTAAGTTTCCTGTGATACCACTGTCATTACGCTGGGATTTTACTTGACAGTTAGACCAAATTATCCTAATGAACCAAACTCATAAACCTGAAGGACCCTTCTCAATTGAGGTCAAGTGTACATATTCCACTATTTGGTGTTGGCAGATTTGCATTAGTTCGTTATGGAGATTCAATAGCAAACCCTTGATCTCTCCATGGCTGGGGAGTATAATCCTTTGAGCCACACGATGTTAAGCCGCATTTGCTGATAGGTCCTAATGATCTCCCCATAAAGCCCAACTGGTAACTCCACCTCAGATCAGTGTTCACTAGGACAGGTGTCCAGAAGGAATAGATATAGGCCCTGCAGCTCGTAGAGATAGCCCCTGGTATTCATATATGCTGGAAAATGGGACTAGTCTTGCTTTTTAGTCGATTATATTGAACTGGAATCACCCTATCACTATATGCAAGGTTGATATAGCCCATGTGCACCATATCCTTTGGCTCTCCACTAGAGGTAAAGCAAAATGAAATCCACTGTCCCAAAATTGTATAGGTCTCCTTCGTCATATTAATAGCAGCCTCAAAATGACGCAGGAAAGCAGTTCCAATTACCAAGTTGTAATTTTTATTTGGTAGCACAATTGCAAGAGCTACAATAACATTGGACCCAAACTGCATAGGTAGCGCACTGTACGCTCCTTCAGAGATGGTGCTTTCCACTCCCGTGTTCCCTTACACCATTAGTGTTACACATCAGGTTTTAACGTTAACTTCACCATCAACTTAGTGTAAAATATGTTGACTAAAGTACCTGTATCTATTATAGCGTGAACTCTATTTTTGCTACAAAAATATCACAGTATGTACTTTAAGATAAGAAGAATATTGAATCTTTAATGCGTAGACATTTATGGAATCTATCCCTTCAAGAAGACACATTATCCCCTCTTTGACTTTGGGGTATTCTTTAGCAACAGCATCAACCAGAAGGGCAACATTTACTCCTTTCAGAGTTTGCACATCCGTGGCAGAATTTGGCTTGTCAGAGAAAGCTTGATCAAGCATTGGGCAGGTGTACAACTTTGGTTGTTCCAGAGATCATTCATCCACCGCTGCCTTGGCTTGAGCTTGTGACACTACATTCACTCCTCAAGCGGGCTGCTGGTATAAAATCATATCATCATATTGAGAGACTACCACGGGATATACTACCATTGCTTCAGGGACGTTTATGGTTGGGATCGTGGAGGTAGAGAGTCCAATCTTTACTCCGCTCCATCTTCTCCCTAGTAGTTTTTGATCTTGTTGCATGTAGTGCACATGACGGTTAGGACAGCTTCATGATAAGTGGCCATGGCGACTGCATTCATAGCAACTAATTCCATGAGAGCTGCATCCTTGATCTCATAAGAGGGTCCAGTTCAGAAAGTTTCAGATGTTTGGCATAACCAGGGCCAGGTTGGTAAGACGTCTGGCATTCAGCGTAAATAGGCCCAGGTCATTAGTTAGGCTGGTGAAAATTTCATAAATTGCCCCAGGGTGGTTACCAAACTGTTGAGAATGATTCAGCCAAGGACGAGGTGTGGAATTATAGTAAGGCCGGGGGTTGCTAGGCGGAACATGGCCATACAAGTGTATTCCACCAAATAAGAAAGTACAGCGGAGGTGGTATTTTTTATTTCATATTTGGCAGCGGGAAGTTAGGCTATATGTGGCGCAAGAACTGCACAATTTGAGCAGTGGAACGTCATCATCCAGAATTGCCGAAATGACATTGTGAAGATCATGGTATGGCTTCACTGAGGAGGTCATTGCAATGCACACGTCAGTTTCTGCTAAGTATCCTACCCCAATCAGCATGTGAGCTTTCATCATCAATCGATCAGAAAACTCTATGAGGGTCTCATTATGGTGAACTCCAATTTCCAAGAATTTCGCCTTTCACTGCAACATCTTTGAGGTGCCCCTGAACAGTTGAAGTACAGTGTCTTTTACATCCTGTTAGATAACAGAGCTGCTAGGAAGATAGCACGTGACTAAATTGACACTCCCAACATCAAATGCAGATATTAACAGTTTTGCTTTCCATTGATCAGATGCGCGTTCAACTGCAAATTCAAATCGTTTGAAGAAGCCATGGATATTCCCATTTAAATCAAATGGAGGCAGTTTCTCATTATTGACCTCCTCGTCCCATTCATAGACAATCTTTGGGGCATAATGAGGAATGGGTTGAGATCTAAAAGCAGTTTCTCAATGAGAATCTGGTCCAGCGGAAGTTGGTATGTCCGCTGCTTTGGAGGTAGTAACCTTCTGCCATGGATAACACTGCCATCACTTGCGGGAGTTGGTGCTCCAACTCATACTCATATCCAAAGCTAACATCCTGGGTGTTTTAACTCTTACCAGCGTCATATTACTAATTGTAGTGTACCCATCTTGTGAACATTCCTCTTCCCAGTGAGAGGGCTGGGAGGTACTGGTCTAGTTCCGCTCTGTGCAATGCAGTTGTTTGGTAATGTCATCCAAGAAATTAGCGAGATTTTTTCGTTATCCCGGAATTTGCATTTGACAAAATGCGCTATTGAGCTGGTGCTTAACAGTATTCCGTTCTTGGTGAAATTCATCCTGTTTCTTGAGCACTGCATCTAAAGTGAGGTTAAGTTCTTAATATTCAGCTGGTGCAGTGCTTCGTGAAGATTACCCAATAACACAGGCTTTATGAGATATATCTAGCGACTGGAGATTTTGAGTTTTTTAGAGGTTGGTCAATAATCCCCATGTAGTGAGCACTACAGTTAAATTTTTAGTTGGTATAATTGGATCCTGACGTTAGGGTTGCGAAGGTTAAACCCACTTGAGCAACAGACAGATGATATGGGGATCTTTGGTCCTCTGAACAGACTGAAAATATAAGAAAATTGGAGCAATTTCCCCAACAACACTCTTATTTACCTGTTCTAAATGCAGCAACTCTTAGCTGTTCCACTCTTTGTCCACTATTAACAACATTCTCTTTTCAATCGCCCATCTCGCTTATATACAGCGACTTTAAATGATACCATTCTCATAGCTTAGACTATTCTATTCCATTGATTCTCATTGTTTCAGCTGTTATTCTTCAACTCTCTATTGCACTAATTTGAGGTGATCTATATTATATTCATCAAATGTTGACATTGTCTTTTCACCTTATTTAGAGGCGATCCAATAACAGCCCATTATAACCCAATATTGCCTCATCTCAAGGTGCTCAAATTTTCATAAATATTATCCTAATCGGTGGATTCTCACCATTATGTTAAAACTCATCAGGGCTTATTGTCCAGTCATATCAGATTCTTGACAGCTGACATGCTTTCAAAGAGCTGCCTGGGTTTGAGGGGTTGTCAGATAGTAAACATATGAGGTTGTGGAAGCTCTGGCAACTTATTTTATATTAGAGACAGGGATACTTTTACAGTTTCAAACATGAGTAGGTTATATTTTTTTACATTCTCAGTTTAATTGCTTCTTATTGGAGTCAATTTTGATAATTAATTTAATTTAAAAATTTGTTAGGAGTGAATTTTTTACTCTGATCAGCACCCCATGACCTGGACTTTCAGATTTCATGGCCTGAGCCAGTTTTTCTGGCTTGCTACTGCTTTCCAGCTTTCAAGGTCGACTTATACAATTTTAAAGGGGGTGGAAGATGATATAGTGGTGACCAGATGAGGATGGGGCCCTGCTGGTGGCCTTTGGTCATAACTACCTCACTACAGACCCCCTTGATCATAAATCACAAGCGAAGAAGCCAAAAATGGTGGTAAATCAGGTGATTTTGGGGGAAAAACAGTTTTGCGCTCATTAACAATATGGGCCAAATCACCCAGTTGAACCAAGGGCTCAGCAATTGCCTTATGTCCTTTCTTTCCTCTATAAGGTAACATCCCATGATCTATACCAAGAGTTTGGGTTTTTAGACTTAAAAAGTAGAATCAGTTAAAATATCAGTACTAGAATATTAACATGAGATCAACAACAGTGTTTCTGCAAAATACCTTCTGAGCTAAACCAAGTAATAAATTATACTAAGGACATTTAAAAGAAATTACGACCACTCCGCTACATATATACTAAGGATTCAATTTATAATCAATTATGAGATTTTTGGTTTGACTTTCAACTCTTAGGGCTATTGAAAAAATCATGAACAATATATGATGGACTATTTATTTAATGACAAGGGTATATGAAGGTTGAATAGTGAAATAGCCTTGGTACGTGATATATACCTATGAGCTACAGCTTCAACTAATTGGTGATTATGCTGAAAATGCTTATTATCAAGTAAAGTTTGTACACATAAAGTTGAAGATAAAGTTCTTAACCCAATTCTTGATTCCCTAGATTAATTTATCCTATTTATTACAATAGGGTGGGGCAACTTATTAAGACATGCCATAAATATTACCCTCCTATCTCAGCTAAAAACATATAAAAATTAGTCCAACGTGGAATTATCTCTAATAAACAGTTGTGTAAAAGCTGCGGGGTTTTCTCTGGTGCACAGGCTAGCTATACCGCTTACTCTGGAAATAAGAATGGACTTTCTAACTGTATGAGGACTTTAGCTTAGTTGAGATTTAAATAATGGGGAGACTTGGCCCTATCTCGCGCAGATAAGACTTTAATAAGTGACTTTGGCCTCACTCTGGCAATATTTAGAGGTTCATTTGACTTCAGCCTCACTCTGGCAAAGACACTTCGACTAAAAGTAATTCTTTAAAACATCACTTGAAGTAAACAATAAAAAATGATAACAATAGAGTATTCTCAGCTCTTTTTTGTTTATTTTAAAATTAGGGAATACTTTATAGGCGATAGTAATGAAGAACTTTTATTAGGGGTAATCATGGTAACCACAATGGTCTTAGCATGCCTAGCTGACAAAAAGGGATATTAGTTCAATTTTGGGATAGACTCCAGCTATTTTTTACTAGGAATTACATAGTGAAATTCTCATTCAGATCAGCCAGCATGTCAGTTATCAAACCTGACGATTTCCCACAATTAATTACTCATTATGAGTTGACTTACTCATATACATGCCGGCAGCAACAATTCCCAATGAATTATTAATCATAATTATCATTGGATATGATCCTCTGAAAACTGCGACTAACCTTTCAATTGGGTATCATTGAAAAATAGTTGACATATCTAAATTGTTGTCTTAAACCTTAATCATTTTTAAATTAATTATAGGAACTAATATTAAATAAATTAGAGCTTATATAATCCTAAGCTGTATAATGTGGTCATATAAAATTTCATCACATCCACCCCGCTTGACCAAATTATAAGCTAAAAATGTCCTCTTACATTACTTCTTGGTATGAGTGAACCTTGGTTGGTTTGTCAGAAATGGACGCCACCCTTTTCTGAGTGATGTCACAAATCACCCAAAGTGGTACCCTTTCTGGTCTTGCCAGAACTAGCACCTCAAGTCAAATTGATTTGATGAATCCCTCCACCGTCCCTTTAGCAACATTACCTATCCCTGACTAGGGAACAGTGTTGGTCATTTATTCCATTCATTATTGCTCATTATTCCACGTTCTCCTAACATTGAGCTTAATTTTGAGTCATTGCTGGATTTAGCTCCATCTTTATTGAATCCAGAAATAGCCCTAAATCCCAATGAAAAGATTCTCCCTAATTTGGACCAGTCGTTCCTCTTCAAGTTGGATCTTCTCCCAAAGTTTTATTCCTAATCAGGCAGTCTTAAAAACAACAATTTTGTTGACCAAATTGACAATTGGTAATAATGAGTATGTTGAGCTTCCATACCAAGAACTTTGGGATAGATTGACTGAAGCCCACAGCATTTCATTCGCCTCCTGTGACCTCAATCACCTACTCAATCAAGTTACTGAAGCATATGCTATAGTTTGAAGAGCAATTAATTTTCATTTGAGCCACCCTACTCACCACATCAACTAACTTTCATAAATTCTTCCCCTTTTTCTTCCAGGAGGCCTGCAGACGCTGCCTTCAAGATGCAGTTCGTTGCCTGCAAGACTACTTCATGGCTTGGACTATCAAGTGATATCTTCCCCTAATGACAATAATTGGGGTTATGGTTCAACAGCAACCTACACATCTACCTGTTTGTTGTTCTCTCATAGGGCATGTGTACTCAATAAAGCTTGTTGTCAAGCACTCCAGACACAGCTTCATGCGCCTGTGCCATATTAAGATTACATGGAAAAATATTTGCCAATTACATTTTCTTACATTGGTGTTTCCCCATGATTCAGGGTTTCCCGTCTTGCTAATCTGGATGTCCCAATCACTCTCATAAAATCATAGCATATTCTAAGAATTTCCTCAGGTCCAAAAAACGAGTTTTTGACTTGCTCTATCACTTGCTAATATCTAATCCCAAATTGACTTCAGTGGTCTCTTTCACAATATAGGTTTTTCAACCTCCCTCCACCTAGAGGCATCTAAGAAGGAAACGCAGTTTACAACTTGAGGCTGATAATTAAATAAAAAAATAATTATCAATTTTTATCTTTTTTTCTTTCAAAAATTATAAAAATTTATTAATCTTTTTTCAAATATATATTCTATCTAGATTTATACCTTATATATATTTTCACTTCCATTTTCTAGGAATTTGCTGAGTACTATGTTAGTCACATGATCACTAGAAACATTATTTAAAGTGTAGGCATCATTTGTATTTTTGTAGTAACCTCAAACAGTCATGATCATAATGCATCTAGCTTATCTTGGTAACCTAAACCATGTGTATCACAAGTTGCTACACGTTCTCCAATGGTAGATTCCTAAGTGTATATTAATTATTGTCATTGGTTTTCTTAGCTTGAATTCTTCTTTTGATCATTATATCACAAGCTTAAGTTTGAAATCCACTATTATGTTCTCAAGCTGATATAATTAACTATTCACGTTCATTCTAGGAGTCAGTTCCATTGCTTAGTAGAGAATCGGCAGCAATGCTTCCCTACAACTGTAAAATAACTAAAATGGCTTTTTCAGGGCCCTCCCTTTATTGGGGAAGCCCAGACTAGGGGGCGCAACTCACCTACAGGTGAATGCCAGATTGGGCTCCCAATTAACTTGGATTGAGCTCAATCCAAAGTATTGGGAATTGACCTCAATAATATTTGATGATAATTCTATAATCAACACTTGAAATTAATGCCAAGGATGTCAAAACATCAATTAGGTCATGAAGAATTACTATCCAACACTGACCCAACCAATTACCCTTTCCAGGATTTACCAGCAACTAACGCTGAGGATTAACCCAATTCCTTTTTGTAATAATTATTGTTTTTATATATCTCACTATTGGCAACCAATGATGAGATTTCCCTAACTTAGGCTGGTATCATCTAGCTCCCACCTTTTCTAATTCCTCCCTTTCAAATCCCTCTTTAACATTGAGGTCCTATAAATACAATGAGGCTTAATTATAATAAAAAACTGTTTCTCGCTTATCTCTTTTCCTATTTTAGCTTACCTTTGCCTTTAAGGCCTATTAAATTGATGGGGCTTTGAGGCCCTGATTTAATATTGGCTGGTTAGGAGTTGCTCCCCCACGTCCTGACAGGAGTTTTTCCAATCACTGAATGGAGCTTTTGGTTGTGCATGAAGGACACCAAACTTAGATAAGATGCCCATTACAATGCCTAAACTAATATCACTTTCTTTACCATAGTGGCAAACGTCCCATTGACTCGTTTGACAACTCCATTTGTTCAGGTTGATATGGTGCAGACATTACTCCTTTGATCCCCATCAGGTCATTCAAGCATGAAATTAAAAATATGATGAGTTCGTCCCATTGTTGCTCAGCAACACCTGGAGACAACTGTGTCAATATACCACCTACCCCGGGATAAATTTAGCGGTACTCAGTGCATTGGCTTAGCTTAATGCTCAGGTTTCAATTCACCTCATAAGATAACCAATCTCTATTATGATATAATTTAATCAAACCATGCTCACAATTAATGATCTATAACATTGGCTGAGACCGTGTTCCACACAAATTTTGGCTTTACCAAGGGGTAGCTCATCACGTTTTTGCGGCTTATGGAGCTGACATTCCACGCAACTGGTGATGTAATTTAAAACATTGTAACTCAGTGACTCCCAATAGTAATATTGCATATTGTGTTTGAGTGTCTTTTATAAACCATCATGACTGACAACGTTGAGGGCGGCCCAAATTATCTCTGTGCATTTTGATGATTTCATAACAAAAACCTCTTCTTTTCTGTTATTTTTTATAAATGACCGTTGATGAATTCTGTCTTCTCCATTGCCTTTTTCAGCACTTTTTGAATTTCAGCTGGCTCTTCCTGTAACTCTCAATGACCATTTGATTGAATAGGTCATCAGCACAAGCTTGCACAGCAAGAATAACTGGTAACCTCATAAACCATCGGCATTCTAATTATTGTAACCCGCCTGACGTTCTATTTTAAAGTTGTATTCTGCAACTTTAAAGCTCGCTGCGCCTATATCCCCTTTGGTTCTTTTAGAATATGAAGTCATTGAAGAGAGGCATGTCAAGTCATACCTTAAATGCGTTCCATGGATTTTGATGCACAATTGCTTGCAGCCATAAGTAACTGCATGATATTCTTGCTCTGTGACCATATAGTTCCTTTCAGCCTTCAATATAGTTCAGCTGAAATATAATATAAGGTGTTTAACTTGATTTTCATTAACTTAACTTATGGAGGCTCCTATTGCAGTGAGTGACACATAAAATTGAATAATGAACGGTCTCCTGAAATTCATTTCTTTAAAACCAAATTTGATGTAAAATATCTTCCTTTCATTGAATGCAATTTGGGCTTCCTCATTCTATATGAATCCCTTCTTTGGATCTTTATTAGATGAAAAAAGCGGATCATCTGTCCTTGCAAAATCCTTAATGAGTTGCCTATAATAGCTGACCATTTCTAAGGAAAATTTGATTTTGCAAATGATATTAGGGACTGACAACCGTTTGATCACTTCCACCTTTTTGATTTAGGCTTCTAAGCCTCTCTGCGAGTGTTATAAATCCTAAGTATTCCAATTACTCCTTAAAAATGGCATTTTCTTGGCTTGATATTGAGATTCATGGAAGCA
This sequence comes from Massospora cicadina, assembly GCA_022478985.1. Classification (NCBI taxonomy): domain Eukaryota; kingdom Fungi; phylum Entomophthoromycota; class Entomophthoromycetes; order Entomophthorales; family Entomophthoraceae; genus Massospora; species Massospora cicadina. Next base: position 17,475 of record JAKSZP010000092.1, on the reverse strand, counting down.
GTTACTTGAACACATCCTCAAGGTGGTGTAGGTGATTAGTGACCATTCAGATAAATACTTTAATATCGTCCAGATAAACAAGGACAGGACAACTTCAGATTCAAAAAGTTGTGCCCATTGCCTTCTGGAGCTTCAGGGGGAGTTCACAAGCCTTGCACCTTGTCAGCTGGTAAGACCCTATGATGTGATAATGGCTCACTTCTCTTGGTCCTCCAGAGACATATCTATCTGCCAAATACTGGAGATCAGATCCATGGCGGAGAAAAACTTGGCTCCTTCTAATTAGTCCAACGCATCATCAATTCTAGGAAAGGGATATGAGTCCTTTTATATTATGTTCAACTGACAGTAATCAATTATGACTCATTTTATCTGTCTTTTTTCTTAAAAATAAATATAGGACTTGCCCATAGAATGGGTGATGGTACAAGCATTACATGCCTTAAGAGCTACATTATTTATTTGCACAACTGCCTCTGCTGTCCTAAAACTCCAAATAGGTCTCATTCAAACCAATACAGCATCTCCTTTATCAACTCGATGCAAAACATCTTTTGTGTACTCAAGATCATGGTCTTCTTGCACGAAAATATCTCAGTAATTTTTAAACAAGGCCAGAACTTTATCCTTCTAACCCTCCGATAATCCAGCTAATTAATCCCTTTTGATTAATGTTTATATACACATCAGATCCTTTAGTAGTCCTAATTCATCTAATTCTCAAAACTCGTGGGAGGAACGAATTTCCAATACCAGTTTCAACTGCATGAATGTGACTACCTGGCACCATTCAACTTTTATCAGAATATTTCCCAGGTTGGCTATAAGGACCCAAATCTCCTCGTGGCTGGAGATTAAAATCACTGGGCTACCCAAGGCTTGATCCACAATTGTTGCCAAGGAGCTTTGCTTTCCACGTTTAGCTGTTCCAGGATCTCCAAAGTCATTCCAGTTTCCAGTATTTGTTGCATTCCCAGTTGAGTTATGACATCCTCCTTAGTTTTGATTAAGATTCCTCAATTCTCTTTCACAGATTTAAGTAACTTCTTAACTTTCTTCCTGAGAAAATGTAATTGACACGTAATATTCCATACTTATTGATTAAATGGATAAAATGATTCCTCTTACTGAGGGGCGCCTTCATTCTCATGTTGATAAATAAGTGGCAACGCCTGCCTTAGAAATGTCAAAGTATTCTCCTCAAAGTCACATTTGACCCCATATTTCCCCATGAAGTCAGTGCCAATGAGGATGTCATGATTCTGTTTGGCAAGGACTATTGCCCGCTGATATGACCAATGATCCAAACCATAGCAGCAGAGCGCTATAGGCCTCACAGGAAGTTGCAGAGTCAGGACCAGCCGTCCTATACTGCTTTTTGTGCTCTAGATAAGTTTAGATTTTAATCTTATAACTAATTAGATGTGACTTATTAATTGGTGTTCCACTGTTGATTATTGACCTGATGGGGACTTAGCTTACTAAAATATCTGTATACGTGCACTCAAAAAATAGGATAAGCTGTTGTTTATTGCATGTATAAAAGATCCGTTGACAAGATCTAGTGTATGAATCAAGTGAGCTAATATATTGGGGATTTCTCTCGAATGGCACCAATTGGAATCAGTTCGTTACCTTTGTCTAATTTGGCATTCAATAAGTTGATCACATATTTGGCATTTAAGACCTTTTTCACTATTTTTCAGGAATATGTGATATTTATCTCCTTTACGTTTTAGGAATTTCCCTTATGTTTTATCTCATTATTGCGTTTTCATCTTGGTAAACAATTTGATGAAGGGGATCTAACTAAGGCTCATCTACGAATAAAACTAACTTGTCCAATTCATAAAGTCTTTTGAGGAACTTGGTCACCTGCAGTTCTAGACTGCCCCCATCTAGACTGCATGGTCTTTTACCTGCCCATTGGAGGTTTCTTGTTTCCCTTTTGAGCTGGACATAATTGACCCGATACTTCAGTTTTTGCTGCCCGCAATTATTGGCGAAAATGACCTGATTGTCCACACTTTTTACAAGTCAACCAAGGCTTTTTTGGAGGCCAAGATCCCTCAGACTGTTTATCTTGATTCCTAAAATTGTTAAAATCTCTGGATTTGTCAGAAAATATCCATTATTTTTGTTTAACTGGTTGTTCAGTTTGCACGTCCATTTTGGTGACTCAAACGTTGCTAACAAGACCTTAAGATTTTCTATCATTTGGGAAATTGTGTATTTGCTTGTAAGAGTCGACACCATCATTTGGTACAAGTCTCAGTGAGGATGCAACCCGTTCTGCATCACAATTTTTTTATAGAAATTGGTCTTCATATTAGACCACAGAGGATATGTGCTTCCTCATAAAAACAATCAGCAAATTCACCCACCATTTTAGACTTCTTGGAATAAATGCCACTATTCTTGCTTCCAAGCTGACATCTTATCTGGGCTTTAAATTTCTTCAGAACTGCTTCCTTTGCCTCCTTACAGCTCCAGTTATCTCTACAAAGGTAACGCAAAACTAAATTTTGCACGGCATATCAAAGCAATTTATGATTGTGAAAACTTTCTGACAGTCACTGTAGCTGCACATCGTCATCTTTGACATATGGAAGAAGGCAGGAACATTATCCAGATGAAAAATAGCAACTTTGGGGTGCTCTTGTTGTCCTCAATGATGAATGGTGTAGTGTTTCTAATCAGAACTTAAATGGATGCTGGAGTTGTTTTAGGCATTACTTAGAGAAGTGCCACAATGTCTGGGGCATTTCCAGAACAAATGTACTATGCCATCAGTGCAACTTTAAACTTTAATAGATGCTCATTCATCCTCAAACAATTTCGCCTCATGGTACTCTTTCCAAGTGCAGTAAACTTAGAGTCTTTAATGTCATCCAATATCAGGGTATTTTTCCTCCTTAGGATAGCGTTTTAAGTCATTTTCATGAAGATGATGATTTTATCAATTTTCTCTTGTAAAGTTGCTTTCAAGGTTTCAACCTCTTTCTTCAGCGAAGCTTCTCATAATTGGAGATTTTATAAGTGATTTATATCCCACAATTATATTTTCTTATATGTGAACATTTCATCATCTAATTTAATGACTTTGAGCTTCAACGAATCTAATTCAGATTGAGTTGCCGATTTTAAAGAGTTATTATTAACAATGTCTAGTTCTGTGTAAAGATCAATGATTTCAGCATTCATTTCCTCACTAAGACTTTCAAATTTTCTTTTAATACCCTTAATGGTATTCTTAATTCTCATCTCCCCTTGAACAAATCAAGTATGACCAAGTGGTTTTTGGTGCTGGCGGCAACCATTAGTTCAGTTGCATCCTAAGCTCAAATCAAATCAGTAATGTTGGATACACCTATTCGCAGGGTTTTATCACATTGTGCTTACGTTGATGATTAAATTCAAATTGGTTGAGATCTCTTCAACTACTCCTTTTTGTTTGGTATTTTGCTTAATCACTAGATTCTTGGTTTGTGTGTTTGACCGCTGAAAAAACTGCAATGTAAAGTCTAATCCAGCACAAATCTGTTGAAAACTAAAATCTAGTTGTAATTTTAACGCCTGTTGTTGTACACTATTTTGCTAAGTATATGCGACTAGATCAGTGATCACCGCCTGCTGTTGGACTTAAATGGCTCTCATTTTTTTGGTAGTTGACTGCACATATTTGATAACATAATCACTGATGTTACTAATATCTTGCAGATATCCCACTAAAGTCAAAGTGTTCATATGGCTGAAATATTTAAAATCTTATCTTTGCTCTTCCTGATTTGTCATGTAGAGAAAAACAATTTACAACTTTGATCAAGTTTATCTAGCTCACAAAATTTGAATTCCTTTCATCAGGAAAACAATAATGGCAGTTAATTTGTCTCAGATTTGCTAAGAAGGCAGTTTATATTGTCATGGCGTTCTTGTTTACTATAAATGTTGATAGGTTAATATTTTGGGTATCTACAAGCATATCCATCTCTAATTGGATATTTCCTTGATGGACTGCTGATAATTTTTCTCATATTTCTTTGGTGCTTCATATTAGTTAAATTAATTGTCATTGTTAAATTTGTATAAACTTTACTCATACTTATAGTTAGCACTATGTATAAAAACTGTGGAGTTCTCACTGCTGCACAGGTTTGCTTAACAACTGACTATGATAACAAGTATGGATTTTCTAACTGTATGAGGACAAATAGCTTAGTTAAACTTTGAACAATGGGTAGATTTGGCCCTACTCAGACGATAAGACTGTGATAGATGACTTTGACCTTACTCTGACAATATATATAGGTTCAAGTGACTTCAGCCTCAGTCTGGCGTTGACACTTGGACAAAAAATACTTCTTTAAAACTTCATCTTGAAGTAAACAATTAACAACTATTAACAATAAAGTATTCTCAGCTCTATGGTGTTTACTAGATTAAAATTAGGGAATACTTTATAAGTGATAGTAATGAAGAACTTGTGTTAAGGGTAATCATGGTAACCACAATGGTCTTGGCATGCCTAGAGGACAAAATAGGATTATTGATCTTATTTTAGGAAAGATTACAGATGATTTTTACGAGGAATAGCATATGTAAATTGCAATTAGATCAGCCAACATGTCAGTTACCAAACCTGGCAATTTCCCACAAGTATTTATCATTTTGAGCCAACTTACTCATATATATGTTGTCAACAACAATCTCAAATGAATTTGTAGTCATAATTAACATTAGATATGGTCCTCTGAAAATTATGATTACCCATTCAGACGGGCAATCACCAAATAGGTGACATAATAAAATTGTAATATCAAAACTTAATTGATAAGCAAATAAAGATGAACTAAAGTTCTCTAAAATTAGAGCATAAATAATCCTAAGCTGGATAATAAGAGCATCTATAATTCCCACAAGTTGCCTCCCTAAAAAATTTGTCATAATACTAATCTGGAGGAGAGAAACAATAATGATAATAAAATCCCAATATGGATGATCACCATTAACTGAATCTTAACATTGGATGAGAAAAATCTGACTAAAAATAACTTAATGAGGAGGAAATAAACCCCAAGATGAATGATCACCAAAAATTGAAACTTACCCTTGTACTAAACTAATAAACTGTTTAAAGAAATAAAAATAAAATAAATTTCCTATCAATATTTGCAATAACATCAGTCTAATAATTATTTAGCTAATACTAACAATTTAGGTGGTCTCATTGTTGCCAAATAATTCAAACTGCACAATTTTAAACTTTACAATTTAGTCCAACCCATGAATTTGGCCTAAAGGTTAATTTAAACCCCGATTACCTGATCTAACAACATGGTCAGTGATATAAATCCCAATTCTTCCCATTGTCCAATTTTATTATAATTTAATAAGATTAAGTGAATTTCTGATTACTCATCTGAACCTAATCAAATAAGAAACTCAGCCTAGAGATAGGTTGGATCCTCCCCCTTCAGGTTGGGACCACCTAGTGCTAAAAAGAGATAGGTGGATTCTATAAGACAATCTTCAACCTCCAAAGCAATGATTATCTCTTAAAAAGTGATTTAGGGGACAAACCATCCAATTTTTAACTTCTCTAATTATTTAGATAAGTTCTGGGCCAATTCAAATTAAAAACATGATATCTCAACTGAAACTCTTTACTTGAAAGCTAATCCATGTGATTCAAAAGTTATAAATATAATTTAATACTTAATCCAACTGATCCAACCCAATTTTACTCAAATCTATAGCATTTAAACCTTTAAGTTTGATCATCAACTCTATCTCTCATGAAGTATTGGCGGATAATGAGCCAGCTAAGCTGCCAAAGTGCCTTGTATTCATGAATTTTCTTTAGCCTCCTTCAATATATCTAAAGAGTTACCAAATATTATAATACGCAGCAAAAATTATTCAATAGAGCTTTCAGGTTTTAAAAATGTGTAAATTTATTTAACCTTCCTTAGACTCCCGCACATTTAAAATTTTAACAGAGGTGTTCAGCACTCAATTTGAGTTTACTATAATTCAAAATGCACATCGAACTGAATAAATTGGATGTTTTAAACAAGATATTACAACCTCGCTGAAGCCAAAAGCTTGAAATCCTCTGACCTATCTCAGCATATTCAAGATAGTTAGAAGAAATTGCAACTGGACTGATAAAACAAATTCTAGGTGCGACAGCCCCTCTGAATGACAGATATCTAAAATTTCTAGCCAATCCAAATCTTCAATTTTAAAATTAGCCACTAGTATTGGCTATCATAACAAGTTCAAAATTCTATAACTATATGGGAAGCAACTGCCACCCCTGGTCAAGGCTTGAAAGGGCTCTGTCAGGATTTCCCCTATTAAGGGTGAAGCATTAACTTGGAATTATTTGTTTAGTTATACTTAATACCAATTATTTTTATCTTACTATATATGTTATATATTGGATCTAAATTATAATAGATATTAAACTACTATCTAAAGAAACAAGCGATTGCCATTAATTAACTGGAATTCTAAGTTAAAAAATCAGTTATAAATTTGAATTACTCTCCAAGTGATCCACTGATTGGGTTTAGTGAGCTTGCCAAATATCTTGAATTATCCCTATTTACCATAATCTACTTGATATTTAATCTATTTACCTAACCTTGATATTTAATTAAGCATTCATTTATGCTATTTCTTAGTACTATAGATAGTACTAACATTTCTACAACTAAAATTTTACTGTTACAGTACGTCTTATTTACTTGTTAAAGTTCAAATGCAAACGATCCTGAACCTCTTATACAGGTTAAGTCCTATTCAGTATATACATAAGGTCTCGGTGAAAAATTCAAGTTTCTGTCCTACAATTTAAGAGAGCTAAATGACTTTACTCAATTTATGACAAGATCTGTAAAATTTTTCAAAACCCATCAAATCTCATGCCATGAGTTAAGAAGATTGTCTAATATATCTATGTAGTTACCAGTAACACTTCCCATTTTAAAATAAGAAAAAAATGGTGGCTAATATCTTTGATGAGTTGTGAGCAATTTTTTCTCTTTTCCCTATTGCCAAATTGAAGCTTGGACTCTTTTCTGGATTAAGCTACATTCTCAGTTAATTTAATAATTATCATTGAGACTAATGAATCCATGTCTTCTAGTATAAATCAGTCATTTTGCTCTGATTATATTTGCTTCTAGAGTTTTTATTTTGGTAGGCCAATATCATAAAGCTAGTGGTACTTTTAACTGAGCTAACTATCAGGAGTTGTGAACACGTTAAGCTATCTTATGGAGATCCTAATAGTAAGTATAAGGTTCCTTAGTGAGGATCTCAACCTGTCAGTTTTGTCACATTTCGAATTTTAATACCATAGTCTAATTTCTTCATTTTTCCAGTCATGTCCATTGTAGTTAAGCTACAAAGCTTAAGGCATCCCCCAATTTTAATTGTTCTTTTTGTTTCTGATTTCAGGAAGCTTGCAGCTGTCACCTTCAAGATGCCATTCGCTCATTGCACAACTACCTTGTTTCCAGAGCTTTATATCAATATCTCACCTTAATACCCTAATCAGAGGCATGGTTTGCCAACCCTCTTCCTGTATCCCTTGCACCATGCTGGCCCACATGTCAAGCGTACTTGAAAATGCTTTCCAGAAACCACTCAAAACTTAACTTAAAATACCTGTGCCATAAAGGGGTTAAACATGATTATTTACTGATTACCTCTTCCTTTATTGCTGTTTTGCTTTAAGTCAAGTCATTGCATTTAGCTAGTTCAGACATTTCAAAATTTCTTCCCCTAGTCTGTTTTTCACAAGGCTCAATTCACACTCAAAGACTTTGGTTTTTGGTTGGTTTAATCCTCACATGTGTTTTCTCACAAATCAGTTTTAATAACTTATTCACTTCTATTGCCTTATAACTTCCCTCCCCCAAGAGGCGTTGAAGGTGAAATATCCCAAAGTTAAGGCTTCTGAATAAAGGTAACTAAAATACAATTTTTAGTATTCTTTTTTTAATATTATAGATTTTTATTTACTACATCTTTCTTATAAATATCATATTAATATATCTGTACTAACCTTTGGAAATTTTCTATAAACTCAGTTAATTATATTTCCATTAAGTATAATTTTTATCATATAGAATCTGTTACAGATTTTAGAAATTACATCAATTGGCCCTATCCATAAGTCAAACAGCTTATTTTTCAGCCAATCTTTGTTTATCACATAAGGATACTTTTTCACCATTTTATTACTTTTATGACGGTCATTTATCATTCTAATTTTTGGCCTTGATTCTTTACCTCAAAATTTCATCAATTTGTGGGGTTGTAAACCAATTATATTGTTGACCAATTGATTTAAAATTGGCAGACTTTATCCTCAATGTTAATTTTAAGGTTGAGTAAAGAATTAGTAGTAAAGCTGCTTTCCTTTAACAATTTAATTAGAAGGGTGTTTTACTTTTTAACTAATGATATCTGATATTAAAGGTAAAAGTAACTGAACTTAAGTATGAAGCCAGAGTAGACGTTTTCCCTGCAACCAGCTCTTATAGCAAAGCAGGTAATGTAGCATTTACTCTTTTGACCAGTCTATTTGTTTGGGGCTATTGAACCCATCATAACTGCATTCTTCACCTTGTTTTTAAACCAGTTAATGTAAAGGACTATCTCTTTCCAGTAATGGACAAAGGCATTGTGTAACGCCAACTAGATAATAGTCTACAACCCAGAAAGCACCCCATATAAGGCTCTGGATGTCTGCATACTACTATAGTGGGTTTGGTCAAACCTTGAAGAAGAGAATAGGTGATGCTCAACCCTAACAGCGCTTCTTGACACAAGAGAGTGAAAGAAAGAATTTAACCAAGATACAAAGTTCAGTCTCTTGATTCAAAGATTTCAGACTTGCGCTCTCTTAGCAGCAAGCCAAGTGTAAATGGTTAAATGCTTGGCTACTCAAAGGTGCCAGACAAGACAACTGGGAAATTATTAAACTCTTTAGAGGTTCATAGGTTCCTAAAATTTCTCAACAGACTATATATTTCTTCAGCCTAAATAATTTAAATTTTTAAACTAAAAATAAATATGCGTTGTAAAATGTGCTTTACCTAAAAAAAAGTTAGTATCATTTAAATTACAAAGATAAATCAAAATGTGATTTGTGATAGGCAAAATCTGCACTTGAAAATGGAAGGAGTTTCAGGAATTCATGAGATATTGGCATTGTCCAGGTTAGATTTAGGGTAGATCAGGATTCTTTGTTGAGGTCTGGACAGAGGATAAATAATGTTAGCACCATTAGGTGGTTTAAATTGTCTGTTACTAGGGAATATTTTTGAGAAGGCATGATGTGCGCAAATGCAGTTAATGAGGTGAGTTGAGGTTTTAAACACTGTTTACATCCTTAAACCTTATAATTAGAAGAATAGTAACTTGGTTCAAGTATTCATTCATATCTCATTGGCCAGTGGATCATTGATGGAGCTATTTTATCTAAAATTCTTTAGATTGTATACTCAGCGTCATTATGAGAAATTGCTTTGAGCTCAAAAATATAAAATTATAGGTAATCTTGGGCATATGGCTTAATAAAAGATCTGTGAATAAATTATAATAATACCAGGCTTAACCTCAACTAAATATCACATAATAATTATAAACCAAGCTCAATAATATTAGTAAAGTTGACATTGATTAAAATAATTAATATGTCATAACTCCAAAGTTTAGGCTTAACTTTAATTTTGAGTGAAGTCTGATATAGCCCTCTCCAAGCCTCAAATGAGGTGACATTTATTATTCCAGGGCTATTAAGCCTTATTAGGGTCCCTAATAACTATATTTGGACTGGAGGAATATTACAAAGTAGTTGGGTTTTGTATCTGCCTAGCGAATAAAAGTTAAGTTCCAACCTTATATTTTGCAATAGTCAGTGGTAGGACAAAGTACTTCATAAATTTCATTTGCATGTAAAATCTTGATTTTTAAAGAGGTGGGGATCCCAAGGTGTAGTTAGTCCACTATGCTTAGCGAAAAGTAACCTAGTTTTATTATCAGGGTAGGTTAGCTGAGAGTGAGTTTAATAAATAGTCATTATAGGTTTAGTTCCAAAATAGATTTTACCATTGTAAATCTTGAAATGGTACACGTTAGGGCCAAGATAATTGATATCATTAGCTTGAGAGTTGAGGTTGGCAAGGGACAAAGGAGAGGATATGGCACTCTGCTATCACTGATAGATGGGAGCAACAAAGAAGTAGAGGGGAGCGAAAAAGATTCTGAAAACAGAGCTACATAAAGCAGCTGTATGGACTTCTTTGTCTGAACCTTTAGTTGTGTCCAAAACCTGCTCCAGGGATAGAGGGAGCAATTTGTCACACAGAGAAGTTTTGGCGTCCTCTTTAAATGCTTCAAGGATAAGTCCACGAGCAAGGGAAGGCTTGTTAAAAGGGGCCAGGCCATAGTATCAAATTTTAGATTAGGTGGTTTGATTTTATTAAATAGAACAGTGAAAACAATTTGTGGTTGGGAAATTAGAATCAATATAATTAGCATGGATATATAAATACTTGAGATCCAAGCTGATTACTGGCGCAGGTGCTTCTACAGTTTGGGTTTAATATCAAGATGTCAAATCAACGTGAATTCCTGGATAAACTTAAGTTGTCTGAAATAAACTGTTCCAAATTAGAAGCCAAAAAGGGGAAAGGGATAGTGTTCAAGTTTTCTTCGTTCAGTCTATATCAATAGAGAAAATTTTTTTGATTTTAATCTCATTAAAAAGATAAGAGAGGCTGGGCAGGTCATAAATGATTTGAGTGACAAATAAAGTCAACCCTCAGTCAGATGGTTCATCTTGATAGCAGAGACTATTTAATAGATAAAGGTTTGTGACGCTGAAAGATAAATATGAAATTTAAATTAGAAGGAGTCAGGTTAGTGGATTGACAGAATACCATGGGCAGGATATCTTGGGTAAATCCTCACTTAAAATCAAAGAGGCAATCAGATTGTAACTTTTTAAGGCTGCCCTGATCTGAGTGAGCAAGGTAAAATTTTTACTATGTCAGTCAACCCTAAAACATTATTAAAATTAGAATTTTAAATTATTGTGGTGTGGCATAATCTGGATGGGCGTCCCACTATCACCCCTCATGACGTAGTTTCAAATCCTGTCATGACATAAATTGTATTTCTGTGACAAGAGGGTTCAATACAGCTAGATTTGCACACCATGCCTCAGTCTGACCAAGTGAATTAGTGAAGTTAGATCATTTAATCCTGCCTATCAGAACATGAGCAGGAGAGTTGTACCACCAGTACTTGGGTTTTGTCCTCCACTCTGATATTTTCTCTCCAAACTCCTTATCCCTTCTATTGGTTGGTATATTCCAAAGGTCAGCTTACCTTAAATGAAATTAAAAATAAAATTATGATTTTAATTTAATTTAATTTTTTAAATATAATTAAATGTAAAATGGGCAAAAATATGTTTTTAAGGGTCCGTTTTTGTTGTCAGAGCTGCAAGAAGCATTGGAACTAAGAAAATGGAGAGGTCGCTGGGGCATACAGGTCAGCTGCTTCACTTGGGAAATAGTAAGTAGCATCAGCATTGGAAAATGGAGAGGGCACCAAGGCATTTCAATTTTGAGTTTCAATTTTATTGTCAAAACAGCAAGGAGTATTGGCGCAAGAAGATGAAAAAGAGCTTTGATGCATTCAGTTTGTCTGTTGTTAGGATTTTTGCCCACCTTTCCAACTTTGTAGGCTATATGCTTGTTCTCTAGGGGATAAGTTTCTCTAACAAATGAATTAGATATTGGTTGACCTCAATTTTAGGTTAATAATGTCAATGAATTCTGGTAATTTTCTGGGTTTGGATATAACAGGGATCAATCCATAAAAATCTTAAGATATTGTTAGACAGAGTTGCTGAAGAAATTGGCGCATCTGATAGTTTATCACTGACTATCAGGTGTACCAAATGGAACTTATCATGTTTTATCATTGATTAAATGGGAATTTAATCAGCAGCTGTGAGGCGAATGATGCTTCCTGCAACTAGAAAATCAATCAGTTGGTTCATAGCCTGCTATAATAGGTAAAGTGTCCTATTACCTAAGCAGTTCACTAGCCAAATATGGTTAGTTTTCTGTGACCAAGCAAGAACGTTAGGGACACATTTTCTGGCTATTTCCATTTTTAGGTCTCTGGGATATCCAATGGAGGAATCCCTAATCTATGAAGAAGACCATTTCCAGTAGAGATAATTTTAGGAAATTTAATAGAAATGGCTGCCGTTTCATGGATGAGGCGCCAACCAAGGAGTTGGGCGCCAAATTCCTCGTATAAATTCCCTAAAACTTTTATTTACAAAGCATATTGAAAGGTGAAAGCAATCTCCATAGCAGTTTTAAGTTCTATGCATCTTCAGTTAATTATTTTTGTAGCACAATAAATTTTGGACTTGTTATATGTATATAAAGAGTAAGGATTAGATATCCTTAGAAGAGAAGCTGACCTTTGATAAATTTCCACTGACTCAGCGTGATGAGCACTAGGGCCAAAACTCTGAATCTAAGAGTGGATTAAGTTCAGCCAGAATAGTGAAGAGGTCCCTAATTGTCAAATCAGTATATGTGGATTATTCCAAGACTAGCGTTGGACCACCTCTGGTTTAATTATTTAACTACAGATAATAGTCTTCATACTATTATTGCTCCTATAAATCTATCAAGTTACGCAAATTGTGCACATAACAAACCTGTGCAGGTAACTTAAGGGAAATATCAGTTGTTCCAGTTCTTAACATTTAGGCCAATAGTCCCAGATTTTAACAGCTGTTCTAAATTTGATATTAGAACAGTTAGAAGTGTCAGCATGGATAAATGGAGAAAGCATTGAGGCATTCATTTCACAATTTTAATTTTGTCATAAAATAGTGAGGAGCATTAGTGCCATAAAATAGAGAGAGCATAAAAGCATTCAGTTTGGCTGCTCCAATTATGTCTTTAAAAACTGCAAGAAGCATTAGCATAAGGAAACAAATAGTGCGTCAGTGCATTTAGGCAGCTGCAAAATTAAATTCAGCTTCTCCAAAAGCAGGGCTTTTCATTTTTTGCGTGGCTTAATTTCAAGGCTTTAATTCAATGTTAGTAACATATAAATTGAAGGTTGTAGCAAGTTTTAGTACACTTAGAGATCTTCATCAAAAGTAACTGGAGAGTGTGGCAAGATTTTTTTGGCTTAGCTGAGATAAGTCCAAGTTTTAGTAACTCGTGATAGGTTCTCTCTGGTATAGAAGGGTAGATTTAGCAGCGCTCTCTCATAAGTTGCTCTAGCATCAAAGTAAAAGCATCACAATTATTGCATCATAAACCATATCTAATCCTTCCTCTGCTACTCATCATTTTCAAGTTTATAGTTGATACTTGCAATTCTTTCAGTAGTGTCTTCAGCATAAGACTTAATTAAATCAAGAGTTTTTCAAAATATTGCCAAATCCACTTAATTTAGTCTCCACTTCATTCATGGTTGTCATCATTATTCAATTAGTGCTTAGCTCAATTTTTCCATAGCACTAGTGACATACTGGTAGGTTTGAGCGCGACCAAATTCCCAGGAGTAGACTCAGCTCATGTCCATAAGGTAAAAGGCTTCTTTGGCTCCTGCTTCATCCTGTTTCAATTTTTTGTGTTGTCCTAAGGTGATCTACATTTCCACAGTGGCAACTTGGAGTGCCCCTGTAATGAGCACCAGGACCTTGTAATTGCGCTATCTTGGCAGCAAGCTGAGGGTAAATGGTTAACTGATTGGGTACTCAGAAGTGCCAGACAAGACAATTTGGGTGTAACTTAACCTCTCTAGATGTTCAAAGGTCCCTACAATTCTCAACAGGCTGTATATTACTTCAGTCCTAGATAATTGGACTTTTTAGACTAAAAAAGTGTGGGTTGTAAAAACTTATTTATCTAAAAAAAGGTAGTACCATGTAAAGTACCAAGATAAATCAGGAATGTGATGAGTGATAGGCGGACACCACATGTGAGAATGGAAGGAGATACAGGAATGCATGAGACAATGGCACAGTTCAGGTTCAGAGTTAGGGTAAATCAGGATTCGTGTTGAGGGCTGGAATGAAGACAAATAATGTTAGCACCATTAGGTGGTTTAAATTGTCTGTTACTAGGGATTATATTTGAGAAGGCATGATGTGCGGCAAATGCAGTTAATGAGGTGAGTAGAGGAGTTTAATACTGACACATTCTCAAACCTTATACTTAGAAGAATAGTAACTTGGCTCAAGTATTTATTCATATTTCATTGGCCAGTGGAGCATTAATGTAGCAATTTATTTAAAGTTCATTAAAATGTAAACTAAGCGTGAATATGAGGAATTGTTTTGAGCTCAAAAATATAAGAGTACTAGTAATTTTGGGCATAAGGCTCAATAAGGCATATTTGTATAAATTATAATACTATTAGTCTTTACCCTAAAATTAAATTAAATAATAATTATAAAATCAAAGCTAATATTAATAGTTAAGTTAAATTGACCAAAATAATTGTCATGTTATAACCCCAAAATTAAGACTTTACCTAAATTAAGGCAAAGTATAACAGTAGACATGCGTTCATGTAGTATTTATTGACAAATAGATAATATGAATATAATAAAAAAAATTTATGAGTGAACCCATGGAAATAAACAAAATTTTGATATTAATTTATGTGAATTCTTTTTACAAGGGTCAAGGATAATATTTTTACTTGTTTACTTCTTATAAATTATCATGTTGCAATTGTTGAGCTTAGTGGGATTTTATAATATGTGACAATAGATCACTAGAAGAATTTTAAAGATGTAAGAATAAATCATTTCTTGATTAAGGATTAAAACAGGTGTAGAATTTGGCATACACACCAAATTTGGTAGGCCTATATATAGGCCCAATATTATGATTTTATCCAAGATAAATTTTGATGATGGAAATGTACCTAATTTCAGTTACCTAATATACATGACTTTTTGTATGCAAATCTGGTGAATTACTCCATTTGCTCAGAGATTTCATCATTTTGGAACCCCTATTATTTGGGGTAACCCTCAATTCCAAACACTGAAGCGATATGACATTAAATTTGGATTGTTTAGTAATTAAATGCTTTGATTTACAAAGTTTTGATCCATTGGATCCCTCAAAGGTTCAAAAGGGCCTTCATTCAGTAATAAAAATTGGCGCCAATTCTGTGGATACACCTAAAACAAATTATATTTTATTTGTTCATACTATCTCTATTAAAAACAATGTGATTGTTAGGAATATCATGTACTGTCGCATCACCCCCTGTTGAGTTAAGAAGCTCCCTATTTTCTCATGACAATGGCGGCAATCTTCAGCTGTTTATCTGGTAGATTGCTCAATGGTGTAATTCATCTATTTTATTGTAAATTTTAATTTCCCACATACTAACTTACTGTCCAATATTGCATCAACCTCATATTCAGGAGATTTAAATAGTGCAGTTTGGAGGGGAAATTTTTCTCTGGAAGTGGTGCTGTAAACAGCATGAGTTGTGAAATATGAATAGTGGGATGTACTTTGGATCCTTCCAGTAATGACAACTTAAAGGCCACTGGGTTTACTTGATTAACTACCTTGTATGGTATAATATATACAGTACCAAACCTGTTGTGTGTTGCTTTAGTAAAGTAGTTTGAGTGTGAATTAACACATAACAACCAACTTTTATTACAGGAGTGTCCCGCCTCATCTTGTTAGCCTTCCTTTTCTGGAGTTTTGCTGACTGTGTTAGATCCTGGCGTATTTTATGCTCGCTGGGTTTTTACAGGACTTCAACAAATTAGCATGGCAGGAGTCTCAAAGTTCTTAGCTTTAATTCAAGATTTTAAGGGAATAATATAAAATAAGTTGATTTTTTATAAAGTTAATATTACCAATAAACCTTAAAAATAAAGGGGATTACCAACTAAAATACGCCTCATAGTATCTAAAGTGATTTGAGGTTAGAAATGAGAGGGATTAAAATCATCATAAGTGGGGGATAGCTTAATTAGTAATATGATAATTTAAACTATCAGATATTCTTGAGAATTTTTTCTTTTTTGGACTGACTTCAGATGGTGTTCAATAGCTGGTAAGATGAACCTGTGGGGGAAGGATTAATTACATGTAATCTAAAAAAACTTCTGAACAATATTTTCACCCTGCAAAACCCCATTTAGAACTAAATAAGGGAGTAGTCGCTTCTTAGGTGTTAGAACTAGTTTGAAGATGTGAAATGGGGGACCTCTTAATAACTCCACTGATTCTGCCATTAGTTCAGGTTAATTATACTACCATCTACAAGGCTATTTGGCTGAGGATTGGGAGTTTTGCCATGATGGGTTTAATCTCTTGAGAGTTGTAATAGGATATCTGCTAATAAAATTGAGGGGACTCAACCCTGGAGCATTCTTTCCCAGTATTCATGCATTCACATCTCCAACATTGCACCTTAAAGAATTTAAGGGGGATAAGAAGGGCATAGAAATCGCCCATAGATTATATTGATAGTGATCCTGGAGGCCAGATACTCAATTGAATTTTCTTGCGCCTTTTATAAGTGACTATAAAAGGCTCTTCTCAAAAGAACATGAGCTTGCCGCTTCTAGGGGTGATGCAATTGTTGTAATATAACACAAAATCTGATATATAAAAAAAAGTTAGAGGTTGTCTATGCTCATTTTATGCTAAGCCTTCTTTGGTGATAGTTTTATCTAGGTTAGTCATGGCATCAAACTGTACTTAATGATGTGTTGGGCTAATCTTTTCCGCGATTTTTCAAGATTATCAAAACTATCAGAGAAGATGTCTTTTGCCAAAAGGGCTGGGATCCAAGGTTTCCAGCCATACAAAACGTGGAAAGGGGACATTTAAGAATCTGATGGTAACTAATATGATTGGCCTTGAGAGGCTAGGCAAAAATTGATCTCAGTGTAAAGGGACTGAGCTAGCCATTTTCAGAAATAGGAAACCAAAGTTCCGTTGGCCCGTTCCATAGTACCATTTGTAGAAGGGTTGTATGGCCAAAAAAGGTTGTTGGGCTCTCATGGAAGTAGTCAAGATATTAACCACTCTGGAGGTGAAATGTTACCCATTGTTGCAGAATAAGACCTGGGGCAACCATGCCGTGTGAAAACTTATTAATGTAGAAAAGTGGCAAGAGGCTTTAGCAGTTTGAGTGGGGAGAGCATCAGCTTTAACCCATTTAGTGAAGTGGTAAATTCCTACCAGTATGTATCTATTCCCACTGATAGTTTGAAATATGGGACCAAACATATCTAAGCATATCATGTGGAATGGTTGTTGAGTTGTTGTAGGTTGGTATCGATATTTAGCCCTGAAGCTAAATTGCTTATTACAGTTTAATCAAGCAAAAAAACTTCTACAAGGGATTCCATGATTT
>JAKSZP010000091.1:0-216041 GCA_022478985.1 Massospora cicadina | reverse complement strand
TCTTGGGTAGTCGATTGAAGCTGCGTTTTACCTGAGCTTAGAATTTCATAGCTAGAGCGGGACTCAAACTCTTTCTCTCCAACCAAGTGAATCAAACCATCCTTGTTCATAACATAAATCATTCGTTTTAGTGCCTGGGCCGCGATCAGAGGCTGGGCGTTTTGCACCCCATTAGTATCAACCTGGGCATGCTTGGCTTGCACCCAGCGTTGATCTAAGGTGTTTTTTAGGTCAGGAAGAGACTGAAGCTTCACCTTCTGGGCCTCCTGTCGCCCACCCTTGTTTTTAGCATCTGTTCCCACTATAAAGTCATTCAACCATGACAGACAATGTCACACTTGAGGTGATCCTTAGGGTCCTGAATGAGGGCCCTAAACTGAATCACCTCTATGCACACCCCTTCTGTCATTTACAACACCTCATAAGAGAGAATGGGGGCAGAGAGAGGTTCTTTTGGAGCCAAGTCATTAGCCCACCGCTTATCTACCACATGAGCTAGGTCAGTGAACCTAAAGAGAGGCTCCACTGGGGGCTTGGGCCACTTCCTAATCAAGTGAGAAAATTACTCTAAATCCAGATGTAGGAGTTAGTCGTTTGAACTTACATTATTCTTTCCTTTTTTATCAGGTTACATTCCACCTCCTGGAACATGCGCAAGGACATAATTTTTATGCCTTGCATCGAGCTTAGTTGCCAAGAGGGCACCACTTTTAGGGAGGGCGGGGGCATTATGATGCTCTGTGTGGAAGGCTTACACAAGTTCTTTACAGTTGGCATAATCTCTTGCACTCAACCAACTATTATCATAAAAAGGTTAACCCTTTCAAGCCACCATGTACCTGAATGAGCGACGTAATTCTGGGAGGATAAAATTTTCTCTACCTCTGCCTCCTGGGATTCATCTTCCATGATAGTTTTGTTCTATGTGGGCATAGAACCCTTGAATGGAGACAACAGTGGTACATAAAACACGTTGGCCCTTTACATTAAGTAGTGAGTTTATTATGGAACGCGTCATTTCTTAAGCCTTTCAATACCTCAAAGGGTCCAGAGCGTTTTAATGATAGTTTATAAAAGGAACCTTCATGTCTAAATGACTCATGTCCACAATGACCAGTGATCCTTCCTTAATCCCATGGCTTAGGTGTCTTTTTTGATTTTCAAATCTCTTGTAATCATCCACCACCTTGTCAGGTGTTCACTTATGAGTGTCGGACATTTAACCTATCAGCTGTAAGAGGAAGGATGTCTTAGGTAAAAATTTGCCTAAACGGGGAAATGTTGGCCATTTAAGAGTTTTCAATGATCCAAAAAGTTCTTTATTTAAGAGTAATGATGATTTTGCGAATATTGGCCAAAAGACCCTGGCCAATTCTCGGTGGAACCCCATTAATTTGGGTAACACCATTATGTAAACTTTCTCAGACAATTGATGTGAAACTGAACGGTCATATTTCCCCAACCCCATGATGAACCTTAGGGCAACCAGCGGAAGGAACTCCTCAACCATTACCAAGTCCCTCAAAGCACCTATGTGGGGACCCCCTTTATAGGCGTGGCAAAGGTCCCCCAAGGTGAAAATCCTTTATCTAGAGGTGATTGGTTGAAGTTCATCAAAAAAGTTTACCACATGGGTACGTTTTGCCCAAAACCCTAACTATTTTATTTAACTGAGTAAGCCGACCAGGGGACAGACATTACCAAATATATGTGAAAGAGAATAACTAACAAATATAAAATTAGGCACCCCAGGGTACTCAAGTTACCCCTGTTGCCAGCGGGACTGCTAGGTATGGGAGGGTGGTGCACTACTCCGAGGGGTTTCCCCTGCTATGGAACAGGTGTGAAGGAAAGGGTCTGTGTGGAGGAACCAGAGTGGGAACCATGATTCTATGAGCGCTTTTTGCCTTGGTCTCATATATCCATAGAGTCAGGCTTGGAAGTGCTCCAGTAAGTGGACATGAAATATGTTAATAACCCTATGAATGGTTGGGACCATTCCCTTGAACGCATCTAATGCAATTGTGTGGATTGTCCACATTGCAATGGGTATTAGGGAACAGAGGGTAGAGGGGATCGGTGACTTTATCTGGAGCATGAAGATGCTCTTTGATATTGAGAATTCTTATTCGTTTTGGATCTTAAGCAGGCGTGCAACTTCCTGCCATATAGCTTTGGTTGGGGGGCATGTTTCTAGGCGGTGATGTAGGGATCCCTCCCCTCCACATACTGCACATGTTTTGTGGAGGGAGTTGGAACAGTCCGCCATCCTATAGGTCCTTCTCAAACAGCGCCAGGCGTTTGCTCTTATCCTTGGCTGTAGGAGTGGGTGGTGTGTCATTTTCCACATTTTTTTGTGTGGTTAAATCATAGGGTATGTTCAGAATATCTAGGTATTCTATCCTAGCTATGCTTGGTGTTGTTGCGAGCATATCCCTCTAGGGGGTGGTTTTCTGGGTTTCTTAATTTGAATTGGGGGCTGGGTCGTCCCCTTCCCTGTATAGTACCCATGTTCTCTATGGTCCATCCCATACGGCGGATAGTTCGGAGGATATGTTTGAAATGAGGGGAGGTTCCATGCGGACCTGTTGCAGTAGGGTGTTTGGCAAGGTATGAAAGTAGTTTGGGTGGACTATGTTGGTTGGTTAATTTGAGCGCCTGTGCAAAGTTAATCCTTGCTGCTCTGGACCAATGTTGTTGCGGGAGGTCTGGAGCAAGGATTTCCTTTATCCAGGTACCTAGGATGTGATTGGCATGGCTCTCAAAATCTATAGTCCCATGCCTCCGCTTGAGCGTGGACCAAATAGTGTTTCCATCCATATAGGAGGGTGAGAGCCAGGCCACTGCCAGCCCTGGATAAGCGCGCGAATTGAGGTTATAAAGGTAGGTGAGAAGGCTATCGCATGGGCCTGGTACCACAGTATGCCCAAAACCCTATCTATTGGTTTCTCAAAAAGCAACTCGCTTTTCCCAAGCTCTGATAGGAGCACCTACCATATTATTTAATTCAGAAGCATCTAAGCTATTCCAAAGATATCCTTTAATTCCCCCAACCCTTGAAACAGTTTAGTACTGTTTGGACAAATATTGAGAGGGATCACTCTTCTTTTACCCCCATGCTACCAATAAAATTCATAAAAAGAAAAATTATATAGCAGTTTTTATATTTATTTAATTAAAAACTTTGTGGGATCCAGCAGTGGAAGCACTCACGAGCACAAGTAAGCTGGATCCCTACAATGAAATTGTGGGTTTCAAATAAGTGATTCATGCGTTTTTTGTCGCAGGAATAGTAGAAATGAAACGAGTGCCAATGTAGAATGAGGGATTGGAAATCAAATTACCTTAAAGGGGAAAAGCTGGTGGTGGAATGGGGGGCATTATCTATATGCAATTTATGCCAGGGAGAAATCTGACGCCCATATGTCATGACTTGCAGAAGCATAACAGCCTAGATATCGCTTCAAGGTTTTGTTCAACATTTCAGTTTAACCATCTTATTGGAAATGATAAGGGGCAGACCTGAAGGGTTTGGTCTAGAGGAGGTCAAGGAAGACACTCCAGAATTTAGTAGTAAATTGAGGCTGCGGTTACTCTCTATCTACATAGGGAGTTCAATATATGTAAAATACACTAGTCTCAAACAAGGCCGCCTTCTCTTCAGATGTGATTGTTGTTTTGCAGGAATGAAAAATGCAAACTTAATGAAACTATTAACCACCAACATGATTATATCATACTCTTTAAAGGGTGGCAAAGCACAATAAGTCTACAGATACAGAAGTCCAGGTATCTTTGCTTGTTATATTGGGTGTAAGAGGCCATTTTTCCCTATTTTCATATTTAGATTGCACACACACTACACAGCGGGAAATATAAGCAGGAATCTCATTGGAAATTCTTTTACAGTTATAGGTCCTTTTAACCAATTACATGCACTTTTTGGACCCATGATGTCACTCAGTTAGGGGCTCATGATGAACTTGAATCATCTGTTTGTGAAAATGTGGGAGTAACCCAAACTCAGTCTCTGAAGAAGATTGCCCTATTCTTGAGGGCTAGTGAATACGCTTATGAGCTTTATTAAAGGCCTCAATTAATGCAATCCCATCTGGAGAGGTCAACTGGGAAGCGTTAATTTGATCAAAATGGGGAGCATCTGGTGACAAATAGGCAGAGGAGACAGAAATGGGAGCCAGCGTCAAGATTTGGGAAGCAGGGACAATGATAATGAGGTCGGGGCTCTCATCTATGCTGGAGTTTATGGAAGGGTTCTACTCTTCATGTCTGGTAAGACATTCAAGGCACTCTTCACATATTCATACTTTATAATAAAATTGCATAGATTGCGGTATGTGCGGGTCTGATGGTGGGAAACCGCTGGGGCTTTTATAAAACATTAGGGACTGCTGGTCCGTGCGCATAATAATCTCATGCTGGGCCCCTTGGAGGAGGTAGCGCCAGTGAGTTAGTGACCAAGGACCACCCCCAACTCCTTTTCATATATTGCCAAGCACTTCTCAGTGGCAGAAAACTTTTGAGAAAAGTAAACACAGGATTATCAGCTTAATCATGCTCTTGGAGGAAAACAGAGCCCAAGGCAACTGAAAGTGCATCACAAGCCACAATGAAGGGCTCTAAAAATTCAGCATTCTTGAAAACTGGCGCGGTAAGGAAACCCTCCATAACAGAGTCAAACTCCTGTTGGCATTCAGGTGTCCATTTGAAGGGTGTGTTCTTGCCAGTCCGTGAATCCAGAGGAGCTGCTAGTTGAGCAAGGCGGGAAAAAACTTCTTGAGGAAAATTACTGTCCCTAGGAAGCTCCAGAGTTGCTTTTGGGTTGTTGAAGTTGGCTAAGACTGAATGGCTTCTAACTTGCATGGGGGTATTGAATACCCATCCTTCAAAACTTTGTTCCCTAAGAAGGCATTTTCCCCAAAAAGGAATTATGAATTTGGAGGGTTTTACAAAAAGCCCAGCCCTGTGAATAGCAGCTATGAGCGCTTCCAGATCTTTGATATTGATGAGAATTTTTCATTCGCAATACTAGGTGACTACATTAGTGTGCCAGGACAAACATTATGAAGACTGCTGGCCTTTGCTTTTTCACAATCATTGGTGACCTTTCCCTACAAATTTGTAGGGAAACCTGCCAACCCATCAGACCAACAACTTCTCCTTCTGAGGCATGACCACTAGTTATAGCTCAGAGGTCCTCTCCTGGGACATGTCCAATGATTGTGATTCAGCAGGCTCTATATTGACTCTCTCAGGGCTTCTCCCCTTCAATCTTTCCAGTCCTTCATTGTTGCTGCAAGTTGCACAAGTTCCCATGAGGTTTCTATCTAGTCAAGGTTAGGAGTTTGTTGCGCTGACCACTCCAGGTTTTTTAACTCAGCACCTAACAACTGGGGATCTTAAGTACCACCTATACAAGCTAAGCTAACTACTGTCAACTAAGAACTTAATAAAGATGAAAAAACAAATTTTAGATTTAAAGATCTGAAGATTTTTAGCTTAATAGAATAGAAGATATTTTGATAAGAGAAAGATCAAACTATTATAGGCAATTCTTGCCTATTTACATCATTGGCATTTATTGCCAGCATCGTCAGCACTCACTGGAAATTCTCCCTGCTTAGTATTCATCAACACTCTCACTGGCAATACCCATCATCTTTAAATATCCATGATTACAACAGCCATGATTCATCATAATCTGAATTAATGAAATATATTGACATCCTCAGCATAAGTCGCCAGTGTCAAATTAAACCAAAAAGCTGTTGGTAATTCCGCCCAATACTCACACAAAGTCAAAATGTGATTTGACTTTATTTGATTATTATTAAATGGTTTGGCATCCTTGGCATAAATTGATGGTACTCTAATATATTTGACTTTCCACCAGAATTCTTACAATCATTTTCACATGGAGTTGGCACCAGGATAAGAGCCTTTCAAACTTAAATAATTACTATTAATTAGTTCAACATCCTCAGCATAAGTCGCCGGTGTCAAAATTGACTGAAAACTCTATCAGGATCATCTCCCAGTACTTTTTGACATTGAATTTAAGCAATTTGTCATCTTAATTGATAATATTAATTATTTAAAATCCTCAGCCTTAGTCCTCGGTGTTGAGACATGTCAGTTTTTATCAGGGATTATAACCAAGAATTGTTTGATCCTGCGGATCAAGACATCTCAACCTAAACAAATGGGGAGCACAAATTGGGGTATTAACATTAAATAATGAATCAAAATTAGCAAACTAATCAGCAATCAATTCAATTAATTATTATACTAATTTCATTAATATGTGAGGAATATCACCTGGTTAAAATTTTAATTGATATGTTGCTCATGAGTGGTTTAATGAATTAAGATGTCATCAATTTAAGCAACTCTTAAATAAAGGCGCAGATCACCCAGGATATCATCTATGATTCGCTGGAAGGTTGTTGGCGCGTTTTTCAACCCAAAGGCATCAAAATGAATGAAAGATTTTTTTCTTTGTGCATATAGCAGTGAGCCATTCCTGTCTCTCATTGAATTTTACATGACTGGATGAATTCATTTACAAAATAAAGAGAAAACTCTAAACTTTGCAATTGATTGATCTAATGATTGTTCCAATGGGAAAGGATTGGCGTCTGGAACTGCACATTATTGACATGCCCATAATAAACGCATGGTTGCAGGGTTCCATCTGCCTTCTTTGGAAGACAAGGGGAAGCTATAGGGGAGGACTTCTTCACAATCAATCTTTGCCTGAATGTCTTTTAGACATTAAAACTAAAGCTTTGTCCTCTTCCTCAGTGTTAGGGTCTAATTGGCAATTTATCTTGTCAAGATTTATTGTCAGTTGAAAGTCTAAATCATACTCAGAATATGGTGGAACACTAATGGCTAGGCTCATGTCAAATACTTATTTTTATGGTTCAAAAAATGATGGTAAGTACAGCGTAAGATCTGCAGAGATAGGAGAATGAGGTAGGATACTTCTCAAGAAGTTTTTGGTAGGAAGGGAATCATTTAATTAGAAAAGTCTTATTGTGATCATTAATGATGAAGGAGAGGGAGTTATTTAACAACTTGATATCAACTTGTTTTCAACTTTACCAACCTACAATAAGGATGACTGTGTATAATAAATCTGGAACAGCTGAG
Organism: Massospora cicadina; assembly: GCA_022478985.1. Classification (NCBI taxonomy): domain Eukaryota; kingdom Fungi; phylum Entomophthoromycota; class Entomophthoromycetes; order Entomophthorales; family Entomophthoraceae; genus Massospora; species Massospora cicadina. The sequence continues at coordinate 208,868 of JAKSZP010000091.1, read as the reverse complement.
AAACTATCTCAAATAAGAAACTGCGCACAAAGAATAGTACTGGTTATACACATCATGACACTTCATATGTCGAGTAGATGCCTTCAATCTTAGAAGGACCACATTAATGCCTATATCTAATGCTTGTATGATTCTGAGACCCATAAAATTGCCAGCTGCCCCTGTAACCAGGAGCACCTGCACAGTGACCTTTCTTGGTTCAGAACAAGTTGGTGATAGGAAAGGTGAAGTAAGCCTGATCCTGATGGGTAGAAGCTGAATGTGAAAGGGCTGTAGAAGAAGGAGACAATGTGATAAGAGGCTTCTTGCTAACTGACAAGCTCTGATGAGATGACCAGGTATGACCAAAGGTGAATCAAAACGGTTTCCAAAAAAGGAAATTGGGTTAAAATTTAGATTTAGGTAGGGATTTTTGACAATTTGGTAGGTGAACGCCTCATTCAACCCATAAAGAAGGATGGAAAGCACCAAGGACGTTGGCTGGTTTATTATGTTAGTGCTGCAGCTAATTTGGAGAAGATTGTCTATCTTGAGGGGGTTGACAGTGATCAGTTTATGGTACAGAATACCAGAGGCTTAGCTGCTGCGGTGACTTTTAAGAGTGGTCCCCTGTCAGGCAGATGGCAAGTAGAAAATAGACTGGCCTACCAGCCTGGATGCCGGAGCATCCAAGTGGCAAACCAGAATTCCAGGGGCACTGCTGCTGGTATGACGGATATGGAACTGGAAGGGAACTTAAATATTAACAGATAAAAACGGAAATTTTGGGGAGGGTGTTTATATTGGAAAATTTAAGGGGAGAGATTTGACCAACATATTTCTTAGTGCAATGCGCCCAATTAAATAGTCATCAATTTTGGGGGGAAAATAAGCTGGGATTAGGTTCCGCAAGTTTGACCTGAGTGGTGAACTATTTGGGAATGGGCGGGTTAGTTCCCTGGGGACTGACATTGCTATGTTTGGTGGCAGGCCAAGTTGCAGTCAGTTCAACCTAAGAGGTGAACTATTTGGGAATAGGAGGGTTAGTTCCCTGGGGGCTGACATCACAAAATTTGGTGATGAGCCAAGTTGCAGTCAGTGGTATTGCATCAAGTGCAACGCCCAATTTTCTGGCAGGAAGCTGCCCATCGGGGGTGATGCCTGACAGATTTTGGAGGGGGAAGATTTTCAATCATCATGTAAACTGAATTGTAACCGTCAGGTGTTCCAGCTGATAGCTCAGCCTTCATACCTTTTCAATCATTTGAAATCTGAGTATCCAGCTGATTGCCAAACAAATTAGTTGCGATCAATTCCATTTTGGTGATCTCAGCGCAGATTTTAGTAATTACTCATAACAGTTCTTCTGAGGAGAGTGCAAGTACTGGAAGCGGGATCCAAAGCTGAAAAGCTATTTTCCAGCGCTCGTCTACCATGCGAGCAAGATCACCCTGAGTAACGAGGGGTATGGCCATCCTCTTTGATACTTTCTTGCTTAGGAACAGAAAGATGGCCCAAGTAACGCCCAGAGGACGTTCCTCAGGACTTACATCCCCTAAGTATTAAATGTGGGATAATCTGTTTAAACAACATATCAAAGTCCATTACAAAGAGCCAGAAGGCTGCAGTAGGAGCAGCTGCGGGTCTTACTGTGGCAACCCCCAAGGGTAGGAGAGGGAGAGAGGGTGACAACCCTAATAATGATCGTGGCTGTTTATTTTAAATTTTAAATTTATTGCGGGGAAGGCCGACCATGGGATGAACACTTCCAAATATGACTCAGACGAGACAAAACTTAGTACCAGGGAAGGCACCCCAGAGAAGCGATGCTATCTCTTGTTGCCAGCAGGAAGCCACTTATGGGGAGGGGGAGGGAACGTGTGAAGGGGTCGTAGCCACTATTGAGCACGTGTGGAGGAAGGGGTCTGATTTGATGAACCAGACTGGGAACCAGGAGGAGACCAGCTGTCAGTGACGCGGTGGGAGATATCCAAACATACACACTTGAAAGTGGTCCACCAAATGAGACTGGAATCTGTGGACAGCTTCAGGGAGGGTGGGGATGGAGCCAGCGATGGCATCCAAGACAATCGTGTGGATAGTCCACATGGCAATTGCAACCACCAGAGCACGGAGGGAGGGTGGGAGGGGGGAGGCCATTGATGAAGCAAACATATTTCTTGACAGAAAGAAGGGATGCGTTTGATCCTGGCCTAACAGACGTTGGACTTCGCGCCATATCACTTTAGAGGTGGGGCACTTCTCCAGGCGGTGGAACAGCGTTCTATACTGGCCACACACGACACAGGATGAGTGTAAAGCGTTAGAGCGCTCAGCTGTACGATACACCCACCTCAGGCAGCGCCACACATGGGAGTGGACTTGAGGCTGCAACAGAGGATGGTGTGCGTAGTTCCAGATAGTCTTTTGGGTCTCAGTGGAATAAGGGATGTCCATCATGTCCAGGTAGTCCACCCTGGATAGGACTTGGGGCCGAATGGGGATCACGCCATCATAGATGGGTAGCCCCTGTACCTCTTGTGCGAACTGAGGAGAGGGGCAGCCTCTTTGGGTTGTATGTCCACTAATACAAATTCTCCACTCTGCGCTTCGCATGGAGAGTAGGATTCGTCTGTAGTGGGTTTTAGTCCCGTGAGGACCTGTGGCTGATGTGTATGATGCGAGGTATTTCATCAGGGAGTGGGGGTTTGATGGATTGTTGAGGCCCAAGGCTCGGGAGAAGTTGGAGCAGGCCGCGCGGGACCAGTATTGGGATGGGAGTGTAGGAGCGGTGATGGCCGCGATCCAGGTGCCCAGGATCTTGGCGGTATAGGCTTTGAAGTCAAGCAGGCCCATGCCACCATGATGATGAGGGCCAAACATGACCTCTAGCCGTACTGGTGGAGGGCGGCCTGACCAAAGCCATCCTTTCAGCAAAGCATACAAGGATTTGAAGAAGCTTGGGGAGAAGGGGATGGCGTGGGCTCCGAACCAGACTTTGGATAGGAGCATAGAGTTGGCAAGAACAACCCTGCCGGTGAGGGTAGTAGGATGGGCTCTGAGAGAGGCGATTCGCTTCGTCACGTTGTCCAGTATATGGCACTCCATTACTGCTGACCTGTATCTGCCTGCCTCCATCCACACGCCCAGATGGCGTACCGGTCCTATGGTAGGACGTGGCACAAAGGGGAGCACCAGTGGAGCGGTGTGTGTTGAGTTAGTAAGGCGTGGACGTGGGCGAGCAGATGGGCCGGGTTGGGAACTACTTGCTGGGGCCCAGCAGTTCTGAAACTGACCAAGGAGGATAATTTCGGTTTTGGAGGCGTTCAGTGCCGCGTTGCTTACCTGGGAATATTCCTGGATGAGGGCTTCAAGCGCACGTGCATCTTTGTTATTAGACACCCCCACCACGCAATCATCTGCAAATGCCATCATCTTGACTGGGGTTTGGCCTGGCACATGGACCCCAGTGAGGTGGGCATTCACATTTCGCAGTAGTGGGTCAAGGCTGAAGTTGTATAAGAGTAGGCTGAGGGGGTCCCCTTGCCGCAGGCCCCTTTGAGGGCGGACTACTTCTGTTAGGAAGCCTGGGCCACGCACTGCCATTGTTGCAGATTCCATGAGCAGCATCACCCAGTTAATGAAGCGGGGGGGTAGGCGGAATTGATGGAGGCAGGCCCTTAGGTATTCCCAGTTTACTCTATCATAGGCCTTTAGTTGGTCCAAGAATACAAGTGCCCCAGAGGCTGTGGACTGACACACATTAGCCACAGAGTGCACGTTATCTTAAATCGACCTTCTGGGGATGAAACTGAATTGTTCTGGGGAGATGGTGGCAGATGCTACAGTCCCTAAACGGTTAGCCATGATTTTGGAAAAAATTTTGTGTCTGTGTTTGTTAGAGAAATGGGGTGCCAGTTGGCTAAGTCAAGCCTATCCCCTTTCTTGAAGATTGTGATAGTAAAGGCCTCATGCCCTCCTGGTAGGAGGCGCGTTTCAAACAGGCTTTGGTTGAGTGAGGCTAGCAGCAATGGGGACTTATATTTAAAATATTTTTTGTAGAACTCATATGGAATGCCATCTGGGCCTGGGCATTTTCAGTTTGGTGCACCGCAAATGGCTGTACATAATTTGTTTGGAGCAATCAAAAACATTATTTCTGGGTATCAGAAAATGGTGCGGATGTGGGCTCAGTCAAGAAATTCCGCCACTTCAGCTGGCTGAATAGGATCAGATCGGTACAACTCAGAGTAATACTTTTGTGTTTTGATTGCCACTTCAGCTGGTGTATCCGCAATGGAATCATCCGATCTTTGCACCTGTGTGCAGGCCACGCTCTGGCATGGTGCGAATTTTTTTTTAAAAATGTGCAGTGCACTTGTCGCCTTTAGTGATGCGTGTGGCCCTGTATTGGACACAAACCTGATGTTTGTGTTGCCTTTCGAGTGCGTTGAGGTGGGCAGCTGCCTCCGCCCACTTCTGGCCCCATGCAGTGCTATATCCTGTGGCTGGAATGTTGGACTCCAAGTGGGCCAATTCCACCAGCGCGCACAATATAACCGCCAATGTGGCTCGTGAGCGTCTGGAGGAGAGATGGCGATAGTGGCGGATGGTGTCTTCTTTGAAAGTTGCCCATGTGGAAATGGGGTCTGCACAAAACGGTGCAACAAACAATTTTGCCAAAGTTGCCTCTTCCACCCACATGGAAAATCCTGGCGACGCAAGCTTGGGGGGCGGATTTTGCACCAATGTGGGGCCTTTGCAACTGTGATGGGTAAGTGGTAAGTTATCGAGACCATTTGGTGGTCAGAGAACTCCATTTTCGTTGTTTTGAAGTGGGAGATGTGGGGTTGGAATTTCGCTGGCATTAGAATAAGGTCGATGCGGGTCATGGACCTTAATTGGCCGTTGTGGACGTGGGGATGTATCATGTTTTTGAGCAGTGGGGCATGTCACGGCAGCACATCTATTAACCCAAGGGTGGCTTTTAGAACGTGTAGTTCTACGAGACCCTGTGGGGCGTGGGGTGAGGGTGGCCACCGGTCCTTTGGTGAGGTTAGCCAACAGTTCATGTCGCCAACTAGGAAAGAATCAGGGGGTAGCGGGAGGGATTTGACCAATGAGAAAAATCCCCAACGCTCATGTGCATCGTTTGGGGTGTAAATGTTGACTATTGTGTGTGCAACGTCGGCCCATGAGAAGGTAACAATGAGCACTTGGCCATTTAGGAATGTTTATGAGGATGTGAATTTGAAAAAATTGTTTTATGAATTAGCACCCCACAGTGCTTCGACCAAAAGGATAGGGATGGTAGGAGCATTTTTTTCCAAGCTTACTCGGAACCTCATGGACAGTGGGGCTCCTGGATGGCCAGGATATCCACGGATAAATTGTTTTGTAAAAAACTCAGTTTCCTAGCCCAGGATGGGGAGGCCTTGAGTCTGGTGATATTCAGCGTCCCTAGAGTGAAGGTTTCCCCCTTTGCACCTTAGGTGTGAGGGGGTGGGCCCCTGGGCCCACCAGCCTCTTCCAGATCCCCACGGTTTGAACAGCAGCGCGGGTATTAGCAGCAATGCTATTGGGGCTTTTGTTAATTTTTGTGGAAAGAGTCGCGTTGGCTTTGGCCTTCACTTTTTGTTTTCCCGATGTTAGACAAATTTTTTGCAGTGCGGATAAGTTTGGTGCACCGTTGAGTGGGGCAAAAATTTTTTTCGGTTGGGATAGGTCCCAAGTCAGTTTTGACTGGAGCTTGGGTGCAGCGATTGGGTGAGATCAAATCTCCCATAGGATCCTCAGATTGAGTGGCCCGCTCAGCATGGGCCTCCCAATCTGATTGGGTGATGGATTCCTGAGTTGCTTCCGCCATGAAGGTCTCCATGTCCTCCTGGCATTGGAGTGTGGGATGGTGGTGGTGGCCTTGGCCGCTTCCTTGACCGTGGCCCTATGGGCCTGCTTGTCCTTCTTCCGCTCCTGCGGGGAGATGGGCTTTACCAATAGGTAGCAGCCTTGTGCTCCCCCACAGGAAAGCCTCCTTGGTGCTTGCAGTTTTTTCATAGTGCGCCTCTCCGCTGGCCATGGCCGCCGAGGGGTGCTCTTGGAATGTGACGCCCTCCTTGATGGGGCATGCGTGCACCTTATGGCCAAATGCATCACAGTGGGTGCAGATGGGGGGCGCGCTGTCCACGGTTACCTGGAATGGGTGGGTGGTATGCCCTGCGATGTCAATAAAGGTGGAGTATTGGATCTGGGTTAGGTCCTTCGCGATCTCCTCAGTTGGGGTCTGAACTACGATGGCTTTGCCGGTGCACAGGTGTGGCATCAGCGTGAAACGTTGCATTTCAAAAGATTGTATTTTGCCATATATGGCGAGACCATCTTTCAGGTGTTGCTCCAAAATGTCACATTTTACCATAGTAGGCAAAAAGTCAAACGTGAGGAAAATTTGGTTTGATTTTGTCCATCTGGTGCATTTAGTTTTGATGACCCATTGCCCTTTGGGGAGGTTGACCACTATGCGCACCACTGCAGCCTCATCTGCTGCTCTTTTGCTTTTGAAACCTAGGTCCAGCCAACTGCGCAACATGGAGTGAGGTGCAACATACACCGCGGTCAGGAAAATTTTGTGTACATCTTCACAAAATTTTTCCCATAGGGCCGTTTTTTGGATGTCCAGATACACATGGACTCCAAATTCCACCGACAAAAGTGGCTGGGAATGTGGCGTGTTGATGTACTGGTTTCATCGTGCTTGCCACATGAGTATCTCTGGGGAAATTGTGACCGCCAGTTTTTTTAGATTTTTTTCTATTCTGCCAGATTCTCTGGGGCGTTTTCAAACGTTAGAGGCCGCGGGCCTTCCGCCTGCTTATCTTGCCTTGCTTGCCCAACTGCTCCCAGACATGGGCGCAGACTAATCCCCTCTATGAGATCATCAAACTAGATTTAGTCTTGAATTGAATAGGTTGCAAAAGACTATGCGACGAGAAAGAAAAGTATGATCATGGCTATTTATTAATATTTATAAAATAAGGCGGATCATTTATTAAATTTTATAATTTTTATTGTGACCAAAACTGTTTGGATTGCACCCAAAATGGGGCAGATCAAGTTGGAAAAAGGTGGATAATGCCTCCATGACAAGTGCAATGGATTGTCAATCAATATCGCAGTGGTGAATTATCCACAATCCTATTGAGGGCAGGTAGCAATTATGGATTCTCAGATTAGGACGTCCACTCAGCAATTTTTCGAAATCATTTGTAAATGGCGGAGTGCATCACCAGAAAATTTTAGTGAAAATCAATGAGGTGGTGTGGAAGCAGATTCTGTAACAGAGGTTTCAGCACAAAATTACAGTTTATTTTCTAAGTTTGATGAGAGGAAAGGTAAAGAAAAAACTGGCAATCTAACCTAAGGCATGTGGTTGCCTATGTAGTGGAGGGTGGGAAGGAGCTTGGAATTTGCGCTGATTAAGTTTTTTTGCTGGATGAACTTTAACTTTATCTTAGGCTTCTTGTGTTAGAGTTTGGAGTAAGATATCTGAGTTCCTGGAAGGCGTCATATTAGTTTTGCTGCCTGTCCACTGGATTGAGGAGACATCAAGAAAATCTGTTAGACTTGAACAAAAATTACTGGACAATAATTCACCAACACCAGTTCCACTGAGACCTGACCTTTAAATATCATAAATTGTACAAATTTTTTCCATAAATTTCACTATTTGTGGTGTTGACCTGCGAACTGAACCATTAATAAAAACTCGATTTAACTTATTAGGCTAATTTGGGCAAATATAGGGATTTTTTTTTGGGGGGGTGATTACTTGGATATTATTATGACAAGGACACACATGAAATGATCCTGAGTTCCTGCAAGAGGCCCTGAGCTGAACCACATCTCTGCAAACCCCTTCAAATAATTCCAACAGAATAGAAGAGGGAATGGGGCAGAGAGAGGGTCTTTTGGATACAGGGCAGTATCCCACCGCTCATCCACCACATGAGCTAGGTCACTGATCCTAGAGAGAGGCTCCACTGAGGGCTTGTGCAATTTCTTACTCCTGTGAGGGAATTACTCTCTATCAGAACAAGGGGCTGGTCATCCTGACTTACATCTACCATCAGATGCAGCTTCTAGGCTTGCATTACGTGCAGATCCAAAGACAATATTTTCTGACTTAGCAGCTCCATTACTGGCTACTTTAATTATATGAGTCTGCTTCCAATTTTGGCCAGGACAAGTGCTAAGCCATTTTGGATAATTAAAGAAAATTAATGAGTTACAGAATTAAACTTTTTGTATAGATATGGAGTTGGGTGATATCTCTGTAACAAAACTGATCAGAAAATTTCAAATGTCTCAGAAACTATCAATAATCAATTGAAAAAGATTTTTCTTATTATTAGCCCAACTGATGAGCAACAGTAAACTTAAGAATCTAATATTGAGATGTTAGTAAATTGGATCTTCCAGATCACTGAAAGAGCTGATATTCAGCCAGCCTCTGAAGTGCGCGTTTAAGAAGGTCCGTTGGACTTGCTAGCCCCAGTGACTTCAAGGCCCTGGATAACACTAAGGCGCAGAGGGCCCCCAGGACCCATGGAAACTTCCACATACTGAGCCAACTAGAGATGAGGACTATAATTCCCAGATTCAAGACTTGGAGAAACAGATGAGGGGGTTGCTTATGTAATTTGGGTGGACATATAAGAAACTATCTTGAGCATTCTTGACTTTAACAACACTTCACAACAAGAAACACTATACAGTAAATGTTTAAAATTTGCTACAAGTCAAAGAACTTACCAAAATAACTTGGATGCTAAAGCCAACCAAAATTACTTACAGACCTCAGAATTTAGAGCATCAACAAATGAACATGTTGAATAAAATCGTTGACCAGAAAATAAAATCTACTGCTCCACAAGCTATAAGCTCTAAGGCTGCCACCACCAATGTAAATAACTGGGGTAAAGATCTTTAAGAGGATTTTATTTCCTTTGACATCAACTTCTAGAAAAATAGATGCATGACTGTCTTTTAAATTAACCTTTAGAAACAGATTGACGCCCAACTCCAACTATACATGTCCTATCAAAACCTGTAAAATCCTTTAAGTCTTACTTCAAGGAGATATACATCACTGTTACATAGAACACTTAGACCTTTTATCTGTATACCAAGTGCCCATGAAGATAGCCACCAACAGGTGTAAAACTCACCATATTCAGACCTGCCTTTACTGCAGTTCCCAGAAATGATAACTCTTTGCTTCAGAGGAATGTACCTCCTGGGATCAAGTGATGGCGGCTCATATAAAATAATTTAGTAGCAACTTGACCTTGTTTAAAAACAAGCTTTTATGCGCATATATTCAGGTATTGAAGGGTGTTTATTTAGGCTTTGGTAAATATACTATCATGAAGACTAGGCTTTAGCCTCCTGTGACCAGGTTACCTTATAAAATTATTATACGCTGTTATATCTGCACTCTCTTTTTATCTGTACCTCTTGCTACATTTCCAAGGAGTAAGAAGCTTTTCACATCAATCCTCATCATCAAGGAGGCTTTTGCAGATTTGGAATTTGCATCCTTTAGTAGTCTTCTAGTTTATCAGGGCAACCATATGAAGACTGTTCACCCTTTCTCTTTTGCCTCCAGAGGCTATTTTTCACTATAATTTTGCGGCAGCAACTCCCAAAACTCAGCATAATTGACAATTTTGCTCCCAGTCAGTTAGCTATAATGGTATATCTGAAGCCCTACACCCATTTGGGCATAGTTCTGTCCTCAACAGTCTTATTTTGTTGGAGTTAATATCCTCTAGTCCCTCATTGCCAGATAGTCAGTTAGATAAGTCCACGCGGGGTCTCCTTGTAGCTTCAGATACTGAAGTGGTAGCGCAGACAACTCTCTAGAGGTATGCACCTAGGGATGCCTAAACCCTAGGGACCTTTTCGTCTACTCATAAACTTCAAGGATCAGTTATACTTAAAAAGAACAAAAGTAGGTAATTGGAGTTATTCTATTAGGAATGTGAGATGGTGTTTTAATAATATCAAGTGATAAACCATCACTCACCTATTTTATTGTCACTGTAATATATACTAATATACTTTCTTCTTCACTCTACACTGGAGCTTTAATGGATCTAGGGGTAAGAAAAAATGTAGTGGATGTGTAAGGCAACAACCTCACTAACATATACAACTGTCAACAGCATCAATATCTAGCAATCCTAATACCTATTCAAACTCATTTGAACGCCCATTACTTATTACGTCTATATATAAATCCAAAAAACTAATTACTATCTCAAAAATAAATCTCTGTAAAACTAGATGCTCAAAATATCATTGATGATTTATCCCAATACTCTGAAACTGGCCAAACTTAAAATATTTAACTTATCAAACTGATTGAATGAGGAACTACCATAGAACAGAAAATAAGACTAAATACAAATAATAATCAAGTAAATGAATAGAAATCATCTTCAATTAATTTTTTAATATCTGGAATTTGTATGAAATAATTAAAATAAAACCCTTTGTAAATTAGCATAATTAATTAGCAAATGTGCCTGAATAAAACCACTAATTTATTGAATCATAATAACAATAAGCTGGTAAAACTCCTTAAGAGGCTATTATGGAACTTTCTTATCTAGGCATTTGTCATACCTCATCCAATAAAGGTTCTTAACTTTATATCCATACCATCAGATGAACCATGCAGCCTAGATCCAAACGCGACCCTGCGCCTATTGTAGGTTCTCATTCACCAAGAAAGTCAATTATGGAAGATGAAATTTGACAAGGCAGAAAGAAAGGCTTCATTATAGGTTGCAAGGCTCCCTATACTGATGAATCTATGCCTAAACAACATACAAAAAACCCCAAATCCTGGATGCTTTTTTATGCTCCTAATGTTCTCAATATTTTTAATACTTTAGTTGTATGTGAAGTCTTTCATTTTTCAAATTTGCTTTAAGAAATATATCTGAAACCCTCATTGAGCATATTGTTCAATTCTTTCTATTCAGCTTTCAGTTTGGCACCATTTTCATATGTGTAGAGTTATTAATGCAAAAGTTAATTCTTGGTATTGTTGACTCTTGCTCTCCACTTAATATCATCTCCTCCCTCCTTATGAAATTTTTTAAGGTTTCCATTAATGTAACTAACCTTTAAAATATGGAGCTTTTAGACCTTCCTTCACTAGTCCCATGGGGCGTACTTATTGTTACCCATCTGATTTAGATCCCTATAGTTATTCCTCAGCGATTGCACTGGATAATGATAGGTATGACTTCCTTTTTAAGCAAGCAGTTCTGGTCAAGTTTGACACCGAAGTTAGTCAAAAAAATCTGTACTTCATAATACTGGGGTATAACATTATTCTTATCATTTAGTGTCAGTAAAAAGAGAAATGGAGGAAAAAATCTTAAAGTCGCCTATTTGTTGAACCCTAAGTACTTTATTGACTGTAATTCAGGTAGTAAAAGCTAAAACTAAGCTACCTCCATAAACAGCTAAAATCAAAAAGAAATACTGATTTTCTATTAATAAGGTTGACATCCCTCCTAAGTTCCAGATTTTATTGGAATCGGTAATTCAAGTATCTAAATCATCATATCATTTAATATAGGTTCATGGGAAAACTCCACTTCTATACAAGAAATTAAACTCTTCCAGACATACTTAAGCTGACGTATCAAGGACTTATTACAATTCTGGTGGATAATCTTGTCAAACTTCTTCAGATTGTGACTCAAATTTGTAAAGTAGACTATATCTGCACTCTACCAAATGATCAGTTAGGCTATCACTAGTTGTGGAACCCTGACTGAGTTAGGATTGGATAAACTCCCATCAAAATGCAAGTGGAGAGAAAGTTTGGTAATTTCTTACTCCTGAGCACTAATGTTAGGCGGATTATAATAATTGAAGAATACAACAACATATTTCTAGAAGGCCCTGATGATTTTGGAGTGATGATAAGTCTAATCTAAAGGTTCATAATGGTGAAACTCAGCTCACTTAAGCCAGACCATGCCAAAAATATAAGGTTGAAGAAGCCCAAGTGACTAAAAATCTAGAACAGTCTTTAAAGACCAGACTATTGAAGCCTTTTCAGAGCTATAGGATTCTCCACTACTTTTGGTATTCAAGAAAGATGGGGGTATTGATTAGTGATGTATTATAGTTGGCTAAATGAATTAATCAATAAAGACAGCTACCTACTGCCTCAAATTTTTGACTTTCCCAACTCTAGGAAAGATCTTAGTGTTTCCCCGTCGTGTATATTTCCAGTGGATATTGAAAAATAAGCTTTCTCTTAAGATAGAAAGATACTTTGCGCTATCTCCAGTGAAGGGCTATTTAAGCCAATCTGTATGCCACAGGGCTATGATAAGCCCCTGAAACTTTAAACAGGAAATGGTAAACATGAATAAAAACCTCAATTTCTCCAATATTAGTCTAATTTTATAATGTTACAGTGTTCTCTAATACACTTTATCAGACATTTCCAGCACTTAAGGGAAGTATATGATTTAGTTGTAAGCAATAACCTTAAAGCTGTAGTCTTTTCAGTATATTTTTTTAGAAGTAATTCAATTTTTGGGCCAAGATATTACTCATAAAGAAATACCCTATTGACTAATAAGGTTGTTGCCATACAGAAGATGTACCAGTCATATAGCTTAAGGAAAATATGATTTTCCTAGGAAAAGCCAGCTATCAGCATTTAATTCCTCACTTTGGTGAATTCACCAAGCCATTGGCATATTTACTACACAAAAGAATATAGTTCATATGAGAAGAATCTCAGCAACAGGCTTCTAATATCCCTGATAGATATCTTGATGACAGGTCCTTTAATAGTGCAACCCAGATTTGATAAGCCTTTCTTCCTGTATAAAGGTACCAATAATGTCACAATTGGTCCAATATTGGCGTAACTTGACCATCAGCAAATCAATCACCATATCTCCTACTTCAGCAACGCTCTGATTAATGTGGAAAGAAGTTTTAGCATTACAGCTTACAAATGCCTGGCTATGCTACTGGCCATCAAAAGGATTTTTGCCTCTTCATATATAAGAACACTTTACAATTATAACCAATCAGTATTGGTAAGATGGTAGCAACAGATGAAGACCCTGAGGGAGTTTTGCTCATTGGACCCTCAGATTACAAAATTATGGTTTCTCTATTGTCCATTGTGAGGGGTCTATCTATAATAACGGTGACAAGTTGTACTTTTTACCTAAACTAACGTTATATGCTTCTGAAGAGGACTGGGTTTATGAGTTACTCAATAACCCAAGATATGGGACCAGAAGACCCCTAAGGTTCAATAATGACTAATGTGGATTACTGATCAAACCCAGACTGAGAAAGAGATGCTTAGAAAAAGCATAGGGATGTTCGTGTACCTTACTTACGCTCCTTAGCTAGGACCTTTGCCATCATGGAGTTACATACTACCGTGGTCCATGGTACTCACCATAAAACCTATCAGTGGCCTAAATATTGATGCTACTGGGAAAGCATGACTTACACATCCTTGACGTTATTATTTCCTGCCTTATTTTTTAGTCAAGGCCGCTCAGATTTGATTTATCAATATAAAGTTTCTGCCCAGCTTTACCCTTTGTCAATGTTAGGGTGACGTAATTTTCCTTTATGAAGGCCATGTATGGTCATCAATACCTATCATCGACATAGATAACTTAGAATATGAGCCAAACACATATCAGTAATTTATGCTATCACTAAAGCCACTGTCCTATTATTACTTAAGCAAGTCTTCACCTGGTATGATAGCCCAAAAGTTCTATTAACAGATAATGGTACAAATTTTAACCCTAATGGTAACAAATATAACATTTCTGATGAGGACATATCAATAATTTATGGCCCCCTATCACCCTTCTACTAATGGGGTAGTAGAGAGAGCTAATGGTAAGTTTATCTCTTTACTCCATAAATTTGTGCAAACCAATCAATTCCAATGGAATGAATATCTCCCAGGCGCACTGATAGATTATCATGTAATCTATCACCATATCATTAGGATGTCCCCGTCTAAGACTTTATATGGGCAGAAAAAGTTTTGCCCTATAGAGTTCAGCTCAATTTGAAATACTCTACTCCTGACACCACCAATATAGCTATGCTATATTTTCAGAGGAGATTCTAGACTTTAGGCTCTAGTGGTGAAGTGCTAAGGACTATTATCAGATGATTAACCAAATAAACCAAAGTTCAAAAAACCCTCATGCTAAGTTTTAGTTAGTATTTTAATTTTCTACTGTAATTGACATGGAAGAAGAGCACATAAGCTTTATACCTTACCGTTTAGACCCTAAAATTGATCTACCATCGAGTCCCAGATCATTCCATTGCTCTAAAAAACTTGTACTAATAGCAATAACTTCCATGATAAAAAATTCTTCCAATATATATACCCCTTGGCAAGACCTTGAGGGGGCATTGTCAGGAGAGAAAGAGTTTTTATTAGTTCATAAATATCTTGGTCTCTGATGAGTCAACCCTGACAAATGGAAACCACCACCCAATAAATCTATTGATTGGACCTTAATTTATAAGGGAAAAGTGTCTTATTTTTTCCAAATCTCCCACATTGAGCACAGAGGTCTAATCCCTTTTAGAAACTAAAGATAAAACTCCTAGAAAGATTTTGAAAGACCTTGACAATCTGGAGCACAGTATCCTGAATAAAAGTATGTCCCCTTAAAAACTTAAGCATCCTCCCATTTAAGTAGATAGTACACTTTATCATATCTTCTATGGTTTAATAATTTACAAAGTGCACATTTGCCCTGATGAAGAATTATCCCATTGTTGCAATTGGTTTGACCAACCATCAGTTCAAACAATATTTGGTTAATATCTGCATTTCACTAAAGCCTAGAAACGGGCTTTGATAGTATATGAAGCCTTAAGAACATGGACCTTGAAATCTTAAGGAGCGCTAAAGGTGTATTAGCTTACTCTTGGTATTTTTGGCCCTACGTGTAGAATTGAAATTTGGCTTAGAAACCAATAACCACCCGGTGCAACATCTATCCCTTAATCTAGTAATAGCTTAGGCCTTTTGTCTCACTGATCAGTTCTGCTTCCGCTTCCCATACCCTTATCCATTATCTTGTCCCCCACATCGGCTTAAAATATTTGGTAGGATAAATTGTATTTTTATTTATGCGTTCCACCAGACTATAAATAAAATTGGTTGATCGCTACTACAATATAAATACGTCAGGTCTTAAGAATTTGGTCAATTATTCTAATCTGAATTATTAGCCCATCATTTTAGTATTTTGGAGTGCTGCATAGTAATCATGAGAAGCTTAATAGGAACGCTAGTAGGTTGAATATCTAGACTGAATTTGAAGAGGGAGAGGATCTTTGTTTCCTATGTATACATAGTGGGTCCTAGATGAAGATATATATAGTACAAATTGAGTCTTTTGGAGCACGTGATACTACATTGTGCTTTACTCTGGTTTATAATAAAAAAACCTCTATCTGAACTTATCCTGTTTACAATTTTATTTAAGGCAGATTTCTCCATACGCACTTTTTTATATTGGAGTCATAAGTCTGTTCCTTAGAAATATGATGCCACAGCGCCAATTTTAACAAAGTGGTGTTCACTACAGATCTGCAATAGTTATCTGTAGTTTATAATAATAAAGATGGATATTAGTATCCAAGGGAGGATCCCTTTTTTCAGAAGTAATAGCAGTGTTAGCAGTTGAAGAGGTCAACCTGGCGGCCCATAAATTCAGTCTGATGATGTTTGTTAAGTATGAGCAGCTTTAAACACTCACGTTGACCAACTGTCAGATATTATACTTAGTCACGATTGGCAAATCAAGGGGTTAGTCAAGTTAATTAACATAAATTGATGTCGCCTAGAGAGCTAGGATGCAGATATGTAAGGGGCTGTTCACTCCAATAACAAATTATATCAACTTGTTGAAGCCTTAGAACTCGAGATAAAAACTCAGGTCCATAAGGTTAGGTCCCTCTTAAATGAGAATATAAATATGAATGCGGAATTCCTAGTGCTAATCAACAAGTTGCAAATTAGGAAGTTCTATTGCAATTGGAACGCAGCCTTGTTAGTTTTACGTAATATTATTTCAATAGTTCCTTGGCCAATCATGCTGGTAATATTAGCCATGAGAAACCTGAATATTTGCCATCAACCAAAAATACTGAGGGCAATGAGGCAGATGGGATGCCGAGTTGCCTAGAGTTTTCACCACTGCACTAGGGGTTGAAGCCTCAGCTCATTCTGAGATGCTCACTACTCCTTTTCCAGATAAACTGACCCATAGAATTGTGAATCTCCCATTCATCCTGTGTGAAATCCCATTAGTGCTGCTGCTCCTAATCCTACAGGCGCTCCTGATTGAGCTGCACCAACAGTTCAGGATCAGTTCTCGCCTACATCTCAGCTTCACCATGTGGGAGGTCAAGGAGGGGAGAACTAGGGCTTTTGGCCCTACCACAAGAGCTTCCTATCCATGTGAATCTGAGCAACTTGCTGAAGTTTGATAAAGATGCCAATATACATAATTTTATTAGTCTCTTTGAAATCATTATGGCCAGAGCGTCGGAGAATGCTAAGCTGGTGACTATCATGAATTCATATAATACTAAAAGTCAGGGTTAGTGATGCCTAAGTTACATAAGAAAAGCATTACCTACTGCAACGCCAGGGACCTTCTCATCAAGGAATTCAGTGGGCTGGAACGGATGACCACCCAAAAAACTGAATTCCTAAACATTTGTTTTAAGTAAGATGAAATGGTGAAAACTTACACAGACCAGTTTTATTTTGAATCTCAAACTCAGGAAGGGGCTGATGAGTTTAACTTTGATGCCCAAATTGACTTCCGCCATGCATGTGAGCCTTAACAGGACTTATATCTGGTGATGATTCCGGTGTTAATTAAAGAAAATGATATCACGCACATGGTAAAAAACCTCCAGTGTTGCACTGTAGCTTTTGAAGCACCTAGCAAGAGCTAATGGGAACCCTGCAAACGGTCTAGGGCCATTTTGCCAAAGAAAGATTTACCTCCATCTCCACTTAAGGCCTGTGGTCAGAAAAGTTGGACGTTAGCTAGATCTTTTGTAACAGCTGCAGAAAATTGGACCATTATGCCAATCGCTGCTATAAGCTTAGTGAGATTTAAAGTTCATGCTGCGCACTCTGTGGATGAGAAAGAAGTGGGAAAAGATAGGGTGGAGTAGAAATGTGATCTTCTACTTTCGCCTCCTCTAATAAAATACCAAAGAAAAAGAAATCACCACCACACTCTCCTATACAACAGGTGAGTGCTTCCAAAGAGCTGCCTTTGGTAGTCTCAGGGTCAAAGAATGTTAGTGTAGCTGTGACCACCTGCTCCTCAAGAAAAACGTGCCGCCAAGTCAGCAGATGAAATAGTGTCAAAACCTTTTGCTCTACAGTTAGAATCATTTGAGGATCCCAGCTCATCCAAGACCCCCAAGTTGACTGGAGTCCTATTGGTGGTCCCATCGAGGCATTAAAGGAGTCCATCCCACAGTTGTGTGAAAAGTTACAAAATCTGGTAGGTCAAGCGGAAAAAAGTGGATGTCCTTACAATAAACCATTCTTATATTTATATTTATGAGTGTACCTACGTTGATATAACGGTAAAGAAGATCAAGGTCTGAGCTATTGTAGACAGTGGATCCCCAACTAATATTGTATTTACTGGATTAGTGAGAAAGTTAGGGCTTTATCCAGATATAGACCACTGTAAAGTTAATGGCGCCGCTGGCTCCATACTATGACTTTAGAGGATTTTCACAACGCGTTACCATTGATCTTTGGCACCCTTGTAATCTCCGCCACCGCAATTGTACCCTTAATCAAAATTAAAATTTTCTTAATTAGGACCTCACTTTGAGGAAATATGGAGTCAAAGCCAACTTTGAAGAAAATACCATCAACGTACTAGGGCAAACCCTACCCCTATTTTATATCAGGAAGGATGCATCTGCAATGGCCTCAAATCAAGGGTTTGTTAACCTTGTATACAAAGATGGTACTGTATCCGTTGAATAGCAGCAGCTACTTGGCTGAACCCAGAAGCTACCAGCACAGATAGTAGAATCCAAAGGCTTTCTCATCCGCGCTAAGTATACTTTAACCATACCAGCGGGTCATCTTTTTATAATAGGGACTTAAATTGTCTTATCCTTTCCTCAGGGTTTATATGGCGAGATTGTTGTCCATTCAATTTCTCCAAGTTAGATCTAGTTGTGGTACCTAGGTTTGTACTGCCAGAACATAGCAAAATTCAGGTGCTCAAATCTAATCTGTACTCCTATCCTTTAAAAGTCAAGTGACACCAGGTAGTCATATTTGTTCATGTTTCCAGTAGAAGAAAAGCTACTTATCCATTAGTTTGGCGCTCTATAAGATCTTAAACTGAAGGATGACATAATGGTAAATTGTCTGCACGCTGATTCCTTGAGAGCGCCTCACCAGATTATCTGAGGGCAAAAAGGACCAAGTGTTGGCCTTAACAATAAAACACAGTGGTATTTTTGCAAACAATGACTATGATTTGTGATGCGTGCATGATGAGTTGCGCCAATTTAATACTGGTAACCATCTGCAGATTCGCCTTCACACTATCAGGAATTCTAAAGCAGCATATGAGGTGTTAACGCAGAAAATAATCAGTTAGTACAACAGGGGATGCTAGTACCCTCTAAGAGTCCTTTGGCCGCCCCTGTTTTAATTACTAAGAAGAAAGATGGGTCGAATCAAGTTGTAATATTTTATCAGAAGCTCAATAATATCACCAAGAAAAATGCATACCTGCTACACCATATCAATGACACACTGGATCACTTAAGCAGTGGACAATACTTCTCCGCCATAAAATTTAAATCTGGATATTGGCAGATTGATCTACCAAAGGGGAACAGTAGAAGTACACAATGAACACCACCCAGGGCCTATACCAAACCACTTGGATGCCACAAGGGCTGTGCAACGCCCTGGCAACCTTCCAGCGGCTATGGATAGCATATTGGGCGATTTAAAAATCTCCTGTATGTTAGTGTATTTTGACGACCTTAATGTGCTTTTCAAGACGTTTACGGACCATCTACAACACTTGGAGGAAGGTTTACTCAGGTTGGCACAAGCTAATCTAAAAATTAAGACTTAAAAGTTTAATTTCTTCTACAAGCAACTAGAGTATCTGGGGTTCATCATTGGCAAACAGAGCTTAAGGCCCCAGCCAGCTAAGATTGAGGCTATTGAGAAGGTATGGCGCGAGCAGCAAGTGTAATATTCAGGTATTTTTGGGATTATTGGCTATTATCTCTGGTTCATGAAATACTTTAACAAAATGGGTGAACCTTTACTTCACTTTCTAAGACCGAAATTCCATTTGACTGGATGGAGGGCTGTCAATTCTCTTTTGATCAACTATGACTTTGCTTAGCCAAGATGCCAATACTAATGTATACCAATTTTTGATAACCCTTTATCATACAAATGGACGCCTCCTCACTGCCATAGAGGCGGTGTTATCTCAAGTTGAAAATGAAGGGGAGATACAACCTGTCACATACTTTAATTGGATGCTGGATAGTTATGAACAGAATTATACTGTTACCAAGAAAGAGTGTCTAGCTGCCATTTATGCATGTAAACAATTTCATATGTATAAACACAGTGTAATTTCGCCATGGTAACCAATCATGCCTCATTACGCTAGCTCCAGCATCTGAGAGACCCAAAGGATGGTTAGTTCACTGGCTCTTGAAGCTATGAGCATATGACTTTGAGATTCTACATCAACCTGGGGTAAAGCATCAGAATGCGGATGGATTGTCAAGGTTGCCAATGGTAGCCTTATTGGCTGATAAGGACGATGTGTTATTTGCCAAAATAATTAACCAGCAGTACACCAGCGAGCTTATCAAGATTCAGAAGAAGATGGACAAAAGCCATGAAAATAACTTTGTAAATGATGGTAAAGTATATAAGTTTATTGATGGACAAACATTTTTGTTCCCTAGGCCTACCAAGTGGATAGATTTGATTATTGCTGCCCATAAGGCCACGACCTTGATAAATCTAAAAAGGAAGTTAGGAAATTATGAACCCATTATTATTGTGATACCATGTCCTATGATATCCTTGAGGCACTTAACTGTTGTCACAAAAGCTAAGTGAAAGCTCAATATTGGAAAGCCACATACTACCAATTAGTGAAACTTAATTTTGCCTGGCATACGGTCTCCATGGACGTCATGGGACCCTTTACCATTACGTTGGGTCAATTTAATTAATTATTTAACCGAGTTAAGCTTTCAAGGAGACAGACATTACTGAAACTTAAAACCTAAAATTAAACCTCAACGAAATAAAATGAATGAACTTAAAATGAGTGGATAACACATAATGAAAACTCAACCAACCAGGTGGGACAGCGGGAACTGCTTATACCATCATGGCAGAAGGGGAGGGGGTCAGGGGGCTCATCCTAGGCAACATCTTAATCCCAAAGCATGACATGGGCTATGGTGGAGAGCAGGGGAGTCAGGGCATCAGTGGGACATGGGGATATATTTCCGATGATTGGGGTAGTATAAAAATATAACCGCTATACATAAGAGTTCCAATGTAGTTTGTCAAAGATAGTTCAGCTTTCATGCGTGCATTGAGCAGTTTTTTTGACATGGCGATATTGGTGTGGGCAATCTTTGATTTGGGATTCTGCGCTATCTCTGCCAAATGCTGGATGGCATCGTTGGCTTCTTTGTGGACTTCATTCAGCATACTTTTCTGTATCTTATTGGCTTTGGAAGGAATATTGGGAGGAGGGATTCCTCCTACAAACATCGCCACTGATTTGGCGGCAGCTTTGTGGAAAGTGCGACAATCTGGCTTAGTCATTGCTTCTACTGCCAGCTGGTGATTGCTGAGGAACGTTTCAGCATTTTGCTGGGGGGCATATAAGTGAGGGGTAGTTCCTCATTATAGTTTATATACACAAAGCGCTTGATTTGTATTTTGCAGTTCACAATTATATTCTCAGACTCATTGAATTTGGATAATAAATCAAGGATTTTGGTTGACTTGAATTGGGGAGTCAGCATATTTCTATGGTTTGATTTGTTCATTGGAGGATGCATGGGAGCAAACTGGGGTCCAATCTTGTGCTTGATTGGATGGAGCATTTGTGGCACTGGGGCGAAAAGGAGGTTAAATGGTGGCTGCAGGTGCAGCTAAAGCAACAGGCTATTGAAGGGGAAGTAGGATTGCACCCCATACTAAAGGTGGCACAGGGTGTGCAGTGGAATGGAGGCTGGCGGTCAAAAAAACAGTGACATTGGAGGCAGCTAGGGATGGGCATTTGCATTTTGAGTGGTCCAACTTGAAACATGTAAGACAGATCATCCGTCCATCCTTGATGTGGGCCTAGAATGGATGGTCAGGGGCAGAGAGGATAAATGTGCAAGGGGGAATTGACAAGGCAAATTCATTTGAGTCAGGGCTGATTGTGGCATATGCCTGAGGCCCAGAGAGGCGTGTGGCCCCATTTGAGACCACAAATTCCAAGGAGGGTTGGAGTCATAGGCTTCCAAACCTTCCATCAGCTCCTGGTGAAGCTCTTCAGGGGGAAGGTGGGTGGCCAAGAAAGCGAACTGTACCACCAAAGTGGTATCCGCTGGGAGATGGGTCCAAATTGTGGGGAGAGGGTACCCTGGAAAACCTGGGGCACAGTTGCCACGGTGGTGGCATTGGCTTCACATGTGAAGCCTAGATCAAAGTACCCCTTATAGGTGTGGAAGTCAATAAAACAGGTGGGAAGTATCACCGTCTGGGTCATTTCCATAATGGCTTGGTCATGGCAGGGGAAAAGTTTCACATAGTTGACCCTAAGGCCAAAACGCATGTTGCTCCAGGGAAGCACAGGGGGCAGTGGGGTACCACTTATGTTCAAGCAAGGTGGGCGTCGAGATCCTTGGGAGGAATGAATTGTCCTAGGGGTTTGGTATGACTGAGTGAGCCAGTCCAAGCGCATTTTCCTGTCAGGCGGAAAATGGTGGAGGGATTTTGCTGCGGCCCCACACTGGGACAGCTGGCAGAAAATCCGATGACATTGGAGCGAAACTATGGTGGGCAATTAAGTTTTTAATTTTATTAACTGTATAAATTGTTTGGAAAGTTATGCCAAGCAGAAAGAGAGAATTTGGATCACTTTAATTTTATTATTGTGGCTATCAAACGTTTAAACAAGTGGGTGGAAGCTAAGGGTGTATGACCTAGGGCCACAACTACCACTAAGTTTATTCTTGAAGAGGTTAACTATCAGCACGCTTGACACAAGTTTGTAATAATGGATAATAGGACCAATTTTAAGTCTCAAAATATTCTGAAGCTCAATGATATCATGGGCATCCGTGGAATGCTATCCACTCCCCATCACCTGGAAACTATTGGTACCATCAAACAGGTGAATGGTATGCTATTTATAATCATTTGAAAGTTGGTCATTTGCAAAGCAACTAGTTGAAACCTTGTCTTGCTATCCCCTGTATTCATTTTATAATATCACTTATCATTTGGCCACGGTACATTCCCCATTTGTGTTGTTACAAGAAAGACATCCTGCAGAACTTTTCTTTCTCATTGCAAACACTTTTGCAACCTATTTAATTCAAGACTCAATATAGTTTGATAATCTCATAGAGGAGATTAGTCTGCGCCCATGTCAGGGAGCAGTTGGGCAAGCAAGGCAAGAGGAGCAGGCGGAAGGCCCGCGGCCTCTAACGTTCAAAAATGCCCCGGAGAAACTGGCGGAATAGAAAAAAATCTCAAAAAACTGGCGGTCACAATTTCCCCAGAGATACTCGCGTGGCAAGCACGATGCAACCAGTACATCAACACGCCACACTCCCAGCCACTTTTGTCAGTGGAATTCGGAGTCCGTGTGTATCTGGACATCCAAAAAATGGCCTTATGGGAAAAATATGAAGATGTACACAAAATTTTCCCGACCGCGGTGTATGTTGCACCTCACTCCATGTCACGCGGTTGGCTGGACCTGGGTTTCAAAAGCAAAATAGCAGCAGACAAGGCTGCAGCGGTGCACATAATGGTCGACCTCCCCGAAGGGCAATGGGTCATCAAAACCAAATGCACCAGATGGACAAAATTAAACCAAATTTTCCTCACATTTGACTTTTTGCCTACTTTAGTAAAACGTGACATTTTGGAGCAACACCTGAAAGATATTCTCGCCATATACGGCAAAATACAATCTTTCAAAATGCAACATTTCATGCTGATGCCACACCTGTGCACCAGCAAAACCATCACAGTTCTGACCCCAACTGAGGAGATCGTGAGGGACCTAACCCAGATCCCGCACTCCACCTTTATTGACATCACAGGGCATACCACCCACCCATTCCAGGTAACAGTGGACAGCGCGCCCCCATTTGCACCCACTGTGACGTGTTCAGCCATAAGGCACATGCATGCCCCATCAAGGAGGGCGTCACATTCCAAGAGCACCCCTTG
Source organism: Massospora cicadina (assembly GCA_022478985.1). NCBI lineage: Eukaryota > Fungi > Entomophthoromycota > Entomophthoromycetes > Entomophthorales > Entomophthoraceae > Massospora > Massospora cicadina. Next base: position 185,263 of record JAKSZP010000091.1, on the reverse strand, counting down.
GCGGCCATGGCCAGCAGAGAGGCGCACTACAAACCAACCGCAAGCACTAAGGAGGCTTTCCCGTGGGGAGCACAAGGCTGCTACCTATTGGTAAAGCCCATCTCCCCGCAGGAGTGGAAGAAGGCCAAGCAGGCCCATAGGGCCGCGACCAAGGAAGTGGCCAAGGCTACCACCACCATCCCACACTCACAACGCCAGGAGGACATGGAGACCTTCGTGGTGGAAGCAACTCGGGAATCCATCACCCAATCAGATTAGGAGGCTCATGCTGAGTGGGCCACTCAATCCGAGGATCTGATGGGAGATTCGATCTCACCCAATCGCTGCACCCAAGCTCTGGTTGAAACTGACTTGGGACCTATCCCAATTGAAAAAAAAATTTTGCCCCGCTTGACAGTGCACTGAACTTAGCCACACCATAAAAAATTTGTCCGACGTTGGGAAAACAAAAAGCGAAGGCCAAAGCCAACGCGACTCTTTCTGCAAAAATTAAAAAAACCCCAATAGCGTTGCTGCTAACACCTGCGCTGGTGTGAAAGCCTGTGGGGACCTTGAAGAGGCTGGTGGGCCTGGGGGCCCACCCCCTCGCACCTAGGGTGCGATAGGGGAAACCTTCACTCTAGGGATGCTGAATATCGCCGGACTCAAGGCCTCCCCATCCCAGGCTAGGGAACTGAGTTTTTTACAACACAATTTACCTGTGGATATCCTGGCCAACCAGGAGTCCCACTGTCCATGAATTTTCCGAGGAAGCTTGGAAAACAATGCTCCTCCCATCCCTATCCTTTTGGTCAAAACACTGTGGGGTGCTAATTCAGAAAAATAATTTTTTCAAATTCACATCCTCAGAAACATTCCTAAATGGCCGAGTGCTCATCATCACCTTCTCGTGGGCCAATGTTGCGCACACAACCAATATCTACGCCCCAAATGGTGCACATGAGCGTCAAGAATTTTTCTCATCAGTCAAATCCCTCCACTACCCCCTGATTCTTTCCTAGTTGGCGACATGAACTGTTGGCTAACCTCACCAACGGACCGGTGGCCACCCTCACCCCACGCCCCACAGGGTCATGTAGAACTACGCATTCTAAAAGCCACCCTTGGGTTAATGGATGTGCTGCCATGATATGCCCCACTGCTCGAAAACATAATGCATCCCCACATCCACAACGGCTAATTAAGGTCCATGACCCGCATTGACCTTATTCTAATGCCGGCGAAATTCCAACCCCACATCTCCCACTTCAAAACAACAAAAATGGAATTCTCCAACCACCGACTGGTCTCGATAACATACCACTTACCCGTCACAGTTGCAAAGGCCCCACATTGGTGCAAAATCCGCCCCCCAAGCTCACGTCACCAGGATTTTCCATGTGGGTGGAAGAGGCAACTTTGGCGAAATCATTTGTTGCACCATTTTGTGCAGACCCCATTTCCATATGGGCAACTTTCAAAGATGACACCATCCGCCACTATCGCCATCTCTCCTCCAGATGCTCACGAGCCACATCGGCGGTTATCTCGCGCGCTCTGGTGGAATTGGCCCACTTGGAGTCCAACATTCCAGCCACAGGAAACAGCCCTGCATGGGGCCAGAAGTGGGTGGAGGCAGCCGCCCACCTCAACGCACTCAAAAGGCAACAGAAACATCAGGTTTGTGTCCAATACAGGGCCACACGCATCACTAAAGGTGACAAGTGCACCGCATACTTCTTTAAAAAATTTTCGCACCACGCCAGAGCGTGGTCTGCACACAGGTGCAAAGATTGGATAATTCCATTGCGGACACACTGGCCAAAGTGGCAATCGAAATGCAAAAATATTACTCTGAGTTATACCAAGCTGAACCAATTCAGCTGGCCAAAATGGCAGAATTTCTCGACTGAGCTCATATCCGCACCATTTTCTGATACCCAGAAATAATGAATTTAATTACTTTGAACAAATTATGGACAGCCATTTGTGGTGCACCAAACCGTAAATGCCCAGGCCCAGATGGCATTCCATATGAGTTCTACAAAAAATATTTCAAATATATATCCCCATTGCTGCTAGCCTCACTTAACCAAAGCCTGTTGGAAACGCGCCTCCTACCAGGAGGACATGAGGCCTTTACTGTCACACTCTTCAAGAAAGGGGACAAGCTTGACTTAGCCGACTGGCACCCCATTTCTCTAACAAACACAGACACTAAAATTTTAACAAAAATTATGGCTAACCGGTTAGGGACTGTAGCATCTGCCACCATCTCCCCAGAACAATTCAGTTTCATCCCCAGAAGGTCGATTTGGGATAACGTGCACTCTGTGGCTAATGTATGTCAGTCCACAGCCTCTTAGGCACTTGTATTCTTGTACCAACAAAAGGCTTATGATAGAGTAAACTGGGAATAACTTAGGGACTGCCTCAATCAATTCCGCCTACCCCCCGCTTCATAAACTGGGTGATGCTGCTCACGGAATCTGCGACAATGGCAGTGCGTGGCCCAGGCTTCCTAACGGAAGTAGTCCGCCCTCAAAGGGGCCTGCGACAAGGGGACCCCCTCAGCCCACTCTTATACAACTTAAGCCTTGACCCACTACTGCAAAATGTGAATGCCCAACTCACTGGGGTCCATGTGCCAGGCCAAACCCCAGTCAAGATGATGGCATTTGCAGATGATTGCGTGGTGGGGGTGTCTAATAACAAAGATGCACGCGCGCTTGAAGCCCTCATCCAGGAGTATTCCTGGGTAAGTAACGCTGCACTGAATGCCTCCAAAACTGAAATCATCCTCCTTGGTCGGTATCATAACTGCTGGGCCCCAGCAATTAGTTCCCAATCCGGCCCATCTGCTCGCCCACGTCCACGCCTTACTAACTCAACACACACCGCTCCACTGGTGCTCCCCTTTGTGCCACGTCCTACCATAGGACCGGTGCGCCATCTGGGTGTGTGGGTGGAGGCAGGTGGGTACGCATCAGCAGTAATGGAGTTTCATGTTCTAAACAAAGTGACGAAGCGCATCGCCTCCTTAGAGCCCACCCTACTACCCTCACTGGCAGGGTTGTTCTTGCCAACTCTATGCTCCTATCCAAAGTCTGGTTCGGAGCCCACGCCATCCCCTTCTCCCTAAGCTTCTTTAAATCCCTGTATGCTTTGCTGCAAGGATGGCTTTTGTCAGGCCGCCCTCCACCAGTATGGCTAGAGGTCATGTATGGCCCTCATCATCAAGGTGGCATGGGCCTGCTTGACTTCAAAGCCCATGCTGCCAAGATCCTGGGCACTTGGATCGCAGCCGTCACTGCTCCTACACTCCTATCCCAACACTGGTCCCGCGTGGCCCACTCCAACTTCTCCCGAGCCTTGGGCCTCAACAATCCATCAAACCCCACTCCCTGATGAAATACTTCACGTCACACACATCGGCCACAGGTCCTCACGGGACTAAAACCCACTACAAACAAATCCTACTCTCCATGCGAAGTGCAGAGTGGAGAATTTGTATTAGCAGACATACAACCTGAAGAGAACGCCTCTCTCAGCAGTTCACACAAGAGTATAGGGGCTACCCATCCATGATGGCGTGATCCCCATTCGACCCCATGTCCTATCCAGGGTGGACTACCTGGACATGATGGACATCCCTTATTCCACTGAGACTCAAAAGACTATCTGGAAACACGCACACCATCCTCTGTTGCAGCCTCAAGTCCGCTCCCATGTGTGGCGCTGCCTGAGGCGGGTGTATCGTACAGCTGAGCGCTCTAACGCTTTACACTCATCCTGTGTCGTGTGTGGCCAGTATGGAACGATAATTCACCATCTGGAGAAGTGTCCTAACTCTAAAGTGATATGGCGCGAAGTCCAACGTCTGCTAGGCCAGGATCAAACGCATCCCTTCAGTCTGTCAAAAGATATGTTTGCTTCATCAATGGCCTCCCCCTCCCACCCTCCCTCCGTGCTCTGGTGGTTGCAATCGCCATGTGGGCTATCCACACGATTGTCTTGGATGACATCGCTGGCTCCATCCCCACCCTCCCTGAAGCTGTCCACAGATTCCAGTCTTATTTGGTGGACCAATTTCAAGTGTGGATGTTTGGATATCTCCCGCCGCGTCGCTGACAGCTGGTCTCCTCCTGGTTCCCAGTCTGGTTCATCAAATCAGACCCCTTCCTCCACACATGCTCAATAGTGGCTACGGCCCCTTCACACGTTCCCTCTTCCTCCCCATAAGTGGCGTTCCCGCTGGCAACAAGAGATAGCATCGCTTCTCTGGGGTTCCTCCCCTGGTACTAAGCTTACTTTCCTGAGTCATATTCAGAAGTGTCCGCCCCATGGTCGGACTTCCCCACATTAAATTTAAATTTAAATTTAAAAGAATTACATCCCGCGTTGCCTCCCTTTTTATATTCACGCATTGTTGAAATACAAATGAGTCCTAGTAGATTAGGAGAAGCTTGCCCAAAAGTTTCATTAAATCTACAAAGCTCTTCTTATTCAAACGCTTTGACATGGAAGATCAAGACTAGAGCTTGGGTTACGTGGACCATCAGCCATTGCCTATTTTTGAGGTAGAAGAGCTTGGTTTAATGCTATGACAACCATGGATTTGGGCAAACCCAAAAAATGCGCACATGTGGAAGTGACCTTTTGAGATCATAGAGAAGGTGTCCACTGATGCCTACACTCTTAAAGACCCTACTAAGGGACTTCTTATTTAATGAGTGCATGCCAAGGTTATGAAGAGGCACTACCCACACTCCAGGCACTTGGCCATTAGTCCTCATTATCTGTTCAGACCTCCACTCATCTTTTTTACCTGATGTTTGGTCAAGTGGGGGTAATGTTGCAATTGGTTTAACTAACAATCAGTTTACGAAATCTTTGGTTATTATCTATATTTCACTAATGCCTAAAATCAGACTTCAATGCTATATGGAGCCTTGAGTACACAGGCCTTAACTTATTAAAAAGTGCCGGAGGTGTATTAGCTTACTCTTGGTGCTTTTGGCCCTACACCAGGGAATCATAAATGCAACAAATTGAAATCCATAACCCCCAGTTCAACTTCTATCCCTTTGATCTAGTATTAGTTAAGGCATTTGACCTTAGTGAATTTGGTCTGCTTCTGCTTCCTATACCCTTATCTATTATCCTTTCCCTCGCACTGGCATAAAATAATTAGTAGGAGGAATTTTATCTTATTATGGTGTTCAATGGAGCCTCTAATGTAATTGTTCAATTGCTACTACAATGGAAATCCGTCAGGCCTTAGATGTTTGGCCTAATTAATATAATCTGGATCATTAGCCCATTAGTCTGCTATTTTAGAGTTCTGCTTAGTAAGCATGAAAAACGTAAGAGGGACGCTAGTAGGAGGGGTATATAAACTGAAACTTAAGATGGAGAGGATCTTTCTTCTTATGTAGCTATAGTGAAACCTATCTGAAGATATTATCTAATTAAGAAGTTGAGCCTTTGGGAGAACGCGATACTACATTGTGCTTTAGTCTGTTTTATTGTGAAAACATCTTGATGAACTTGTTCTGTTTAAAAGTTAATTAAGGTGACTTTCTTCATATGGCAACTTATTTATTAGAGCCTTAAAGCCTGTGCCTTAGAAATATGACGCCTTAGCGCCGATTCTAACACCATAAAGAAACTCACTGGTTCTAATACAACCAAAAATTGTATAGCCTTTAAAGGAACCATCCAACAAAATCTGGAAATCAACTATTTCCTTATATAGACATTAGATCAATTGAGTGAAAGTGAGGTCCATTTTTTGATAGTGGCGCCCCATCTAATATTGTCTCAATTATAGTGGTAATAAAATATTGAGATTTTGTCAGATTTGGAAAATTCAAAGGAATTTGGGGCAGTGTAATCAATTTCAAAAGCTTCCTGTGTTGCATATATCATGTCAACTCTTCAGTTTGGATCGCTAATTATCTCAGTACCAGGAATCATTTACAAAATTAAAACTATAGTATCCTTATTTCTGTTTTCAAAAACATGGTTAAGTGCGTCTATAAAGAAAACACTTTGAAAATTATGGAACACACTCTGCCATTAACATGATATAAAAGAGGTTGAACAAAGAAAAAACCAGTATCTATGAAACAATGATTTACAGTGATTGTATTTATCTCATCAAGTCTCAGCTGATCAGTAGAAAAGCCCAGATTTTACCCATCAAATTTAAAAGAAATTGTAAAATTTCAATTAAGGCTAAGGTGCCAACAAATATCAACCATTATATTTAACAAGGATTTAACTTAGGGTTGACGAAAGATATAAATAAGTAATTATATGAAGATTTCAAGGCTCCATGTCAAAATCAAGGATTGAACCTTGGGTAGCACCAGTTTAACCCTGTTACAAACAGTTTTGCACATTATGGTTTAACTAGTGCTGGGACTAGGAGATTCCATTAAAGCAATAGTTATTTTCTATATTCCTATTTGGAGAAATAGCATAAAAAAGTATTTGTAAATAATTTAGTTAATTTTTAAAATCAGTGTAAGTTTTCAGCCACCCATCATTGAAAGATTAATTAAGTTTTAACGCCTAATTTATTTCAAATTTATATTTTTTGGTTAAATAATAACTTTTCTCTCTCGTTGCAATCACTTTTGCGACTTATTCAATTCAAGTCTGATTCTAGTTTGATAATCTCACAGAGGAGATTAGTCTGTGCCCATGTCAGGGATCAGTTGGGCAAGTAAGGTAAGAGGAGCAGGTGGTAGTCCCACAGCCTCAAACGTTCGAAAACGCCCTGGAGAAACTGGCAGAATAGAAAAAAATAATTAAAACCAGTGGTCACTATTTCCCCAGAAATCTTCACTTGGCAAGCGCGATGCAACCAGTACATCAACACGCCGCACTCCCAACCACTCTTATCAGTGGAATATGGAGTCCATGTGTTTCTGGACATCCAATAAACAGCTCTATGGAAAAATTTTGTGGGGATGTGCACACTTTTTTCCCAACCGTGGTGTACGTTGCACCTCACTCCATGTCATGTGGTTGGCTGGACCTCAGTTTCAAAAACAAGGAGGCAACAGATGAAGCTGCTGCAGTGCACATAGTGATCGCCCTCCTCAAAGGGCAACATGTCATCAAAACCAAATGCACCAGATGGACAAAATCCAACCAAATCTTCCTCACGTTTGACTTTTTGCCTACTACGGTGAAATGTGCCATTTTGGAGCAACACCTGAAAGATGGTCTCACCATTTATGGCAAAATACAATCTTTTAAGATGCAACGCTTTATGCTGATGCCACACCTGTGCACCGGCAAAGCCATCACAGTTCTGACCCCAACCAAGGAGATTGTGAAGGACCTAACCCAGATCCCGCACTCCACATATATTGATATGGAAGGGCATACCACCCACCCTTTCTGGGTAACCGTGGACAGCGCACCCCCCATCTGCACCCACTGTGACGCGTTTAGCCATAAGGCACATGCATGCCACACCAAGGAAGGCATCACATTCCAAGAGCACCCCTCGGCGGCCATGGCCAGTGGAGAGGCGCACTATGAACCAACTGCAAGCAAAGAGGCTTTCCCGTGGGGAGCACAAGGTTGCTACCTACTGGTAGAACCTATTTCCCCACAAGAGCGGAAGAAGGATAAGAAGGCCTGCAGGGCCACAGCCAAGAAAGCGGCCAAAGTCACCTCTGCTATCCCACACTCCCAATGCCAGGAGGACATTGAAACCTTTGTGGCGGAAGCAACTCAGGAATCCATCAACCAATCAGATTGGGAAGCCCATGCTGTTTGGGCCACTAAATCTGAAGATCTGATGGGTGACTCAATCTCACCTGATCTTTGGAACCAAGCTCCAGTTGAAACTGACTTGGGGTCCAACCTACCTGAAAATTTTTTTTGACCCACTCATAGGTGCACTGAACTCATCTGCACCACAAAAAATTTGTTTGATGTCGGGGAAACAAAAAGTGAAGGCAAAAGCCAACGCGAACCTTTCTGATAAAATCAACAAAACTACTAATAGCGTTGCTGCAAACACCCATGCTGCCGTGAAGGCCTGTGGGGATCTAAAGTGAGGCTAGTGGGCATGGGTGCCCACCCCCTCACACCTAAGGTGTGAAATGGGAAACCTTCACTTTAGGGACATTGAATATCGCCGGACTCAAGGCCTCGCCGTCCTGGGCTAGGAAACTGAGTTTTTTTACAAAAAAAATTACCCATGGATATCCTAGCCATCCAGGAGTCCCACTGTCCGCAAGGTTCTGAGGTTACTTGGAAAACCATGCTCCTCCCTTGCCTATTCTTTTCGTCAGAGCACTGTGGGGTGCTAGTTTGAAAAACAATTTTTTAAATTTCATTGTCAGAATTCTTCCTAAATGGCCATGTCCTCGTTGTCACTTTCTCATGGGCCGACGTGGCTCATGCTATCATCAACATCTATGCCCCAATCTGTGCACAAGAGCATCGGGAATTTTTCTCATTGGTCAAATCCCTCCCATTACCCCCAGACCCTTTCATAATTGGCAATATGAACTGTTGGCTAAACACACCCACAGACTGTTGGCCTTCCTCCTCCCACGCCCCCAGGGTCACATAGAACTTCGCGTTCTAAAGGCCACCCTTGGGTTAATGGATGCGCTGCTGCAGTGAGCCCCACTGCTCAAAAACATGATGCGCCCACACGTCCACAATGGCCAATTAAGGTCCATGACCTGCATCAACCTTATCCTTATGCTGGCGAAATTCCAATCTCACATTTCCCACTTCCAAACAGCAAAAATTGAATTTTCTGACCACAGGCTGGTATCAATAACCTACCACCTACCTGTCACAGTGGCTAAGGCCCCACATTGGTGCAAACTCCACCCTCCCAAACTTGCATCGCCATGATTTTCCACATAGGTGGAATCAGCAATTTTGACAAAAGAGTTTGTTTCACCGTTTTGTGCGGACCCCATCTCCACATGGGCAACCTTCAAAGAGGATACCATCCACCACTTTCGCCACCTCTCCTCCCGACGCTCATGAGCCACATTGGCCAACATTTTGCATGCTCTGGCATAGTTGGCATACCTGGAGTCCAACATCCCAGCTACAGGATACAGCCCTGCATTGGGCCAGAAGTGGGCGGAAGCAGCCGCCTACCTCAACACTCTTTAAAGGCAACACAAACATTGGGTTTGTATTCAGTACAGGGCCAAACGTATTACATAGGATGGCAAGTGCACCGCATATTTTTTTAAAAAAATTCACACCACGCCAGAGTGTGGCCAGCACACAGGTGTGAAGATTGGATGATTCCATTGTGGATATGCCAGCTGAAGTGGCAATCAAAATACAAAAGTATTACTCCGAGTTATACTGATCTGATCCAATTCAGCTGGCTGAAGTGGCAGAATTTTTGAACCGAACCCACATCTGTACCACTTCCCAATACCCAGAAATAATGAATCTGATTACTCCGAATGAACTATGGACAGCCATCCGTGGTGCACCAAATCGGAAATGCCCAGGCCCAGATGGCATTCCATATGAATTCTATAAAAAGTACTTCAAATATATATCCCCACTGCTGCTTGCCTCACTTAACCAGAGCCTACTGGAAACGCGTCTCCTACCTGAGGACAAGAGGCCTTTACCATCACACTCTTCAAGAAAGGGGACAAGCTAGACTTAGCCAACTGGCGCCCCATTTCTTTAGCTAACATGGATACAAAAATTTCACAAAAATCATTGCTAACCGTTTAGGGATTGTAGCATCTGCCAACATCTCCCCAGAACAATTTGGTTTCATACCCAGAAGGTCAATTTGAGACAACGTGAACTCTGTAGCTAACGCATGCCAGTCCACAGCCTCTGGAGCACTTGTATTCTTGGACCAACAGAAGGCCTATGATAGAGTAAACTGGGAACACCTCAGGGCCTGCCTCCATCAATTCTGCTTACCCTCTCACTTCATCAACTGGGTGATGCTGCTCACAGAATCTGCAACTATGGCAGTACGTGGCCCTGGCTTCCTAAAGGAAGTAGTCCACCCTCAATGGGTCTTGCGACAAGGGGACCCCCTTAGCCCACTCTTATACAACTTCAGCCTTGACCCACTACTGCAAAAGGTGAATGCCCAACTCACTGGGGTCCATGTGCCAGGCCAAGCCCCAGTCAAGATGATGGCGTTTGCAGATGGCTGTGTGGTTGGGGTGTCTAATAATAAAGATGCACGCGCACTTGAAGCTCTCATCCAGGAGTAATCCCAGGTAAGTAATGCTGCACTGAACGCTTCCAAAACCAAAATCATCTTCCTTGTTTGGTATCAAACCTGCTGGGCCCTAGCGGCCAGTGCCCAGCACGGCCCATCTGCTCGCACACGCGCTCGCCTCCCAGCTCACCCCACACCACCCACTGGTGCTCCCCTTTGTGCCACGCCCTAACATAGGGCTAGTCCGCCATCTGGGTGTGTGGGTGGAGGCAGGTGGGTACGCATCAGCAGTAATGGAAAGTCATATTCTAGACAACGTGACAAAGCGCAAAGCCTCTCTCAGAGCCCACCCTACTTCTCTTACTGGCAGGGTTGTTTTAGCCAACTCTATGCTCCTCTTCAAAGTCTGGTTTTGAGCCCACGCCATCCCCTTCTCCTCAAGCTTTTTCAAATTCTTGTATGCCCTTCTTCAAGGATGGATTTTGGACAGGCCGCCCACCACCAGTACATCTAAAGTCATGTTTGGCCCTCATCACCATGGTGGCATGGGCCTATTTGACTTTAAAGCCCATGCTGCCAAGAACCTGGGCACCTGGATTGCGGCCGTCACCACCCCTACACTCCCCTCGCAACAAAGGTCCCGCATGGCCCGCTCCAACTTCTCCCGCGCCTTGGGCCTTAACAATCCATCGAACCCTCACTGCTTGATGAAATACCTGGCTTCACACCCATCGGCCACAGGTCCTCAAGGGACTAAAACCCACTACAAACGAATCCTCCTCTCCATGCGGAGCGCTGAGTGGAGAATTTGTATTAGCGGACATACAACCCAAAGAGGCCGTACCTCTCCTCAGTTCACACAAGAGGTACAGGGGCTACCCATCCAAGATGGCGTGATCCCCATCCGGCCCCATGTCCTATCCAGGGTGGACTACCTGGACATGATGGACATCCCTTACTCCATTGAGACCCAAAAGACTATCTGGAAATACGCACACCATCCCCTGTTGCAGCCTCAAATCTGTTCCCATGTGTGGCGCTGCCTGAGGCAGGTGTACCATACAGCTGGGCGCTCTAACGCTTTACACTCATCCTGCGTCGTGTGTGGCCAGTATGGAACGCTGTTTCACCATCTGGAGAAGTGTCCTAACTCTAAAGTGATATGGCGCGAAGTCCAACGTCTGCTAGGCCAGGATCAAACGCATCCTTTCAGTCTGTCAAGAGATATGTTTGCTTCATCAATGGCCTCCCCCTTCCACCCTCCCCATGCTCTGGTGGTTGCAATCGCCATGTGGATTATCCACACGATTGTCTTGGATGCCATCGCAGGCTCCACCCCCACCCTCCCAGAAGCTGTCCACAGATTCTGGTCTCATTTGGTGGACCACTTTCAGGCATGGATGTTTGGATACCTCCCACTGCGCCGCTGACAGCTGGCCTCCTCCTGGTTCCCAGTTTGGTTCATCAAATCAGACCCTTTCCTCCACACGTGTTAAATAGTGGCTACGGCCCCTTCACACGTTCCCTCCCCCTCCCCATAGTGGCGTCCCCGCTGGCAACAAGAGATAGCATCGCTCCTCTGGGGTGCCTTCCCTGTTACTAAGTCTTTTTTCTTTCAGGTCAAATTCAGAAGTGTCCGTCCCATGGTCAGCCTTCCTTGCAATAAATTTAAATATATACATTTTGGTTAACTTTAAATGATGGGATAGCAATTACATTGCTCCCAGTTTTAAAATCATTCTAATGCATTGCCCCCACAAAAATAAACTTACTAATTTAATTAAATTAAACTATTTATTATACATGTCAGGATTTGAGATAATAAACAAATCAAATTTCCCACTTCTAAATTGAGCCTTAACAAATCAACTCTCAAACCTATACAAATGAAGATGACTTCAGAATTCTAATCACCAATTCCTGAGTCACATGGAGCGGATTTCCGCCAATCTGGTCATGGGGGCAGCGAAATACATTGAGGGTGCCAAACAGGCGGTCAATCCAGAAGGCCATGAAAGATCCTGAATGGATGGGGTTATGAAGATCCTCAAGGCACCGTGTCCCCATGCACCCTAAGAATATCGACACCTTTTAGCATAATAAATTATTCAGTATTATATCCAATCTTCCATTTCCTTTTTGACCCATTTTTACAGATTTGAAGCTTTGAACCACCTTAAGACCTCAGTGAAAGTCCAAGGAACTGTAACGCTGACAAACGTGGCGCTCACTACAGGGGGCTCTGAGCTGTCCTAAGTGAAAATGTCTTTTACAAACAATGGAGAATACTAGCAGCCCTGAAGACCAATCTGCTGGTCAGTCATGAAGCATTACTCAATGAGTTAGTATCTCACAATAGAAATACCACCCTCGCAGCCTGAGAGGTAAGAATTCTGGGCCTTATTCCAGTACTCCCTGCCCTCTATCAATGATAGTCAGTACAAACTTCAGTATGAGAACATATAAAAATGTTGTCCAGCAATTAGTAAATGGCATCTATTCTGTGGGTGCTCGCTCCAGCCACTTTCATACCTCTTCCATTCTCTCTACCATGTGGGAACTCAATGATTTGGCCCAGCTGCCAGCAGGAGAACTTGCCCTATGTTCCAAACGCTACCTTCATAACTTTGTTCACCAAGCTATTCATCACCTTCTCCAACTAGTTGTGTTGCACCATCAAGAAGTCTCCTGACAACTGGGGCTCATCCAGGCCTTGCACTACCAAATCGTTGATTTCTATAACACAGCCTCCTACTTTGTTCATGACAAATGTGAGGCTATAATTGATAAACAACAGTTTATCAACAAGATCTGATATCAAATTATGGTGTTAAATATCATAATCTTTGACTATCTTGAGGACCAGCTACATTGGAACGTCCAACTTCTTTAGGCAACTTGGAATAAGCACCTCCTTCAAGTCCAGGATCTGATACAGGTCCTGCAAAAACACTATTGGGAGCTGGCCTTTTATGACTACTCCTCAAGGAGTAAAGGTCCTGAAGGGCATAAGGGGCAGGAAGGCCCCAAAGGGCGTGAAGGACCCAAAAGACTAGAGGGACCTTGTTAAGTTTTCAGCCAATGGTACAAGCTAAAATAACTTAAGAATGAAATTGAGAATATAAAATCGCTTTTCAAATGAATTTCCTGCTCATAATCAGGAAGTAGATCTCTAATAATCCTCGATAATAGCTAAGTAACTCTTTTACACTCACCGTTCTTAAGTCTACTGGAACCAACATATATGAGACCTTCTGTCTTAATACAAAATTAAGAAATTATTCCTCTATAATCGGGACTACTTCTCTGGAAGGTAACTATGTACTTCTCTTTGAGAAGAATAAGCACACACAACTATCTAATGTAGACATAATGGCAACATATATGAATATCAGACAGATGACAGATGGATAACAATAATTAATAAACTAAATGACAGTAGTTATTAATGATCAATATTTTAAATGTTAAATAATAAATGATTAATTGATTGATCTTTTATTAATTGGCTAGGCGCTGGTATTATAAACCTATCAGGCATCTCCTGGCCGAACTAATCTATTAGATGAGTTCTTTCATATTATACCAATCCTCTGCTGGTCATGGCAATAATTATAAAAAATCCTCAAGTCAACTTGGCCCATGAATTGACTAAAAATAAAAATCTTTTCAGTCCAATTGAAGGCAATTTTACTCTCATAATTAGGACAAATTTGGGTTGAGAACTCTATCAAAATCTTCCTGATTAAAGCTACATCATAACTTTACATCTAATAATAAATGGGGAATAAAACATATATGACCATAAAAGATGACGCACCCCAATTTGGGACGTTGCAGGCCTCTCAATAGCACCAAGTACGCCCATAATTGGGACATCTATGTTTAAGTGACTAATTATAAATTTTATTTATCAAACCCAACTTCCGCCTTAGTTTATTAGAGTAGTGCACTAATTTAGGAGGTGCAATTTAGTTAATGCCATGGGACCACCTTGCACCCAAGTGGACCCATAATCGGCCATAATATGAATATATCATAGCTATCATTAGCTACAATAATTGGGATGATTTAAATAGAATTGAGGTGGTTTTGGAAGGAATTTAGTTATGCAGATAAATCAGAAAAGATCAAAGGATTTATCAATGGGATTAATCTATTAGCATTGATGGCTTTCTTGAAGGGTTTATTTTTGAGTCAACCATCAAAATCTAACATTTTCCTCCACTTGACTGAAATATAAACCCTGAGTTTCCCAATTCTCTCTTCATATCTGTAAACAACACCACTTTAGCATATCAGAAATTCATCACTGCTCTTATTCCTGAACAACGTCATTACTTTAAATAAATTGGACTAAACATTTTTTATATTTATGTTTTTAGAATGTTTCAAAGTCCTGGTTAAGTATCTTATTATTTTTAACTTTAATAATATCCATTCAGCCCTGTTTTTTCATTCAGCTGCTAGATTGTGCCAAATTGGCACACAAAGATGAAGAATTAGTTTTTGAGTCGCCTCCCCCCTCAAAATAAAGAAAAAGTTCGTTTTTATCTAACAAAATTTACAATGTTCTTAGCTTTTTCTTTCTCGTAATAATCACTTTAGTTACTATGATTCAATTCAAACAGCAAATTTTTATAATCACACACAGGTAAGATGGGTGACTCTATCAATAAAAATAACACAACATGGGCGAGTGTCACGGCGAGTGGTGCACTTAATGGTGCAACTAAGGGCAAGAAACGCCCTAGGGGGACCAGGAACCCAATCTGCAAAAATAAATTGCAAACTCAGACACCATCTGGGTTTATGGTATTCACTGTAAAGCACGTGCAATATATGTACATTCAGTTCAACCAACCCTTATCAAAGGTGGAACATGGGATCAGACTCTTCCTTGGGGATGAGTCACCGACCCTGTGGGAGAAAACATGTGAGGCACAGCCCTCCTTTTCCCTCACGCGGTGTATGTAGCCACCAACAACATGGGCCATGGCTGGATTGATATTGGTTTTGAAACAGCTGATGAAGCCGATGCCGCAGCAAAAGTCTGTGTGGAAATTGCCCTCCCCAAGGGCAAAAAAATTGTGCGCACCAGATGGAACAAAGCAAAAACTTTATTCATCTCTTTCAATTTGCTCCCCACCAACCTTCCTCATAAGGTAATTAAGGAGGAGCTCCACAAAGGTCTCATGGCCTATGGAGAAATTCAGCAACTTAATTACAGCAATTTCGCCTGATGCCCAACCTGTGAACGGGCAAAGCTATTGCTGTAATCAATCCCTTCCCAGAAGTGGAAGCGGACTTATCCAGAATTCCCTGCACAGCAGAATTTTACCTTGAAGATGGGGGCCAGTCAGCCGCATTCTGAGTTACACCGGAGCGTGCACCACCCATTTGCAACCACTGTGGCTCACTGGGACACAAGGAACACGCATGCCCCGTGAAAGAGAGGGCTTAATGGAAAATGACTATTGTGAGGAAGCAATGGACAAAGATAATGAAAACTTCGCCAAAATGACTGATGGTCACCACCCATTCCGCTGGGGTGAAGATGGACTATACTCCATCATGGACCCATTTACAAGCAAACAACATAAAGCGGCACAAAAAGCTCACAAGCGAGCAGCGGCCTGAAGTGGTGCCACACGCAGAGTCTGCCATTAACCCTGGACAAATTTGGGAGGATATCTCGGATATTCACTGAACCAACCAATCAGAACAATATGCCCAGGTTGAAAATTTTCACAGTAACCTGACTGAGTCACAAAGCGACATCAGTCATGCACATATTGAGGAACAATGCAACCTAAATTTGGGTGAAAATGCGGTGCACAATTCACCAAAGTTGAACCTCAAAAATACAAAATCCAATCAACAATCCGCATCAAATCAACATGAGACCTGTGCATGAAAAGTTGATGGAAATGAAAAAAACTGCAATTCCATTGAATTATTGGGTCAGATCAAGGGAACCAACAATGGCAGTGAAAGAATTGGAGTACAGACGTGGAGCATGGCCAAAATGAGCTGTGGTGGGATAGGGCCAGAGGGCCCTCCCAACCGCTCCTGAGGCGCCATGGGCACCTCAGTGTCAATAGGGATGCTAAACATCGTGGGAGTCAGGGCTCATACGTCCCAAGCCAAAAAGCTGGAATTACTGCGAAAACCCCTTGTAGACATCTTGGCCATCCAAGAAACCCACTGTCTACAAGGGGAAGAAGAATCCTGGTCAACCAGTGTCGCACCATCACAATCAGTATGGACGTCTCACTGTGGGGTGATCATCTGAAACAACAAAAAATTCAAAATTACAAATTCATCATCACACTTGCATGGTTGAGTCTTAGTAGCAACAATCACGTGCCAAGAAAAAATAATTTTGATAGCATGTATATATGCACCGTGCACTGCAACTGAGAGAAAACAATTTTTTGAAAACATTCCTACTCTCACCCTCCCACCAGATACCATTATGTTAGGCGATTTCAACTGCTGGGATAACCCCAATACGGATTGATGGCCTAATCCCAGGGGATACCCACCTGGACACATTGAATTCCGCACAATGAAGGCATCTCTTGGCTTACAGGATGATCTTCCCCCCAATTTACCACTCCTTCCCCACATGACGCGGCCCAACATACGTGAGGGAGCGCTCATATCAATGAGTCGCATTGACCACATCCTCATCCCGCAATCCCACCGCTCAAGAATCTCCATTTTATAACAAAAAAGATCAATTTTTCTGACCACCGATTAGTTACAGTTCAGTTAACGCCAACCCAATCCCACACACAGGTTTCACCTTGGAGAAAGCTTTACCCAGAAAATATAAAATTGCCAAAGATATCTGACTGGGTTGAGAACAAGGCTACAAACCCAGAATTTACAACCCCATTCAGTTTGGATCCCATCAGAACAAGGGAAAATTTCAAAAAGGACTTAATCAACAAAACCTGATATATTGCATCACGCAAGTACACCGCGGACACAGCCACAATCAAGCGTATCTTGGTGGAACTAGACCACCTGGAAATATATACTTTGAGATCTGGCTATAGCCCTAACTGGGGATGCAAATGGGCAGAAATTTCTGCCCGACTTAACAACCTCATCTTTGAACACCAACACAGAATCAAAGTATTGAACAAAGGTAAGTTCATAAAGGAAGGCGAAACCTGTTCAACATACTTTTTCTGCCAATTTAACTCCCACAGAAACCAGCCCACATGCACACAGGTCCGCAAGACCAATGGCACCGTGGCAACCAACCCTGAGGAGGTCAAGGCGGAAGTACACCACTATTACACCAAATTATATCATGAAACGCCAACAGATTCACAAAAAATTAAAGAATTTATACAAACTGCTTAGAAACAAAGTACACCACCAATTTACAATATACTATCCCTTATTACACGGGAGGAGCTTTGGGAGACAATTCATGGTGCATCACGTAGGAAATGCCCAGGGCCTGATGGGATACCCTACGAATTTTACAAAAAATATTTTAACTAATTACCCCCTCCTATTGGCGTCTATGAACCAGAGCTTATTGGAAACACGCCTTTTACCAGGAGGCCGTGAATCCTACGTTATAACCTTGTATAAAAAGGGTGACAAGTTGGACCTGGGTAACTGGCGCCCAATTGCACTCTCCAACACTGAAATAAAAATTCTAACAAAAATCTTAGCAGCTAGTTTAGGCGCAATTGCATCTGACGTTTTATCACCCAAACAGTTTGGGTTTATACCAGGGCGTTCAATCTGGAACAGCATACAACCTGTTGCAAACATTTGCCAATCCAAAAGCAACTGGTGCCCTGGTCTTCTTGTTTCAGGAAAAGGCGTATGACAGTTTTACCTGGCCATACCTAAAATTTAGTCTACATGCATTCAAACTCCCACCAAGATTCATAAAATGGGCGATGCTCCTAACAGAATCTGCAACCATGGCTGTATGCGGCCCTGGATTCCTAACAAACAAGATTAAACCTCACAGAGGGTTTAAACAAGGGGATCCCCTCAGCCCACTGCTATACAATTTCAGCTTTGACCCAACCTCCGAGTAAATGACTCACGTCTCATGAGGATAACCGCACAAGGACAACCAACAGTCAAGATACTGGCCTTTGCGGATGACTGCGTAGCAGGTACAGCAAACATTGAAGATGTCCAACAGCTGGAATGCATTCTAGAGGAATACTCCAAGGTGAGCAATGCATCGCTCACCAAAAGGAAGACAGAAATCATCCTCTTAGGCAAATACACAAACAATTGGACCACAACATCAGAACCTCATACCAACACATGAAGAAAAACCCCAATCATTTTACCCTTTGCAACACTTCCCACCACCACTCCTGTCCAACACCTTAGAATCTGGCTAGAATCAAGGGGATATGCTAATGAGACAATGGAAAGTAACCTGTTACAACGGGTATCCAAACGCGTCGCCTCCCTCAAGGGAAGAACCCCAGGACTAACAGGACGAGTTACAGTTGCTAACTCGCTCATCCTCCCAATACTGTGGTACTAGGCCCACGCAATAGCCTTCTCACCTACCTTTATAACTATAATCCGCGCGCTTATCCAGGGCTGGCTGTGGCCTGGCTCTTCCTCCTATACGGTTGGAAACACTATTTGGCCCATGCTCAAGCAGAGGCATGTGACTAAATAGATTTTGAGAGCCATGCCAATCACATCCTAGGTACCTGGATAAAGGAAATCCTTGCTCCAGACCTCCCGCAACAACATTGGTCCAGAGCAGCAAGGATTAAACTTGCACAGGCGCTCAAATTAACCAACCCACATAGTCCACCCAAACTACTTTCATACCTTGCCAAACACCCTACTGCAACAGGTCCGCATGGAACCTCCCCTCATTTCAAACATATCCTCCGAACTATCCGCCGTATGGGATGGACATAGAGAATATGGGTACTATACAGGGAAGAGGACGACCCAGCCCCAATTCAAATTAAGAAACCCAGAAAACTACCCCCTAGAGGGATATGCTCGCAACAACCCCGAGCATAGCTAGGATAGAATAGCTAGAGATGCTGAACATTCCCTATGATTTAACCACACAGAAAGCAATGTGAAAATGACACACCACCCACTCCTACAGCCAAGGATAAGAGCAAACGCCTGGCGCTGTTTGAGAAGGACCTATAGGATGGCGGACTGTATCAACTCCCTCCACAAAACATGTGCAGTATGTGGAGGGAGGGATCCCTACATCACCGCCTAGAAACATGCCCCCCAACCAAAGCTATATGGCAGGAAGTCGCACGCCTGCTTAAGATCCAAAAAGAATAAGAATTCTCAATATCAAAGAGCATCTTCATGCTCCAGATCAAGTCACCGATCCCCTCTACCCTCTGTTCCCTAATAATACCCATTGCAATGTGGACAATCCACACAATTGCATTAGATGCGTTCAAGGGAATGGTCCAAACCATTCATAGGGTTATTAACAGATTCCATGTCCACTTACTGGAGCACTTCCAAGCCTGACTCTATGGATTCAAGAGACCAAGGCAAAAAGCGCTCATAGAATCATGGTTCCTACTCTGGTTCCTCCACACAGACCCTTTTCTTCACACCTGTTCCATAGCAGGGGAAACCCCTCAGAGTAGTGCACCACCCTCCCATACCTGGCAGTCCCGCTGGCAACAGGGGTAACTTGAGTACCCTGGGGTGCCTAATTTTATTTGTCAGTTATTTCCTTAGTTTTACATATATTTGGTAATGTCCATCCCCTGGTTGGCTTACCTCAGTTAAATAAAATAAAATTTACAATGTTCTTATTACTTGAAATATAAAATCTTATTCTTTTTTACTATGTATATAGATGATAGATATAAATTTTTTCTTTTACTATTATTATAAATATATTTTTTTCTTATTATTATTATTTTTTCTCATAACTATTATTTTCCAATACTTGTATATACTTATGTTTAAATTCTTCTCTTATAATTGGGTTGCTTTTTAAACTTCCTTAGGAATTTAGCATGGACTCAATTATAGACATGCCCCAAATTTTTCTCCTTAATAGTGTAAGAAAAGTTCAAAGTTATCTCTATAACTTCAAATGGGCTGACCCAAATGCAACCTAACTTGTGAGTTTGGCCTAAACCATGGGTATTACAAGATACTACTTCATCCCCCACAGTGAATTTGGGCAGATCATAATCAGGTTTTTTAATCTTTTTCATGTCAGCCTTATGAAGTTTGAAGTTATTATTGAAAGCCTGGGCTTGCAGTTTAATTAAGGTTTCTGCAAGCCTCTCAACATACTGAGAATAGTTCAATTCCTGGGGCTCTTGTAGCAAGGAATAGAACAATGGTGGTAAGTCTGGATGCTTCCCATATAGAAGTTGGAATGTAGACATATTCGTGGCTGAATGGTAAGAAATGTTGTAGGCAAAAATAGCTGAACTGAGGAATGTACTCCATTCAGAGGGCTTCTGAGAAGTCAGTTTCCTTAGGATACTGACAAGTGTTCCATTAACTTATTCCACTGCACCATTTGTTTCTGGGTGGTATGGAGTTGACAGAACACCACGCACCCCCATCAATTCATTGAGCTTTTGGAGAATAACTGCAGTGAAATTTGTGCCATTATCCATTAATATAAATTGAGGACATCTATGCCGATGAATAACTTGCTCCAAGATAAATTTAGCAGTTGTTGAGGCTCCTAAGTCCTGATTAGCCCTGGCTTTGACCCATTTTGTTAAATGATCAATTGCCACAATAATATATTTGGCTTTTGCATTGCTAATCGGGAGGGGTCCAACCACATCTATGGATATAGTATTCAATCAAATTTGGGCTAAACAAGCTGATATGTAGTAGCTTTTCAGAAGGGTTTTTCCCCTTGGCAACAGCTCAAAGTTTCATGGATGTCAAAATGCATCGATTCCCAATAGTAATTTTGCTTGAGCTGCTCCTTTGTTTTCTTAAAGCCTCCATGGCCAGTGGCCTTATGAGCAGCCAAAATTAGATCTGCTAGAGCTGAGGGATTTGGAAATATATATTTCTTCCCATCAATCAACTTGAATAAGACTCCTTTTTTCAGTGTGGGTATCCTTTCTTAATTTGGAGAGAATTTTCAGCACTTGTTTGGGCTCATCAGTAAAAGTTCCACTAACCATCTTCTGATACAAGGCATCCGCAGGCTTACAGAGGGTTGCCACAATGGGCAGACGAGACAAACAATCAGCATTCTGATATTTAGCACCAGCCCAGTGCTTGATGATATAGTCATAAGCCTGCAGCTTAAGTGCCCAGCGAGCCAAACATCCTTCTGGCTCCTTCGAGTTGTTAAGCCAGCTTAGGGATGCATGATAAGTAACCACGGTGAAATACACTCCATGAAGGTTTAATCAGAACTGTTTATAGGCATATATAACTGCCAAACATTCCCTTTCTCTCACAGTATAATTTCTTTCATGGGCATTTAGGGTCCGACTAGCATAGGCTACTGGGTGCTCTTTGCCATCTTTTCCGACTTGGGACAAAATGGCTCCAATTGCTGTTAATGAAACATCAGTCTGAACAATAAATTCCCGGTCAAAGTCAGGATAGTGCAACACTGGTGCAACTAATAGGGCCAAACGAATCTTGTTGAATGCCTCCTGGCAGGCTGAATTCCACTCAAAAGAGTCCTTATTCTTAAGTAGATAAAAATTAAGGTTCTCCGATTTGAGCAAAGTCAGCAATAAATTGGTTATAGTACCCAATCATGCCCAAAAACTTGAATATCCCGCTTGGATTCTGGCCTCTTCATCTTAGATATTGCTTCCAATTTAGCTGGTTGTAGCTGAAGATCATTTTTATCAATTACAAACCCAAGGTATTCCAGCTGGTTTTGAAGAAATGACACTTCCAGGGCTTGATCTTCAAGTTTGGAGCCGCTAACCTCTTGAAAACCTCTTCCAGGTGTTCCAGATGTTCATCAAAGGTATGGCTGAATACGTTTATATCATCTAGGTATACTAGTACACATGACAATCTAAGTTCACCCAGTATGGTGTCCATCGCTCTCTGGAAGGTTGCTGGAGCATTACAGAGTCCTTGGGGCATCCGCGTTGGTTGAAATAACCCTTCTTGGGTAATAATAGTGCACTTTTCTCGCTCATATTTGGCCAGATCAATTTGCCAATATCCACTAATCAAATCCATCGCTGAGAAGAACTTTGCACCCCCAAGCCTGTCTAGGGCATTGTCAATACGCGGAAGAGGATATGAATCCTTTTTTGGTAATGTTATTAAGCTTCTGGTAGTCAATAACAACCCTGTTGCTCCCATCTTTCTTTTTCCAATGAGAATTGGGGCAGCCCATAGACTCTTAGATGGCATCAATATACCATAGTCGAGAAGTTTTTTAATTTCCTTTGACACAACCTCTTCAGCAGTT
Source organism: Massospora cicadina (assembly GCA_022478985.1). Lineage (NCBI taxonomy): Eukaryota > Fungi > Entomophthoromycota > Entomophthoromycetes > Entomophthorales > Entomophthoraceae > Massospora > Massospora cicadina. The sequence goes on along the minus strand of JAKSZP010000091.1, from coordinate 162,644 downwards.
TTTGAACATATAATCAGCCTTAATCAGATAGGTAAATGGTCTCCAGTATCAATTGTATGGGTCACTCCTCTCGCACATCCCAGGTTAAAATCATCATTAGCAAATATCTCATGGTATATATCAAACAATCCTCAAACTCGGTCCTTCTCCTAATCATTTAGTTCCCCTAAATTGGCCACAGGTATGACATTATGCACATTTTCCAACTCATCATTGTGAAGCCCTAGCTCGTCCAGGGTTCCAAAATCGTGGAAAGATTAATCTCTGTTATAGGGATCAAATGGAGATAGGCAACCACCTGATGCCTTTTGATGAAAATTGGCCGATTCTGCATGTTTGCACAGAGGACACTAATTTCTTGATGCCCAGTAATAATTATCCCAGGCGCCACATTAGGTTCAAGTTGAGTTTGGGACCAAGGCTGATAAAATTCGCCATAAAGTCCTTCTGGGATTTGAATTGTTATCTCAGTCAGGACTACTGCCTGCATTCCTAAGTCCAGAGTTAGCTCACTGTTTGCTCGGAGGGGTATTCCCCTAGACTCATGGATTTGCGTTGGCAGAGCCTTGACATGACGCTTCGATTTATGGTATTTGATAGGGATTATTCCATATTAATAGGCCAGATTAATAAACATATTAGGCTTCTTTAGTCGCAATATTGCGCTTTTTGTATAGTAAATCAAGATGGTTTGGTTTAAAATAGTTAAGGTATCATCCTTATGGCTAGTGACCACTCCATATCTTCTCATAAAATCAGTGCCAATAAGGACCTCGTATTTCTTATTAGGCAAGACTATAGATGGAGCGGATACTACTATAGACCCAAATCCTATAGGTAAGGCACTATATGCCCCAAGAGCTCTGGTGGTATGTGTTCCTGCAGTGCCATATTCTTTATCATGGGCAACGTCCGGGGCTATTCCCAACTTCTTCACCAACTTAGTGCTGACAATATTTAAAGGAGCTCCACTATCAATAATGGCCCAAACATGGACCTTATTGACAGCAATATCAGCATAGGTACACTCAGTGTATGGTTCAGAAGTGTTTATTAAGTGAATAGATTCAGAGTTGCCCGACTCCAAGTGTGATTTGAGGCAAGAACATATTTCAGGGAAGTTTTCCGCCAAAGTCTGCATAGGGATTGTGACCTGTACATCTTTTAAGGAGGGCAGGCCACAAGAGCGGGTAGTGTGAGGATCAAGGCCATGGTCCATAATTTGCTTGGCATATGGTTTGGCCATTTCTATTCAGGCCTCATCTGAGGCTTTACCTGATTTTTGGCCTTTTCAGGATCTGGTTGTAACCATATGTACATTGTCAGCCATAATATGATGTAATGAATCTTTGCTAATTGAATTGGACACAAAAAGTTTGCCAGGATCAGGAGTAATGTTTTCAGTATGATGGGTGGTAATAGAGCATTCCGCCTCTACTCCACCTGCCCTTTTCCTGAATCTATGTCCTTTTCAACTTTGTAAGCTACATTAACTCCTGTTTTCCTGTCTATTTGGGCATAACACTTGCTGGCAATGTGCCCTTTTCTACCACAATGATGATAAGTGATAGCACTAGATTTGGGATGGTCAGGTTTCTGCTCCTTGGGATTTTCATTTCATTCTTGATTGTGACTCATATTACTAATATTATGTTGAAAATCCCATTGCAGATTGTTTAGCCGATTTGGCACATCAAAACTTCTTGCACAGAGGCGTAAATAGTCCACAAGTTTATTTTTTTCCATATCACGATTAAAAGCAGGAATCATCACTCGTTCCAAATCACAATATGGCTGTACAGTGTCATGAAATGGCTGATAAGAATTAGACTGGGCTCCCAGTTGGGGTGTGTGAGCACCCAGTGGAGAGCCCAGAATGCCAAGGGCGCAGCAGTCCGTGTGATTAGTAGAAGGGGGGATTTAGTGGGGACGTGAGGAAAGTAAATGTTTATAAAAGTACTAAAGGTCTCCAATGAAAACCAGATGGTTGCAATGGGGGCAACCGCGAGTCTTGCGGGGGCAACCCCCAAGGGTGGGAGAGGCAGGGAGGATGATGACTCCTCCAGGGTTCACGGTTGCTGGCCTTTGGTTACTAGCAAGTGAGCCTGTGCACCAGGGAGGGGCGGCACAGGGCCCACCGTGCAGGCAGGGGTGCCATCAGAGGATAAAACGGACCCACGATGAGCATTAGGGGCAAGCCCCCTTGGGTGAGGTGCTCTGGAGCCCCCAGGTGGGTGGGATTAGTGGCGGAAGAGCCAGGTGTGGGGGCCAAACTCGCAGGCATTGGGGCAGGGGCGCCCTGAGGCTGCTCCGATGGGGAAACGGTCTCAGGAATCTTAATGGTGAATTGAATGGATGGGTTCACATTAGATGGGTATGCAAAAATGGACCGAGAATTGACTCCATCATTGAGGAATGAGGCGGTTTGCCGCAGATATGATCCACCGCCGCGTGGCAGGGTCAAGCAACTGGATGACCCATTCAGCAATCATCAGGAGGATTATTTGGATGGCGGCACACTTTGCTGGATTGATCGGCAGAATTTTGAAGAAAAGCAAACAGGTGGAGTCCGCGACAAGGCGTTTGGGTTATTCAGCTTTATTTTAGTGCAAAGCGTGGGAAGAATAGAGAATGAACTGACAACTGCCCATTGGCAGGGAAGTTGCCTCAAGTATTGGGAGAATCACATAGTGGGGATGCTGAGGGATTGGGCGATTGGGGATTGGCGATTAGTTTTGGTTGGCTGGTGGGTGGGGGTGGAGGGATGCCTAAATTTTGGCAAAAATCAAAAAAACTTTTTCAGATTTTCCTGAATTTTTGGGGCCAGACTAGGTCAATGGTACTGATCTGGGCCTTTATTCAAGTCAGGCTGCTCACGCAGTTTGGATTTCCAAGAAATATTCCAGGGGGCTGTGGCCTTGGTACTCAGTTGTCCACAACCTGGTCTGTTCTTGATTTGATCATTTATGTGATCCAAACTTCCCAGATCTGTTCTGGGGGGTAGGGGCAACTGGTCCAAGTCAATTGTAACCTGGTTTGCAACCTGAATCGAGTTCTGATCTTATTTTCAGACCCACTCAGTCTGGACCTGCTCCGTTAGCCCAGAATTTGCAGACTGGCACTGATACCAGCACTGGCTGTTTCTTCAAAATTTTGGTAAGTTTCCCCCAGTGAGTGAGGGGTCCCAGGGGCCCGCCCATGGCCCCTGGCCTGCATAATCTCCTGGCAGGCCTTCTCTATTAATTTTACCAGGGTTGGGGAGGGGAGAGATCTGAATATCTCTAGGAGGAAGGGCAGTCACCCAGCGCTCATCAACCACATGCGCCAGGTCACTCAACTGCAACAGGGGGGCTACTTGGGCCTTTGGACCCCTTTTGGTCCGAAAGGGATGCTGCTCCCTATCCAATTGTAGGGGCTGGTCCCCAGGACTTATATACAGCATTCTCCATGGTAATTTATGCATCATATTTGGTCATAATGTTTGATCTGAGGAGTACATGAGCTTCATAGTAAAAAAATTAGCAAACTCTTTTATAGACTCATTAGGTCTAAACTCAATATTTAAGAGCTCCATTTTTCTGGTCGATTTTTATACCACCAAAATCTTAATGACAGCCTGTCTGGCCTCGTTGTAAGACTAATCTTACCCTAAATAGGGAATTACGAGGTCAACGCTGTGTGAGTCCAGACAATTGATGAGCGCTGTCACCTTTGCATGATCTGACGCTCCTCTCATGGCCTTCTCAAATAGCTTCAAGAAGGAGTATAAATTGCCATCTTTATCGAATTTTGGCAAATTAAGTGGTTTGAAGTCATCTCTGCCTAAGTCCCTAACTGGAGAGGCAGTTTCTCTTCTTAATTTTGACCAACTTGGAGAACCTTTGGGAAGAATGGGATGCTGCGAATGACTTGTAGTGGGCATAGAAGTAAGAAATCATGGAATGGTTTATGTATTCAATACATCTGTTCCATAATCTTCATCTGCCTCATGATAATCATCTGAATCACTTGACTCTGTTTTCCAAAATCTGGACTGACATGGCTTCTTGAGCACATTATGGCGTGCCTTTATAGCTGCTTCTTCATCCTCCCCTCCCCCAAGACTTTTTTCACACTTGCAACTATTATTCTTAAGATACTCCATTTCCTTGTTAGATTGAGTGAGATCTGCTTCAGCTAATTTCACTCGGGCCAAAAGCGCCTTCATTTCTTCTGACATTCTTGACATCCTTATGTTAGCAAGTGACAGTAGACTCTCCATATTGGTTTTCTCCTCAAATAAAATTGTATTGGAAGTATGGATTTCAGGAATATTTGACCATATGTTAGCTAATTCAGCCTTGATATCTGAATTATCCGGTTGTTCTACTGTAGCAAGAAGTAACTGGGCTAAAGCCTCAATATCTCTCTGCGTAGCAGATAATTCAGTCCGAATATAATTTTCCAAATTGACATATTTCTACTCCAACTCTTGGAGGGTTTTTCTTGAATCTTGACCTTGTTGTAGAAGGTTTTCCATAATAGCTGCAACATAATGATACTGCGTCTCAAGTCTGATGCAGTAGTTGGTGATATCCTGTTTCCACTGACTTGAGAATATCAAATTGTTCAGCATTTGTGTTGGTATCCTTGGAACGCCTTTGTTAAGTTGAGTTACCAACTCGTCAATTCAGCCATGAGCTTCAGCTGCAGCTCCAGTATTTAAAACGATTGCTTTGCACACTTCTGCAAAGCAAGTATCCAACTTCTCTAATAAGCAAGCGTGGGCCAACCGTTCCTCATCTTGAATATGATGAAGGTGAGAAAGCTTAAGATTTTGACGTGCAAAGATTCGTTAAGCATTCTTAATAGATGGTTGTACAAAATTAACTAAATATTTGTATGTTTTGGCCTGACTCTCCTGAAGTCTTCAGGCCAAAGCAGCCATGGTGGCCTCCCTATATTATTGATAAATTTCGTTCTTCAGCGCTTAATCTTTCATATAATAAAATAGACCAAAGCTCAGGTCAATTATTGAAGAGCCAACCTGGTAGCCTTGAAACAGGGTTTCCAGCATCTCCTTGATGTTGGCCTGGGTAAACTCAGCCGGATTAGAAGGTAAAGTGCGGCCTGTTCTAGTCACTATTAGCTCTAATGAGTACTCATTCCCCTCCTCATTGTCAGAACGATTTGATATAAAATGTTCAATGAACTGAACATTGCTTGTTTCCATTTTATTGTCACTGTACTTTCAGGCAAATTCTGAAAGCTGATCATCCGTATTCATATTAAGGTAGTTGTTCTTTCTTTTAGTGAACACCAAAATGTTAAATTTTCAGCCGATGGTGAAAGCTAAAATAACTTAAGAATGAAATTGAGGATATAAAATCGCTTTTCAAATGAAACTCATGCTCATAATTGGGAAGTAGATCTCTAATAATCCTCGATACTAGCCAAGTAACTCTGGTACACTCACCGTTCTTTAAGTCTACTGGAACCAACAAATATGAGACCTTCTGTCTTCATACAAAATTAGGAAATTATTTCTCTATAATTGGGACTACTTCTCTGGCAGGTAACTATGTACTTCTCTTTGAGAAGAATAAGCACACACTATTATCTAATATAGACATAATGGCAACATATATGAATATCAGACAGATGACAGATGGATAACAATAATTAATAAGCTAAATAACAGTAGTTTTTAATGAACAATATTTAAATGGTAAATACTAAATGATTGATTGATTGATCTTTTATTAATTGGCCAGGCGCTGGTATTATATACCTCTTGAGTATCTCCTGGCCAAACTAATCTATTAGATGAGTTCTTTCATATTTTACCAATCCTCTGCTGGTCAAGGCAATAATTATGAAAATCCCCAAATCAATTCAGCCCATGAATTAACTAAAAATAACAATCTTTTAAGGCCAATTGAAGGCAATTTTACTCTCATAATCGGGACAATTTTGTGTTGGGAACTCAATCATCAAAATCTTCCCGATTAGAGCTACATCATAACTTTACATCTAATAATAAATGGGGAATAAAACATATATGACCATAAAAGATGACGCACCCCAATTTGGGACGTTGCAGGCCTCTCAATAGCATTAAGTACGCCCATAATTGGGACATCTATGTTTAAGTAATTAATTATAAATTTCATTTATCAAACCCAACTTCCGCCTTAGTTTATTAGAGTAGTGCACTAATTTAGGAGGTGCAATTTATTTAATGCCATGGGACCACCTTGCACACAAGTGGACCCATAATCGGCCATAATATGATTATATCATAGCTATTATTAGCTATGATAATGGGGATGATTTAAATACAATTGAGGTGGTTTTGGAAGGAATTTAGTTATGAATATAAAAGGAAAGATCAAAGGATCCATCAGTGGGATTAATATACTAGTATTGATGGTTTTCTTGAAGGGTTTATTTTTGAGTCAACCATCAAATCTAATAGTCCTCATGGACCTCCTGGGCCCAAGGCCCCTCAGCTCCCTGACCTGATGACCCTGAAGACTTATGACGAAAGGATGTGATAACAGCCTTGCTTGCCCAACACAATCAAATTTGGAATGTAGCTCAGGGATGCAAACTCTGAGTGGATGGAGTCCCCCTTGACCCTAGGGTCTCCATTGAGGCACTATCTGATGAAATGGACAACCTCATTGCCTTCACCAAGCTTCCCAATACTTTCATCTTTCAGCTCAAACAAGCTTGTCAATGGTCTGAAATCTGTTAGACTACCCTTAAGAGCCAGCTTCACCTTCAGGGCGCCGACATTAATCCCTAAAGGAGCAAGCTACAAATAAGGCTTCCGTTTCCTCCCTCAACCAAAATGGGATTATATCCAAGAGGACCTTTAGGGCCTATGCTGACAGCTAGACCAGCAGGCACCCCACAACTATGCGGAGACTGAGATCTCAGAGCATGCGCCCATCCCTGGTAACGCCATCTCCACTCCTTTTGTAACTAACTTTGAACCTAGTTTTAAATAATGATTTACATCAGCCAGAAGAGCATTGTCTTCTTCCTGTACGCATGAGAGCTCTATGGAGGAGGCAACTGACTGGCAGAAGGTAAAGCATATCCACTCCTTCCTAATTAGCACTGCCTGGGAGATCATGACCCCCATTTTGAAAGAGTGCAACACCTGGGAACAGGTCCATACAACCTTAACCCAAGAGTTTGGCAGCAATCAAACCCCGTTAACCAAAAACAGGCGTTTATGGGTATCCAACAGAATAAAGGAGAAAGCTCCATGGAGGTTGCCAGCCATTTTTACTCCCAAGCACAACCCTTAGTCACTACTTCTCATATCACCCTGTATGATGCTATTACCGCTATCATCTCTACATTAGGATCCTACCCTGAGGTTTAAATTATATGATTGCGCAGAAGAATGTGTTTACCTGTATCTGGGAGATCGAGGAAGCACTAACGAGATTCTTGCGTTGACTTTACACTTTAAGACTACATTTACAGGCCCTCTAACCATCCTAGAGTCCATGTGGTTGAAAACAAGAAAAATCCTCGGCCTCAATGCACTTACTGTAACGGTTTCAGACACAGTGCCAAGACCTGCTGGAAATTACTTGCTAAAGAGGTGGTAAAAGGGCCGTCAGCATGAAGGACGATGCGATCCATGCTGAAATCCCTACCCAGCCTCAAGAATCCTCCATAATCTTGAATGAGCCTGGAGCTATAATACCTGGAGAAGAAGTTTTAATATCCAATGATAATAAAGAAATTGATACTGCTACTCTTCTTCCAATGACTCTCCCATGTTCCTCACACTGCCACCTCAGTTAGGAAGTTTGGTTACCCAGGTCACAGTTTGATTTCATGAAGTCCAGTCCTTCCATAGTCAACAGTGGCTCCCCCATAAATATCATTTCAACTAAGTTGATGAAGCACATTAAGATCTTTTCGGATTTGCCACACTAGAGGGAGTAGGGCATGGCTGACCCACAATGTACCTAATCTATAGGGGCTTATTCCTCTCTACCATTACATTTTGGAAAGCTTGCTGTAAACGCCCCCACTATCGCGCTAAATAACCCTAGCTATGACCTGCTCCTTGAACTCAGTTTCTCTGAGACTATTCAGCAGTACTCCATTATGATGGCGGCTTTCTAACCTACTAAAGCATCAGGTCCCTCTGATCTGTGAGACCTCTCATGATTCTAAAACCGAGGTCAAAGCACAAGCCTGTTTACTGGAGAGTGAAGGCCAAATCAATAGGCTCAAATGACACATTATAAGCTCCTGAGTCCATTTGCCCTCCTGATGTTGATGGGCAAGAGAGCATGCCGATCTACTTAACTGGGGCGACTACATACCTCCAAAGTCCTTGTCATTGCTGACACCTGAGTCCATGTCAACATCCCCTCAGAATACCTATTGAAAATCTGAGTCCTAGACAACCTGTCCACAAAAGAGGTGCCACCCTGCCCAGGGATCCTAGATCCAGCTATGCTGAATCTAAATTAGTGTTATTGGCCAACCTTACTGAAATAACCAAAAATAGTAGGTACAAACAATCCTGCCGCCTATGTTTGCCTTCTACCAGTGGAGGCTATTGCTGATGTCCAAAGCTTTGGGGACTTATGAGATTTTTGATTGGGAGATACCTCCATCAGTCAGCCTGGTCAACACCAATATAAGCAAGGACCTCTCAGATGGCCAACAACATAAGGTTCAATAGCTATGGGAGGAGTATAAATTATTTTAGCTTCGACCTATGACTTAAGAAGAATGAACAGAGTCCTACTTCACGTGGAAACTAGGGAAGCTCACCCTTCTGGTCCCAAACTTACCAAAAAAAGCAACGTTGAAGGGGCCCAGGTGACAGTGGAACTCAAATAACTACTTGACGCCAGACTCCTGGTACCATCACGCAGCCCTTAGGCCTCTCCACTTCTGCTGGTTTAAAAGAAGGATGGCAGCCACCAGGTGGTGATGGACTACTGGTGACTCAACTCCCTCACCAAAAAGGACAGTTATCTCTTCCACAAATTGATGGTTCTCTCAATCTGCTTGCCAGATATTAGTACTTTACTGCCATGGACCTTGCCAGAAGATATTGGCAAGTTAATTTTTCCCCTAAATATTGAGTCAAGTGCACTATCATAGCCAATAAAGGACAATTCAAGCTCATAAGGATGTCCCAAGGACTTTGTAACGCCCTGGCAACTTTCCAATGTGCTATGGACAGGATCCTTAAGGACTTGAAGCTTTCATGCGTCCTCGTCTACCTAGATGACATTAATGTTTTCTCATGAACCTTTAATGGACAGATTGAGCATCTTAGGGAAGTCTTCAATCAACTACGAATGCTTTTATAAATCTTAAACCTTTAAAATGCTCTTTCTTCCAATCCGAACTGGAGTTCCTGGGACACAAAGTTTCCAAGGATGGCATCCAGCCTATACCAGAAAAGGTTGACGCCATAGAGAATGTCACGCCCCCTAAGCTTAAGGGATGCTCAGGTATTCCTAGGCATGGTGGGCTATTACCATAAGTTTACCCTTAGTTTACCAACCTAGCCAAGCCACTATTCTACCTTTTGCAGAAGAATGTGCCATTTGAATGACAGCCTGAACAAAAACTTGCTTTTAATGCCTTGGGGACTGCTCTATGTACTAAACCCATTTTAGTCCATCTGTGCTTTGAACAACACTTCTTGTTGTTTACGAATACAAGTGATGTTGCCATTGGGGCTATCCTAGCCCAACATGATGAAAACCAAGTTGACCATTCCGTGGCCTATTTTAGTAAGACACTTAGTAAAGCTGAATGGAACTACAGCATTACTGAGAGAGAGTGCCTTTCTGTCTTGCTAGCCATCAAAAATTTCCGACCTTATCTCTACAGTACTCACTTAACCATTGTTACAGACCACTCATTGCTCCGGTGGCTCCAGCTAATAAATGACCCAGATGGCCGATTAGCCAGGTGGGATTTATGACTGCAGAGATAGATTTCACCATTGTCCATAATGCAGATGCGATTCACCAAAACGCTAATGGCCTCTCCAGGATGCTGGTTCTAGCAGCTTTGACCCCTAAGGAGGAACGGCTGTACAATCTTATAGGTCAACCTGATTAATGAAAATTAGAAACTTCTGAGTTCAAGCTGAACACCAAAGGATGACTTAAGACACTCAAATTAAGGATGATATGATCAATAATAAGGTCAATAAGAAGTGGCTCCCTAATAACTATAACTCTTTCCGCACTGATGTTATTCTAGAGGGCCATTCTACTGTGGGACATGTGGCAGTTAAGAAGACTCATGAATTTTATAAGCCACAATGTTACTGGGACCAGATGATGGAAACCATCCAAGAGGTATTGGAGGCATGTATGACTTGCCAATCCCAAGACAAAGTCAATCTTCAATTTCAACACTCAGTCGTGACCCCAACTGGGCCCTTCAATATCATTAGCATTGATGTGATGGGCCCTCTTCCCACTGGGTTGCATAACCATAAGTTTATTATCCTAGCCATGGCCACTTGGCCAAGTAAGTTGAAGTTATTTCAGGCCCAGATGTCACTGCCAAAGCCTCAGATATTTTTCATGTTTGATCCATTGTCACCCAACATTGGTGCCCCAAACCTTACTTTCTGATAATTTGTTGAATTTCACTTCACAGGTAGTACAAGAACCTACCTCGCTATTTGGCACTAACCAGAGTTTTGCTTCCCCTTACCACCCATCAACTAATGGAGTGGTAGAACGCGCTAGTGGAACAATTATTTCCATTTTAAAAAAGTTGAATGCCTTGAATACTGCCGGTTGGAACAACTACATACCCAGCGCTTTGCTTGCCTACAGGGTATGCTACCACCAAGTCATTAAGATGTCCCCTTTTGAAGCCCTACATGGGCGTGCACCTCGGCTACCAAGTAGCATCCAGCCATTGCTCGAGACCTCCACACCTGAGAACTCTGAATTAACCATGAGGGCCTTAGCTGAAGAAATTGTCCAGCTTCAATCCATAACTACACAAGGCATCATCACCAAAGGAAGAGAGAAATCCCTATTTGATCTCGGCTGACTTTCCTTACCAACTTTCCAATTAGGTGACCTTGTTCTCTTCTATCACCATTGACCTGGAGGCTGACATAATAAGCTAGAGGTTCTTTGTCTGGCCCTTTAAGGTCATTAATAAGGTGAAGTCAGAGTACTCCATTTCTTATGTTAACAAAGGTACCGTGGTCAATCAGGTGCATGGCTGGTTCCTTCTGCCTTATACTCCCTTTGACAGAACCTTGAGGGGGGCGTTGTTGGGATTCAAATTAATAAACAAATAGAATTCGCCACTTCCAAATTGAGCCTTAACAAATTGACTCTCAAACCTATCCAAATTAAGACAGCTTTAGGATCCTCATACCCTATTACTGAGTCACGTGAGGCAGATTTCCGCCAATCTGGTCATGGGGGCAGCGAAATACATTGAGGGTGCCAAACAGGCGGTCAATCCAGAAGGCCATGAAAGATCCTGAATGGATGGGGTTATGAAGATCCTCAAAGCACCGTGTCCCCATGCACCCTATAAATATTGACACCTTTTAGCATAATAAATTATTCAGTATTATATCCAATCTTCCATTTCCTTTTTGACCCATTTTTACAGATTTGAAGCTTTGAACCACCTTAAGACCTCAGTGAAAGTACAAGGAACTGTAACACTGTCAATATGCAATATTAGTAGTTTATCAATCATATTCATAAAGGATGAAGGAACCCCTTGACGCCATTGTTAACATTGGTGGTACATAAATAATAGCATACCACAAAGAAAAGTAAGCTTGTCCTTGTAACTCATGCAAGTGTGCTCTATTGAGTATGGCTTATGACGCCTGAAATTTCCAAACTACAATTTAGGCAAAATTTTTCCCTTTAATTTAGGAACTAGCACATATTGCCATTCAATTATTAAAACTATCTTTTGGAATAGAACATGTTTTTCTAATGCATCATTTGAGAGCTTTAAAACCCATTCACCCTACTACACCAGTAACTCCATGGGGCGATGGAACCCCTGGTTGAGGGTATTCCTATCCCCAATTTCCCAATGATTTTGAGAAAGACGCAAAATATGAGATTGAGGAGCTCACTTTTGGTGCGAGCTGCACTTGCATTGACATGGCAAAAACCTCTCTTTTTGACACCAACTATCCTCAAACCCACCAGCGCATCAAGTCTTTCACTTGTGTGCTGGCTCTCATCACTTCCGCTGAGCATCTTTGCTCAATATGTTGAGGCAATGGATACCGCTGGCCTCATAAACGAAGAAAAAACTCAGCTATACCTCATCATGCCCCATGTCGCAGAAGTCCCTATCCCTATGTTGTCCGCCTTGGTCCGCCAGCTAAAGAGGGTGCCGGACAAAAGTTTCCCCAAAGCTTCCTCGCCTTCTGATATAGCTTCCTAGGCTGATAACCTAGGGGCTATATTAGGAATTTTTTTAAGTTATGATAATCCCTATGTTTGGCTCATTTGCCAAAAAAGATGCGTGGCAGCTCTCCTTTTTGGGTTAGGCACCACTGGTGCTAAAAAAGAGAGCTTTAAAACCCACTTGTTACATTTTTTGCTCTCAAATAAATACTTAAATTGTAGGATGGCCATTGCCTCAAGCAAACCCATATTAATTGTCTAACACACCGCTTCAATCAACCTCTGTTGTGGTAGGGGGAAGTTGGGTATTCTATTTTTGGTTGCTGGTGGTTAAGACCCCTTGCACCTACCAGGAAACCTCCAAGGAAACCGTTATTGATTCCATAATCCCTATACTTTTAGATGGTAATTACTTCACTCCCATTATAAACGTTCATTCATTGAATGTTGGACTGCAAACGCACATACACTCAGTGAGGAAAAGGGGCTCTTCTTTTAATGAGGGGTAATGTAACAAATAGTTTTACGCGTTATGGTTTCTTTAATGATAGGACCTAAGGAAAATTTATCAGAGCAATAGTTTCCAAATTTTCTCATAAAGTAAATTGGATAAATAATATATATTTAATTCAAGTCAAAATTGGATTTAAGTCTAGTCCTTGGCCATCCATAAATTCTGAGAGTGATTAGGTACCTAAACCTAGCTATTATTTGAGTAACTTTTCTTGCTTTTCTTGTTGGATGGCTATTCCAACGATCCCGCTTTGTAACCTATCTACCGCATCACCCATAAAATAAATTTACCATTCTACTCAATATCTATTCATTTTAAATATGCTATACTTAGTTAATCTATCAGCACCAGCGGGTATAAAAGAACCTCTTGACGCTATTTTTAATTTTGGTGGTACATAAGTCACTTTAGAAAATTCCAAATTAGAATTTGCTTGACCACTGTACCTCAGCTAAGTGGGCAATCAGTGAGTAGGCCGTGAAACGCCTGAGACCAACACACATTTTCAGTGGGAATTATTTGCTTAAATTTAAATTTATTGCGGGGAAGGCCGACCATGGGATGGACACTTCCGAATTTGACTTTGGAAAGATAAACTTAGTACCAGGGGGGCACCCCAGAGAAGCGATGCTATCTCTTGTTGCCAGTGGGAACGCCACTTATGGGGAGGGGGAGGGAACGTGTGAAGGGGCCGTAGCCACTATTGAGCACATGTGGAGGAAGGGGTCTGATTTGATGAACCAGACTGGGAACCAGGAGGAGACCAGCTGTTGGCGACGCGGTGGGAGATATCCAAACATCCACGCTTGAAAGTGGTCCACCAAATGAGACCAGAATCTGTGGACAGCTTCTGGGAGGGTGGGGATGGAGCCAGCTATGGCATCCAAGACAATCGAGTGGATAGTCCACATGACGATTGCAACCACCAGAGCATGGAGGGAGGGTGGAAGGGGGAGGCCATTGATGAAGCAAACATATCTCTTGACAGACTGAAGGGATGCGTTTGATCCTGGCCTGCAGACGTTGGACTTCGCGCCATATCACTTTAGAGGTGGGGCACTTCTCCAGGCGGTGGAACAGCGTTCCATACTGGCCACACACGACACAGGATGAGTGTAAAGCGTTAGAGCGCTCAGCTGTACGATACACCCGCCTCAGGCAGCGCCACACATTGGAGCGGACTTGAGGCTGCAACAGAGGATGGTGTGCGTGTTTCCAGATAGTCTTTTGAGTCTCAGTGGAATAAGGGATGTCCATCATGTCCAGGTAGTCCACCCTGTATAGGACATGGGGTCGAATGGGGATCACGCCATCATGGATGGGTAGCCCCTGTATCTCTTGTGTGAACTGAGGTGAGGGGCGGCCTCTTCAGGTTGTATGTCCACTAATAAGAATTCTCCGCTCTGCGCTTCGCATGGAGAGTAGGATTCGTTTGTAGTGGGTTTTAGTCCCGTGAGGACCTGTGGCCGATGTGTGTGATGCGAGGTATTTCATCAGGGAGTGGGGGTTTGATGGATTGTTGAGGCCCAAGGCTTGGGAGAAGCTGGAGCAGGCCGCGCGGGACCAGTGTTAGGATGGGAGTGTAGGAGCGGTGATGGCCGCGATCCAGGTGACCAGGATCTTGGCAGCATGGGTTTTGAAGTCAAGCAGGCCCATGCCACCTTGATGATGAGGGCCAAACATGACCTCTAGCCGTACTGGTGGAGGGCGGCCTGACCAAAGCCATCCTTGCAGCAAAGCATACAGGGATTTGAAGAAGCATGGGGAGAAGGGGATGGCGTGGGCTCCGAACCAGACTTTAGATAGGAGCATAGAGTTGGCAAGAACAACCCTGCCAGTGAGGGTAGTAGGGTGGGCTCTGAGAGAGGCGATTCGCTTCGTCACGTTGTCCAGAATATGGCACTCCATTACTGTTGACACGTATCCGCCTGCCTCCATCCACACGCCCAGATGGCGCACTGGTCCTATGGTAGGACGTGGCACAAAGGGGAGCACCAGTGGAGCGGTGTGTGTTGAGTTAGTAAGGCGTGGACGTGGGCGAGCAGATGGGCCAGGTTGGGAACTACTTGCTGGGGCCCAGCAGTTCTGAAACTGACCAAGGAGGATTATCTTGGTTTTGGAGGCGTTCAGTGCCACGTTGCTTACCCGGGAATATTCCTGGATGAGGGCTTCAAGCGCGCGTGCATCTTTGTTATTAGACACCCCACCACGCAAACATCTGCAAATGCCATCATCTTGACTGGGGTTTGGCTTGGCACATGGAACCCAGTGAGGTGGGCATTCACATTTCGCAGTAGTGGGTCAAGGCTGAAGTTGTATAAGAGTGGGCTGAGGGGGTCCCCTTGTCGCAGGCCCCTTTGAGGGCGGACTACTTCCGTTAGGAAGCCTGGGCCACGCACTGCCATTGTCGCAGATTCCGTGAGCAGCATCACCCAGTTTATGAAGCGGGGGGTAGGCGGAATTGTTGGAGGCAGGCCCTTAGGTATTCCCAGTTTACTCTATCATAGGCCTTTTGTTGGTCCAAAAATACAATTGCCCCAGAGGCTGTGGACTGACACACATTAGCCACAGAGTGCACGTTATCCCAAATTGACCATCTGGGGATGAAACCAAATTGTTCTGGGGAGATGGTGGCAGATGCTACAGTCCCTAAACGGTTAGCTTTGTTTTGGTTAACATCTTAGTGTCTATGTTCGTTAGAGAAATGGGGTGCCAGTTGGCTAAGTCTAGCTTATCCCCTTTCTTGAAGAGTGTGACAGTAAAGGCCTCATGTCCTCCTGGTAGGAGGCGCGTTTCCAACAGGCTTTGGTTGAGTGAGGCTAGCAGCAATGGGGATATATATTTAAAATATTTTCTGTAGAACTCATATGGAATGCCATCTAGGCCTGGGAATTTTTGGTTTGGCACACCGCGAATGGCTGTCCATAAATTCGTTTGGAGTAATTAAATTCATTATTTCTGGGTATCAGAAAACAGTGGGGATATGAGCTCAGTTGAGAAATTCCGCCATTTTGGCTGGCTGAATTAGTTTGGCTCAGTATAACTTGGAGTAATATTTTTGCATTTCAATTGCCACTTCAGCCAGTGTGTCCGCAATGGAATTATCCGATCTTCGCACCTGTGTGCAGGCCACGCTCTGGCGTGGTGCAAATTTTTTTTAAAGAAGTATGCAGTGCACTTGTCGCCTTTAGTGATGCATGTGGCCCTGTATTGGACACAAACCGAATGTTTGTGTTGCCTTTCGAGTGCGTTGAGGTGGGCAGCTGCCTCCGCCCACTTCTGGCCCCATGCAGGGCTATATCCTGTGGCTGGAATGTTGGACTCCAAGTGAGCCAATTCCGCCAGCGCGTGTGAGATAACCGCTGATGTGGCTCGTGAGCGTCTGGAGGAGAGATGGCAATAGTAGCGGATGGTGTTTCATTGAAAGTTGCCCATGTGGAAATGGGGTCCACGCAAAATGGTGCAACAAACAATTTTGCCAAAGTTGCCTCTTCCACCCATGTGGAAAATCCTGGCGACGCGAGCTCAGGGGGCGGATTTTGCACCAATGTGGGGCCTTTGCAACTGTGACAGGTAAGTGGTATGTTATTGAGACCATTCGGTGGTTGGAGAATTCCATTTTTGTTGTTTTAAAGTGGTAGATGTGGGGTTAAAATTTTGCCAGCGTTAGAATAAGGTCGATGCGGGTCATGGACCTTAATTGGCCGTTGTGGACGTGGGGACACATCATGTTTTTGAGCAGTGGGGTATGTCATGGCAGCGCATCCAGAAACCCAAGGGTGGCTTTTAGAATGCGTAGTTCTACGTGACCCTGTGGGGCATGGGGTGAGGGCAGCCACCGGTTCATTGGTGAGGTTAGCCAACAGTTCATGTCGCCAACTAGGAAAGAATTGGGGGGTAGTGGGAGGGATTTGACCAACGAGAAAAATTCCCCACGCTCGTGTGCAACTTTTGGGATTAAATGTTGATGATTGTGTGCGCAACGTCAGCCCATGAGAAGGTGACAACGTGCACTTGGCCATTTAGGAATGTTTCTGAGGATGTGAATTTAAAAAAATTATTTTTCTGAATTAGCACCCCACAGTGCTTTGACCAAAAGGATAGGGATGGGAGAAGCTTTGTTTTCCAAGCTTCCTCGGAACCTCAAGGACAGTGGGACTCCTGGATGGCCAGGATATCCACGAGTAAATTGTTTTGTAAAAAACTCAGTTTCCTAGCCTGGGATGGGGAGGCCTTGAGTCCGGTGATATTCAGCATCCCTAGAGTGAAAATTTCCCCCATTGCACCTTAGGTGCGAGGGGTGGGCCCCTGGGCCCACCAGCCTCTTCAAGGTCCCCACAGGCTTTCACAGCAGCACAGGTGTTAGCAGCAACACTATTGGGGTTTTTGTTAATTTTTGCAGAAAGAGTCACGTTGGCTTTGGCCTACACTTTTTGTTTTCCAGACGTCGGACGAATTTTTTGCGGTGCGGATAAGTTTGGTGCACCATCAAGTGGGGCAAAATTTTTTTTTCAGTTGGGATAGGTCCCAAGTTGGTTTCAACTGGAGCTTGGGTGCAGCGATTGGGTGAGATCAAATCTCCCATCGGATCCTCAGATTGAGTGGCCCACTCAGCATGGGCCTCCCAACCTGATTGGGTGATGGATTCCTGAGTTGCTTCCGCCGCAAAGGTCTCCATCTCCTCCTGACGTTGTGAGTGTGGGATGGTGGTGGTGGCCTTGGCCGCTTCCTTGGCCGCGGCCCTATGGGCCTGCTTGGCCTTCTTCCGCTCCTGCGGGGAGATGGGCTTTACCAATAGGTAGCAGCCTTGTGCTCCCCACGGGAAAGCCTCCTTGGTGCTTGCAGTTGGTTTGTAGTGCGCCTCTCCGCTGGCCATGGCCGCTGAGGGGTGCTCTTGGAATGTGACGCCCTCCTTGATGGGGCATGCATGCGCCTTATGGCCGAACGCGTCACAGTGGTTGCAAATGGGGGGCGCGCTGTCCACAGTTACCCGGAATGGGTGGGTGGTATGCCCTGCAATATCAATAAAGGTGGAGTGCGGGATCTGGGTTAGGTCCTTCGCGATCTCCTCAGTTGGGGTCAGAACTGCGATGGCTTTGCCAGTGCACAGGTGTGGCATCAGCGTGAAGCGTTGCATTTTGAAAGATTGTATTTCGCCGTATAAGGCGAGACCATCTTTCAGGTGTTGTTCCAAAACGTCATGTTTTACCGTAGTAGGCAAAAAGTCAAACATGAGGAAAATTTGGTTTGATCTCGTCCATCTGGTGTGTTTGGTTTTGATGACCCATTGCCCTTTGGGGAGGTCGACCACTATGCGCACTGCTGCAGCCTCGTCTGCTGCTATTTTGCTTTCAAAACCTAGGTCCAGCCAACCGTGTGACATGGAGTGAGGTGCAACATACACCGCAGTCGGGAAAATTTCGTGTACATCTTCACAAAATTTTTCCCATAAGGCCGTTTTCTGGATGTCCAGATACACATGGACTCCAAATTTCACCGACGAAAGTGGCTGGGAGTGTGACGTGTTGATGTACTGGTTGCATCGTGCTTGCCACGCGACTATCTCTGGGGAAATTGTGACCGCCAGTTTTTTGAGATTTTTTTCTATTCTGCTGGATTCTCCGGGGCGTTTTTGAACGTTAGAGGCCGCGGGCCTTCCGCCTGCCCCTCTTGCCTTGCTTGCCCAACTGCTCCCAGACATGGGCGCAGACTAATCTCCTCTGTGAGATTATCAAACTAGATTTAGTCTTGAATTGAATAGGTTGCAAAAGTGTTTATAACGAGAAATATTAGCCCTTGGGAATTATTTTATTTATATAGGTAACTTACCTAAATTGACATTTGATCTAAGAAACTCTTTTTTTACGTGGGGTTTTTTTGGCTTTGTTGATTTTTCTAAAGGTCAGAACCTTTAAAAGCCTACTCTATTATTAGGTAATGGTACCTCAGTAGGAATCTCTTAGGGCTGCTGTGCTCCTAAGGCAATCTCTCAATGGAAAATCGATGAACCTACTCTGTTTGCTTTAAACAGGAAAGATCTCTGTATGGAAACTGGCAGGAAATTTTCTATAATATTTACTAAGCAAATCTGAAGAAAATTTATCAGTCAGAAATATAAAGATATTTATAGGTCCTTAAATGATTTAAATTTGTACAGTATATGCTTGAAAGAAAATTGGGATCAAGTTGAGTATGGTGATCTCTTGTTTAGTGAGGTGGAGTATAAAGGCCTTCAGTGTACTCGACCTTCCTTGCTCACAGTGGTAGTTTTAATACCTAGGAAAGGCAAGATCTTTATCAAAATGATTTAGCTCCTCTGTCAGGTAAACTATTGGATTAAAGAGAGATTTGAGATTTTATTGCACTTTTAAGAGGTTGTTATCCTTATCATTCTTGGTATCTGCCAAATCCATGGATCTCCTCTAGTCAGATTTCAATTCAGTTCATGTTTAAATCTTTCCCATACTAACATGACCCTATTATTCCTGGCAATTACCCTCAAGATCTTGATGAGGAAGGACAAAACTCTGGAGGAATCTGGAATGCACCTAATTTATGACAGAATCCGATTTTTCAGAGGAAATCAAATATTTTTTCCTTGTCAATAAATCACTCAGTAGGGTACTGACCACAACGTGTCAAGCTTATGGATCCATCCTCCAGACTGTTGATAGTAAAACTAGATGAGGTCCTATATATAATTGTTTGTGTAAAACTGGTTTCTGGTCATTTCTTTGTCGGCCTCTTGTTTAGTTATAGTCTTCATAGATATAGCAGCTAAGGCCTGTAGT
This sequence comes from Massospora cicadina, assembly GCA_022478985.1. NCBI lineage: Eukaryota > Fungi > Entomophthoromycota > Entomophthoromycetes > Entomophthorales > Entomophthoraceae > Massospora > Massospora cicadina. The sequence continues at coordinate 142,935 of JAKSZP010000091.1, read as the reverse complement.
TGGAACAATACATCAGCCAACCTTAGCATAGTGAGATCAGTGGTATCTGGTGTCAAGGTTTCTAATATGGGTTGTAAGCTTGAAGGCACTATTGATTATCATCTGTAAAGGGCCTGGAAATATGACATCTGTATAATTTGGTGATAACTAACGTGGTAAGCTAACAAAGAAGTGGGTAAATATACGTTCCACCATGATGGGTTAGATTATACCATCTTTAAGGATAACAACTAAAGTACACTCGTCTGTTCTACAGCCACACTAGTAGCAGGATGCTAAGGTGCCTTAAAGGAGTGATAGGTGCCCATCAACGAATTGAGATCAGTTAATACTTGTAAGATGAAGTTGATATCATTATCAGAGAGCAGCACCTTGGTACTACAGTGGTGGGTAAAGACTTGTTTTAACAAGAAAGAGGTGGCTGACCTAGATTGGGTGAGGCAACGGAAATGGCCTCCAACAATTTCATAAAGTGTATAACCGCTAAGATGATGTAGCAATGGCCATACAGCATTGTAGGCAAGGGCCCAATGACATCGATGCTAACCATGGCTAATGGAACTGTGAATTTGAGACCTAGTGTTGATAAATCAGATTCATAGGCTTCTGATTTGCGCATGAAAAGCAGGCACCAATGACATCTTGAATAGTTTAAATCATCCTGTTCCAGCAACAACGTTCTCTTAACTATTGAAGGGCTTCTTTACTGCTCTATGGCCAACAGTCATATGGGATTTCAGAGCGGACTTCGTTCTTCTAAAAGGTCAGACATACAGCAGCCAAGACGCCCTAAACTTGAGTATACATTAGTCCATTTTCAATAAGAGTATGTCCAGTCATCCTCTTTAATCAGAGTTGGATCCCCAAGCCTCTTGACTCCAGTTCACGTGTTTCAAAATAAGTTGTAGATACAATCTTCTTTAGAAGCATAGAGTGTTAGTATAAGTAGCTGTGATAATCATTCAGAGTTTTAATGCACCATGCCAGCTTGGTGTATAACTTGAGAAATCGTAACACTTTAGTTCAAGGGCCCATCAGGCCAACCGTCCTTTGCGGTTTTCTAGCTAATATAATCACTCAAAAGAGGCATGATCCATCACTACAGTGACATGGTTCCCATAAAGGAATGGATTTATTTGATGTCCAAAAGGACATCCAGATACTCACGTTTAGTTATGCTGTAGTTTCTTTCTTCTCAAGTTAAAGTCTTGCTGAAGTAAGCAATAGGGTGTTAGAATTGGTTCGTATCAAGATGAGTGAAAAAAGCCCCCACAGCCAGGTCTCTGGAGGTAGTAAAGAGGATAAAAATTCTAGAAACTTTGGATGCACTAATAAAGGAGCAGTAGCTAGAGCCTTTCTCAGGACATAAAAGGACTGCTATTGAGTTGACTTCCATTGGAACAGGACCTCTTTATGGAGAAGATAGATTATCAATTCAGAAAGTTCAGCAAAATGTGGGATAAGTTGTTGGTGATAACCGACCATTCTGAGAAAGACCTGTCTGGAAGTTTTGTAATACACTTCCAATGGGGCAGGTTTTCTCTCAAAGTTACTTTTGTTGGAAGCTACAAAAAGCGAAAAACTAAAGTTGTAACATGTTAAAAATCGACCTAATCTTTATTATTGAAAGGATGTGATATTTATAGGTTTTGATTTGGTTTGTAATCTATCTTTGCTAATTAATCTCTGTGTGACAGAATCTTCAATCAGTCAATCAGGATGAGGCTGATTGTTCTTATTAATGTTGATAAATTGAGATATAAAGCTCTTCTTCTGATGAAGCCAGGTGAATCAATGGAATAGAATCTCTTGGGAATAAAAGAAGTCGGCAAAATCCCAACACTTACCCCCTCAAAATTTGATTATAGAGGAGGGTGAATTCTTAAAAACCTAGGATAAATTCGATTAATCACTATGCCAGTATCAAAATGAACAATCAAATACTCTAGTCCCTTTCATAATATAACTCAATAAGGACAAGATCAGTTGGTTCCTAACTTTTCAGTTTGTCCACCAGCTGAGAGTGGTAATACATGAATAATCTCCATTTGGTATTCAGTTAAGGCGTATTTATGTTGATCGGCTCTTTTAGTCTCTTTGAGTTGTTACTTCAATCAATTTCATAGCTTGAGCTTGAAGACAAATAATCTCATCCGCTAGATTTCTCAAAATTAGATCAGAGTTTCTGGTATGCTTTCTTCAAGTATGGCTTGGACACTAGAAGGGACTGAGGGGTCTCGCCCATATAGGCACTTGAAAGGCGACATCTTGATAATTTGATGATAGTCTATCTGATATGTAAACAAGCCACTAGGCAAATGAAAATTCCACTGAGATGGATCAGTTGAAGCCATCTTTTTAAGATTGAAACTAGAGTTCCATTGACTCGTTTGATGGCCCCATTTGTGGAGGGATTGTAAAGAACAACAAATCGTTGTGCGGTAAAAATATATTTAGATAATTCCTGTACAAGTTGTGAGGTAAAGTTATTCCCATTGTCAGACATAAGGATCTTGGGACATCCATGTTGAGAGACTATGTGTTGCATAAGTTTAGCACTGTAGTTTTAGCAGAGGGGTGGCTATGGATTTGGCCTCAACCCATTTAGTTCAATGATCAACAGCTATAATAATATAATGGTGGCCATGTAATCCCCAAGGAAAATGACCTACCACATCAATACTTACTACTTCAAACGCTTTAGCTGGGGGATAGCTTGATCTTGATAAGTTGGGTTGGTAATTCCATGACTTTTACAAGTAAGACAAGAGTTGAGGGTCTCTCAGATGTGATTTAGTCATATTATCCCAACAATATCGGGTTTTCAACCATTCTTGGGTTTTCTTCACCCACTGTGGCCTACTTGTACATGTCCTACCATGACAGCCTGAAATCTTGAGTTTGGGTGTAAAAAGGGTTACAGTTTGGTTTTGAACTTATTATATATAGCTCCCTCCCAAATCATGGTATCTTTAGTTATAGATTTTAAATAGGCTTAATCTTCTTCAGACTCTCAATCCCACAACTCAGGCAGCCCAATAAGGTTATATAAGCGTTCTTACTTCTCCACTTCCAAAGTCAGAATAGGCAGTTGAGACAACCCATCAGCATTCTGATGTTAAGCACCTGAACGATGAACAATGGAAAATCGTAATTTTGCAATATTAAGGCCCAAAGAGCCAATTTCCCATCAGGATCCTTCAATTTCTGCAACCATCTTAAAGAAGAGTGGTCGGTAATAACAGTAAAATGGTTACCATATAAGAAGGGATGTAAGTGCTTAATTGCTAGAATTACTGCAAAAAACTCCTGCTCAGTGACACTGTAATTTCGTTCAGCTTTGGACAATGTTTTGCTATAAAACACAACGTGATGGTCCTTCTGCTCCTCATCACACTGGGATAAGATAGCCCCAATAGCGACATTGCTTGCATTGGTATGTAGTAAAAAAGGCTTATTAAAGTGATGATGAATTAAAACAGGAGCCTTAGTCAAGGAAGTTCTCAAGGAATTGAACGACTGTTTTTGCGCTGAACTCCACTCAAAAGGCACTCCTTTTTATAGCAGATGGAATAATGGTTCAGCCATATCAGAAAATTGGGTATAAATTGCCAATAATACCCAACTATACTGAGAAAGACTTGAATATCCCGCATAGAGGAAGGAGGAGGCATTTTGATGGATAGCTTGAACTTTATCTGCGAGGGGTTAAATTCCTCTTGCCAATACTTGATGCCCTAAAAATTCCATTTTATTTTGGAGGAATGAACATTTGTAAGGTTTGAGCTTTAGAGAAGAGTTCCAAACTTGGTTGAAAACTTCTTTTAGATGACCCAAATGTTCGTTAAATGTTTTGGAAAACACGGTAATATCATCCATATAACCAAAACGCAATTGAGTTTTAAATCCCATAACATTCCATCCATGGCCCGTTGAAAAGTTGCTGGCACGTTGCTCAACCTTGTGGCATGTGGGTTGGTTCAAATAAACCTTCACTGGATATTAAGGCACACTTAGATTGATCTTCCAGGGATAACTAATTTTCCAGTATCCACTAGCTAAATTCATTGCAGAAAAATAAGTTGAACCAGCCAACAACTGAAGAGAATCATCAATTTAAGGTAACAGATAACTATCTTGGCGAGTAATAGTGTACAATCTATGATAATCCATAACCATATGATTGGAACCATCTTTTTCTTAATTAACAGCAATGGAGAGGCCCAAGGACAACTGGAGGGTTTCATTAATCCAGCCTCCAATAGTTGTTGCAGTTCTTTAGTAACTATCTTCCTACACTTTAGATTTGTGATAGGGCTTAGCACGAATAAAAAGATGATCGCCAGTTTAAACAGAATGATTTACCCCTTTCAATTTTCCAAAATCATAAGTATGCTTGGCAAAAATGTTGGAGTTTCTTCTAATAATTGAAGTACTTGTATCTCCTGTTCCTTAGTGAGGTGTTTTTTTAATTACGGGCCCCACAGTAAGAGTTTTCTGAGTACTTTCTATCCCAAAGTCGTGTAAACTTACAAAAGGTTTAACATCATAGATTCAAGATAAGCTAGTAACTCAAAAAGAGCTATGTGATAGTTTTTGATTTACCAATTTGGTTCATTGGTAAGGTTTGCCAATAAAACAGATAATGATCCATAATAAGCATAATCCAATACTCCAGAACAAGGCAAGATTTCTTTAGCAGAAGGGTTGAAAATGCCTTGAACTTGTAACAAATTTCTTTGGGAATAGAAAAATGTAATAAAATATTAATAATTACCTAAAATTTTGGCAAAATAACTATATTCTCAGGGGAAAAATAGTCATCCCTTCTTTGATATCTGCTAGAGGTGGTAATTTTATATGAAGGTCTTTAACATGATATAGAATAGAATAAGATCTTTTAGACCCCTCTAACGGACATAACTGACATTGGGTAGAAGCATGATTCGATAAAAGTAAGGGAACTCTATACCCCAAGAGAGACAATGATGAGTTGGGGTAATTGGTAATTTTATTGAATTCTTGTAAAAATTGAGTCCCTAAAAGTAGGTCATAACTCAAGGTATCAAGTACAATGGCAGAGATTGTAAAATTTAATTTCCCAATTTTTAAGGGAAGGGATGAAAAAGCTCCAATTGACCAAGTACTCTGAGGTCCCACAGTGCCATATTCTTCAAAGTGGGAAATATCAGGTGTTAAATCGATCCACTTAATAAATTTTGACAAAACAACATTACTGGGGATCCAGTGTCAATGATAGCCTTAGCTTTGACTTGATTCACTTGAAAATCAATTTGGGTAATGATACTTCCAAAATGAGAGGATAAAACCAACAAGGAGGGCAAGGAATAGGAGAAATGTTCATCTTTATACTTCACAGGGCTTTGAAGTTCTTATTGCATACTCATATCATCATTAAAGTGAAAATTTCATTATGTTTATCCTTTTTCTTTTTCTCATCAGCTTCTTTCTTATTAACAATGATCCACAGTATGGAATTATTGATGACAGTAATTACATTAAACCGCTCTTGTATTCTCTGGCACAGCGTAAACTCTAGGGTGACTAGGACTTTGAAGAATTGTAAACTCAGGGGTATTCAGAAAATTGAGGAGGCAATTTCAACAAGGCATCCTTAATGTCTAATATACTTCTAAAATTCTTCTTTACGCTAAGAAGGTAGACTTGCATCTGAGTCCTAGAAGTAAAAGCAGACATGACTGAAGTATTTGCATAATCAAAATTTAACTGACCACAAGCTACAAAAGTCTGTGCTTCCCAATAGAACCAATGAGCAAAATCTTTGATAGATTCATTCTGGTGGGGCTGTATACCCATAAAAGCCTGCTTTTGAGAGGATAAGTTTTTTTGCTCCCAAATACTTTGATCAGCGCTTCTTTAGCCTGAGACTAAGTAGAGCAAGTCATTAAGTGGGGTACCATGATATTCTGGGCCAATCAGTTGAGGCAATTAGGCAAGTAATTCATTTTTTTCTATCTGTAGCCTCACTTAGAGCCTTCTAATATAGATAGAGGAAGGAGTTAATGCTGCCTTCCCCAGGAGAGTAACTGTCACTAAATATTGGTTTGAAACACATTGGAGCATTGGCAGTCAATACATGCACTCCAATGTATTCATATTGGTAGAAACATAAGAGTTGGAATCAGAAACTTGAGAAGAAAATGGATGATAGAGGCGAACAGTCTCAGTATTTCATTCACTAATCCGTTAATTTAAATCAGCATGCCCCACTTTTCCATCCAACTGATGAGATAATTCAAAAATTTTCTCCTGCTGTGCATTATACTTAAGTTTAAGTGATAGATTTTTCATGGAGCGTCTTGCCTTTTTATTCACAGGCTTAAAACAGGATGTCTGTGTCCTTCGCCCATTTACCCAGATTACTCAATTCGTCACATAAAGACTGAAGCGACAGGAGGGGGTCAATCGTTACCCCATCAGGTGTTAAGTTACAATTCTTGTGCACTTTGTAAAATTGGCCACTTAATCGATCCATCATGCTCAATAAAGAGTCAATTTTTTGAAGAGACCCTGAATGCTATCAGCACCCAGGGGCCCCAAGGTCCATCTGCACATGGTGGTCCTTGGGGAGCTTCAATTCTGGGTGGTCCATGGGGCCCATCAACGCCAGGAGGTCCACGTGGACCTACGCCCCCAGGTGGACCAAGAAATCCTTCAACCCAAGGAGGACCCATAGCTCCAGAGGTTTTCTCTACTTCAATGACTCAGGATTGGATTCTTGGTACAATTGTTCTTTTTGGAATAGACTATTTGTGATTTCTTCTTCCATTGATTGACTACACTCAGAGAGTTAAGAAATTCCCTCTTTCCACTCTTGCTGAATTTCCTGGAATCACTTTGGGAACTATAAATTGAAAAAACTGGACTTTCCCATGGTCAAGATTAATAAGCTGTTGTATTTGATTGTAAAAAATCTATTATTGATGATGCATCTCGATTATCTCTGCTAAACTCAGAGGCAGTTTTGAAAAACTCATTAACATAATTATTAAGGACTGGAGTCCTTATAGTAATTGAGCATCCCTTGATGATGTATTCCAACAACCAGTAATAGATGTATAAGGTAGGATGTACTAGCGGATGTAAGTATTGCTTGGTGCTAATTCCTGGCATTTGGGAGGTTCACAACACTTCTTTTTAAGATAGATGGTACAGCATTAGAACGAGATTGGGTGGAACGGATTCCAGGAATCGAGGCTCCCTTAAGCATTTGATTAATATAATTTTTATAAAACCTCATGAGGGATTTGAAAGTACGCTATAGAGCTTAAATGAGGATTATAAAACTCCAGGTTGGCACGAAATTCCAACGTGGACAGTATTCTTGGGATTTCGTTTCTATTTGAATGGACCAATTATATAATACTGCCTTGCTCATGGTCTTGAGCTTCTTCAGGCAAAAATTGAGAATCCATATTAGTGATAGACTTTTTCACTGGTGCATAACTCATAGTGCCCCCTGTAGTGAGCACCACTCTGGAGGTTTTGAATTACACTTCCAATGGGGTAGGTTTTCTCTCAAAGCTACTTTTGTTTGGATACTCCAAAAAGTGATAAATTAAAGCAAAAACAGGTTATAATTCGACAGCTTTTTTATTATTGGAAGAATAAATATTTATAGGTTTTGTAATGGTTCAGGATCTTTTTGATCTAACTAATTGTTGAGCAATTAAACCTTCTATCCCTTGATCATGATGAGACTGATCTTTCTAATTGACCTTGATAAATTTAGATAGATTACTTTCTCCTTCTGATAGTGCTGAGGGAATTGATGAAGTAGACTTTTCAGAACCAAAAGAATTCGGAGAAATTCTGACACACACTTAACTTGGGAGGCTGACTTGCCAGGGAGAGGTTCTGTTCCACACAGATAAACACCAGGCGATCTTCTGAAAGGACGTGATTATTACACTGATTAAATCCTCTTCTGATGTGACTGATGTAGAATAGCTCTCTATTTGAACTTGTTCTCATGCATGTAGAAACTCTTATGGGCACTCTCTGACATGTTCTCTTTTATGTTGGCCACCTAAGGACACAATGGAATCCTATCAAACCTCTCCTTTGGTGGCTTAACTCTATTGTTTCCATATACTTGAGTGTCCATGATCTTCTAGAGCAGTTCACATACTGGCTACTGTAATTCGCTCAACTGCTAATCCCAGACTAATTACTGGAGATTATAATAATTAAACCAATTTAATAAGACAAAAAGGATAAACTGGGATTCTGTGGAAAAAGTTTAATACTATGATAAAACAAATAATTTAATTTTCTTCATAAAAACAGAAAAAACTCAGATGGTAATTGTAGAATAAATTGATTAATTAGGGTATCAATATTATGGGTCTTCATGATCCCTTGATGAATCTGCTTTTGACTTCCACTTTAGTTGCAGCGTCCATTTTGACAGAAGTGCATATCTGCAAGCTTTGTATCAAAGAGGTTATCCCAAAACCAGATTACAAGGAGCCCTTTGTTCAGTCCCCACTTTTGGGTTAAGGCTACAGTTTTTCCCCGGTTATTACTTCTCCACCAAATTTTATAATATGCTGGTTGGTTTCAGGTTTGTTTAATGGTGCTTCTCAAATGCACCTCGCTTCATGGTTCTTCACAGCTTTCAAAATTATTTGATTTCTGATTTTTTAATATTGTGAAGGAAGGTTTAGATTTTTCCACCAGGTTAATTTTATCTCAGTCATTTCTTTGTTAATGGCCATTTGTAAATTTATTATACTCACCAAAAGGTATAAAAGGGTTCATATATTTATAGACTTTAGTGGCGACTTTTTCATCTTCATATTTTAACTCTCTTTTGCCGGCAGATATAAAAATATCTTAAATGACGTCATCCAATTCCTTGGACTGCTAACGTCCATAAAAAGAGGTTGATCACTCCCTTACACAACAGGAAATTTGCCCGTGACTTCACCTGTCTGATTTTTAAACTCTGTTTATTTTAGAGGTCAAGGAATGATCATTTAATAGCTTTGTAGCCACATCCATTACACTTTCACTCCTAAGACAAGACCAGGGAATGGCCTTAGGTGCCACGCATGTACTCTATCAAGAATAAGCTATTTTCATCATCTAATATTAAGTACTGGGCTCATTGTTTAGCCAAGACAGTCACAGTACCCATCCAGATGGCCTTCAGATTCTCTGGCTGTCCTCCTCAGAAGTGGTAAAACAGTATATTTCCCCTAATCTAAATTCTGATAGTCTACCCTATCACTGACTCTCATGTTGGCTTTGGGGGATAGTAGCCTTTATGTTGTGTGGGGCCTCCAGTTGTACTCTGATCGCCTCATTTGCTAACTCTTGTTGATAACTTCAAGAGGCAGTTTCTTTCAGTTTGTGGTAATGTTTATGCCAACAGGTCTAGAAATACAGATGCTTTCCCATACAGGGCATTGAAAAATGACATCCCAATCACATGGTGGCGGCTTAGTTGTAACTTAACAGTGTATAAGGTAGCAGTGATTCCATCTCAACTTATATTTGAAAGATAACTTCTTTAGTATACCTCCTAAGGTACCATCCACGCGCTCCATGCTACCATTAGAAGATAGTGTGTAGGGAGTGGTAAATTTGTTGGTTCACTTCAAATAAGTCCATCAGTTTCCTTGTGACATCTGATATGGAGTTCTTGCCATTATCAGAGAGCAAGACTTGAGGTCATCCAAGTCTTATTATAACTTGAATTTATAAGAAACGGATAGTTAATCTTGCGTTGTAAATACTAGACAGCTGAGCTTTGAACAACTAAGTAAAGTGGTTGATGGCTAAGAGCGTGAATTTTGCTCCACTAAAGGCATTCAGAAGCAGTCCATCACATCAATGGACACGTTACTGAATGATGCTGTTGGCGGAATTGATTTTTGGCTCAAAACGTTTCTCTAGCGGATGTAAACTTGTGCAAGGTATGCGCAGTCCTAAGGCCTGGTGCACTTCATTGGGCATAGACTCACAATCAACTAATCCTTTAGTTAGGCCAACGTTTTCTGAAACCGCCCATATCTAGTATACTAGTACTGTTACATTACTAGTCCCATGCAGTCGCTTGATATCATGTATGGTTACCATTTATTCTAATTTTCTTCTCTAAGTGTATATAAACATGCTGGATTTCTTTGGATCACCTTTTCAAGACAGTCTTCACCTCATCCATTTCATTATACCATGCTTCCTCTGGTAGCCCAATTAGTTATTACATCTGATCTCTTTCTGAAATTATAGGTGGAAAACTGTAAATTGAAACAGTTCATCAGGGTTGAGGTGCTTTTGTGCCTTTTCAATTTATGGAATTAAAATTATATTCTTGTAGAAGTACTGCCCATCAGGCCGGCATCCATCTGGATCTTTAATATTCTGCAACCAGCGGAGCAATTGTGATCCATCACAAACTTCATGTGCACCCATATAGGTAGATTATAAAGTGCTTCGTGGGCCAGATCACTACCAAGTACTCTCTCTCCATTAGGAATAGTTTTTTTCTGGAGTTGGTAAACAGTTTTATATGATACTCAATGGGAGATCCACCCCTCCTTCATCCAGTTCTGTAAGTATTGCTCCAAGACCAACATCACTTACATTGTTTATAGGTAAAAGGTTATGTTAAAGTCTGGGTAGTCTAGGAATGTTAACTCTACCTATATCGCCATAGCTCCTCAAAGGCCTGCTATTGCTCCATGCCCCATTCTTTTATTTTTTTTCGCCAGAAGATAGGTGCAAGGTGCAGCCACATCTGCTAAATGGGGGATTAAACTATATGTAATACCCCCATCCTGAGGAGTACTTGGATGTCCAGTATGCTCTTGTGTGGTTCCATTGCTATGGTCGCTTCAACCTTCTCATCTCCTAGGGCTTAATTCCGTTGTGGCTAATCTCATTCCCAAGGAACTCCAGTTTCCTCTTCAGGAAGGTGCTTTTGCTTCAATTCAGTTTTAATCTTGATGCTTACAGCCAAATAAAGACTTTGCGGAGGTGTTGAAAATGTTTTGGAAAGGCTTTGCTGAAGATTTTAATATTGTTCAGGTAGGTCAGCACACTGCACAGCTTGAGATCTCCAAAGTTTCAATCCATCGCACTTAAAAGGTGCAGGGGAATTGCATAGCCCCTGCAGCATCCTTGTTGGCTCAAAGAATTACTTACTACTGATCAGGGCGCGCTAAATGATCCTATAAATGAAAGCTCCATCTGTATGTATCCACAGGCCAGATTTATTGCAGAGAAAAATTTCGATTCTTCCATGCGTTTCAATGCATCATCTAAGTTAAGGCATTTAGGAGTCTTTCTTGGGTATTTGTCTAATTTGTTGTAGTCCATGACTATACTGTGAGTCATGTTCTTATTGATATTAGCAATGATGGAAAAGCCCAAAGCTCTTTGAAAGTCTGTTCAGTCCAAATTCTGCTAGTTGACTTAATTCTTAAGCAATAATATTATCCACAGCTTTGGAATCAACGGTAGGATTTTGATTTTTTCATGGCTGGAAAATGACATAATCATGGGGATAAATTTCTAGGACAAAGATGAACATCAGGAGGCAAGAAGGTGAAGTTGGTTGGCTCTCTGGTCTTAAATATGCATTAGATCAACGCTGGGTGAAGGCAAGATATGCCCAAGTTGGTCCCAGGGATGCTAAAGAAGTTTTACCCTGCATAATAGCAGGCGCGTTAAAATGAACCAGCTTTTTATTTAATAAAACGATTCTATTCAGTTTTTAATCAAACGGGGTCTCAAAACCCATTTGGTTTTGAGATTTCCAGCTCAGGTCAGCCTCTCCTACAATCAATAACCCAAGTTTGGTCAATTACCAAAAACAGTGTCTTGCCTAATGGAAGCATGCGCCTCTCGGTGCACCTCAGCTTAGACCACTTTCCTCAATTGATTATTGCCCAAAATCCCTTAAATCCCTCATGTCAAGACCAATCTTTCCAATTATTTGACTTCTCCATCATAATAAACACTTTCACTAGTACGCCGTTTTTATTTCTTATGTTAACTTAAACAATCCTGTGCATGGACCTCTTCAAAGAGGTCTCACACTAAGTTAACCATTTATTGTAACCAAATTAACTTTATCTTCCCATTCACCATTGGGCCGCCCAGGTTCCCTCCATCCTAGGGTGCTCATACACCACCACGAGCAACGCATGGTTTCCTTTTGGTTACTTCCTCTTATAATAACCCTTTCTGAACTAAGTTATTTTAGCTCAAGCACTCTCTGCTGGGCTCTAATAACTTAATACTCGTGACTAGTTTCCTGGCGTTGGCCCTGAACACCGTGCACTTTCACACTTAGAACAGGAGAGTTATAGACACTCTTTTTACATTAGACAACCAACCTTTAGATTTTATATGCATAAACCTTTTCCGTGAGAAACTTTTGAGAAGTGCACATGGTGTGCGCCAGCAGGTGGCCACAGCCACGGTGGGGCACACCCCTGTTTTTGCGTTTTGCCAAGGTTTGGAGCATTCCAGCGTGATTCTTGCTATCTCTGACTGGAAAGCACCCACTCTTCTTGCCTGTACCCGGTAATATAGATGCTTTGCAATCCATGAGTCATGATTCCCCAACATTCCACCAAATTTAATAAAATTGACATCAAAGAATCGTATATTCCTTGAAACCACATTCAGACGGTGCAGGCAGGATCACCGATGTAGGGCCTGGTGGTGTTGGCCTTGGATAACATTGTGTAACCCGTTGTCAAAAAGGGCATAGGGTCGTTCTCAAAACAAAGTGCGCTATATAACGATGTTACCCCATATACTACTGAGCTAGGTCTCTTCTCTTACGGCTTTAATGAAAATCCCATTCCAATATATGGAATTAAGCCTGATAATCCCCTCTTTTCCTCTACCCATGATCTTAAAACTCTGGAGATGGAAAAAATTACGTTTAAAATATGAAAATGTTTATGCACCTGCAGAAAATATGGTGGGATATGTGGCCTCAGCAGTAAGAGTGGCCAACTATCCCTCCCCATTTTATGATTCTAAATCATATCAGGGTGATATGTTAATGCCAGATGAAGAGTTTGTTGGTGATGTTCTGGCGCTGTCTGCTATAAATAAAGACCATTATGGGTATTTTCTACTGTCTGCTACCCTTTCATCCCCTTTAGGGAATTTCAGCACCACTGTTCTGGTGGATAGTGGAGCCTCTGAGAAATTCATGGACTAAGACCTAGCTGACAGCCTTGAGCTTCAATACTTGCCAGGTGATACGGTTAAGGGAGGGGAGTCCCAAGTTGTTCCCATTCTGAATATCAGGGAGACAGTGGAATATCAGGTTGGCAAGTACCACTTGTCCGATCACTTCCAGGCTATCAAAAACCTCTTGTACCCCATCAGCTTGGGTGTCAATTGGTGGCGAAAGTTTAAAATCAGGACTAACCCAAAAGAAAATACCCTATCCTTATCTTTGAAGAATGGTCACAGGTTGATGGTTTCTTTAGTAGAAGCCAACTTTCAGGGAAACTTGCCCCACTGGCCCAATATTTACCTTCTTAGTCTTGCCCCATTGCTAAATCCCTCTTTAGAGGTTTCCATACCTTCCTGTTTGGATGGATTGGAAGCTTCGTTTGATGTGGCTTCAGCTAATGCACTACATGATCATTCAGAGTTTGATTGTGAGTTTTAAGCTCACTGTGAATCTGGTGCGTATATCTTCCCCCATTTACCTATTGACTGACGGGAGAAAGAGGCTTTAGATGTGTGGGTTAAGGAGCAGTTAGCCAAAGGAGCGATTTTTCAGCGTACCTCCCCTGTATGCTCCTCATTTCGCTTTGTGAAAAAGGTTGATGAAACTTTCTCCCTTGTGTAAATAATGGGAAAATTTAACAATGTTACTGTACCAGACCTCCATCCCATCTCATTAAATTCTCAGATTGTGCTCTATGTAGAGAAGGCTAAAGTCTTCTCCAAACTAGATTACCTCAATGCATTCAATCAGATCCAGATTAAGAAGGGACAGGAGTGGTTAACCATATTCTGTACCAGAAAAGGAGTTTTCCAGTTTTGGGTCATGCCCTTTGGGCTTTAGAATGCCCCTGCCATCTTTCAACGCTGCATTGATGCTGCGTTGGGGGGCTTGTTGGGGGTATGCGCGGTTGCCTACATGGATGATTTCTTGTGTTTTCCCATGATCACGTACCCCATGCAGTACACCTTTGTAAAAAGTGACGAAGAGATTAAAGACAGCCAGCCTTACGCCGAAGATCAGTAGTGTGAATTTTTCAAGTCCCAGGTCACTTTATGGGCAACGTCATGTTTGACTAAGAACATATGATAACTCCAGAAAAGGAGAAGGAGATTCGTGAGTGGCTCACCCTCACTTCAGTCAAGGATTTGAGGTGTTTCTTGGGGACATTACGTTCCTCAAGAAGTTCACGCCCAATCTTTTCGAGGTGGCAGCACCCTTGTATAAGACTAGTGAAGCAAAAGTGATTTAGTGGTCCCCCATTATGGAGGATGTTTTACAAGCAGTAAAGTGAGCCCTGTTGTCCATGTCCGTCCTTCGTCATGTAGATCCTTCAAAAGAGTTCATTGTGTCTATGAATGCCTCCAACTTCGCCATAGCGGCTGCCTTGTTACAAGTAGACGAAGATGGTATATAGCATCAGGTGGGATATTTATCCAGGAAAATGTCTCTATCAGAGTCAATCTAGCCGTTTATGAAAAAGAGTTGTTGGTAATGGTTAAGGTACTAACCTATTGGCGTCAACATTTGCATTTCTCTTCCCAACCTTTCTGCATACATACAAATCACCATGTTTTACTGTATTACGCTTACCTCATGTCTTAATCCCATAGCAGACCTGTTGGCATGAGACCCTTGCCCAATTTGCATTTTCTTATGAGTTTAGAAAGGGCAATGAGAATGGTTTGGCGGATGCTTTGAGCCGCAATCCTGCATTGTCTCTTGAACCATAAGAGGTAGAGGTTCATAACACCCAGTTGATGATTCTGCTGGATAAGATTATGTCTCAACTTCCCTCTTCCATGGCCAACAAGCCAGCGCTTGCACCTTTGGAGAATGTGGAGGAATTCAGTATGTTCAGAAAGGGTGTTCTGTATCAGCTGATATTGACTAAATATACCATGGTAGTTTCAAAAAGCGCGTTGAATCAGGAGGATTTAACCAGGGGTTATCATGTAAAGGATGAGATTAAGTATTTTCAGGGGAGCCTATGGGTTCTGGATGGACCACTATGCTGGAAATCATCCAGGATCATCATGATGGAATCACCGTTGGTCATCCTTGGAAAGCAAAGACCTTGGAGTTAATTTAATGCACCTACTATTGTAAAGGCCAACCTTCTCAGGTGGGATGATATTGTGAAGAGCGCCTGATCTGCAATCAAAAGAAACCAAATCATCAAGCTTTAGCAGGGTTGTTGGTACCAGTTCAAAAGACTGAAAGTCCCAGAATTCCCTGTTGGTGGTTTTTATTGTGGAATTACTTGTTTCTGATAATTATGATGCCATCATGGTGGTTGTAAAAATTTACTTTAAGTTGATTATTATTCGTCAACCCACTAACCTTTTTACTGCACAGGTTCAATTTCCTCGTGCACTTCGTCACATTGTATATACAATATTATTTGATAATAATATGAAGACTATTATTCATAGTTGAGTTTGAACTATTATTAGGCCCAACGCTTTGGCCAGTACTTCCGATTAAATACTCTGTAAGTTGTACTCATAAGGATTTGTTCCCTATATTCCTGTCTGACCAATCTTCGTCAAGATACTCTTATGACAATCTCTTTCAGCCCAACACACAGTTGGCAGCTATCCAAGATTGTGGTTCTTTCATCTCTAGATCCCAGCTCAGATCTCTACTTTTCTCTCTGAGAGTCTTCCAATTATTGCCTTCTGCAATAACATCCTTGAGATGGAACGTCACAATGAAAGCTGATAGTCTAAATATACACCAAATTGACAATATTACTATAGATAATAACGTTGATAATAATAACATCAGTAATAATAATCTTGGTAATAATAATTTTGGTGATAATAATGTCTTTATTATAGTGAATACTATGGTATTATATAGTAGAAGATTTGGCTGTCTAACCCTTGGTTGACACCTCTTTGATGAAACGGCAGCCGTTGCCATTGAATCACCCTTCCTCAACTCAGCAGCGATGGTCTTCCCCATCCTGGCTAAAATTCCGTCATAAGACATCCTCGAGACCTCAAATGGAAAGAGTCAGAAAACGTGTTCATAACGTTTCCTCTCGATCTAAGCAAACCAACCATAATTGGCTAGCGACCTGCTTAGGTAATGGGACTTATTACTCATTATGGCAGTTCATTTCACCAACTGATCAATTTTCTAGTTGCAGGTGGCATCACTCGCCTTTCAACTCTCTATTCATTCCTAATCATTCAGTGATGAAACCTGATTGATCCCAATTGGGATCACCTGATAGTTAATTACTTTCAGATGCCCCTATTTTGTTGGCAACTCTGCCCGATGAGGTCTTAGGTATTCATCCAGATCAATCCCCAATGGATACAACCAGGTGAATATCCCAAATTCCCCAAACGTAGTTCCTCCAAAACTCGGGCCAACTGATTTCCAATTCACTTTGCCTTAGGGAATTTTCCCCTGGCGATACCAGGTAATCTAGCAGGCTGGGAATATGGGCAAAAATCCCAACAGTGGTGGTGGACCGTTTTACAAAGTTCGCCCACTTTATTCCTTGTAGAACTATGATAACCATAGCTGAGATGGCTAGGCTCTTCATTACTCATATGTTTGCGCTTCATGGGGTCCCTAAAGAAATTATTAGTTATTGGATACTCCAGTTTACCTCCATCTTTTGGGAAGAATTGTGTAAGAATATTAAGATTCGCCCCTGCCGTTCTACTGCCTGTCACCCCAATCAGATGGGCAGACTGAACGAGTGAACCAGTGCTTCAAACAGTTCCTGCGGTGTTACACTGCTGATGATCATTCATATTGGGTTCCTCACCTTCCTATGGCCCAGTTTGGCTACAAAAAACTTTGAATTCTTCTCTCAGTTGTTCCCCATTTTTCGCCAACCATGGTTTAACCCTGCATTAACATGGAGCCCAGATGTGATCTAAAGTTGAAGCGGTTATGGACTTTGCCAAGACTATCAAGAAAGTATACCAGGGGGTTTCCACAAGTTTGGAGGCAGCAATGCAAGTGTATGAGGAGAACGCTGATGGTAAGCAACAAGTGTATCCAGCAAACAAAGAAGGGGATCTCATGATGATTGATGCTCGGAACATCTTTATTAAGCAGCCATGCAAAAAGCTGGGTCCAAAAAGGACTGACCCTTACCGCATTATTAGAAAGGTGGGCCACGCCTTATACCAGTTAGATTTTCTCTCTTCATTTCAAATCTATTATGTCTTTCATGAGAGCAATTTGACGTTGTTTGAGGGTCCCCAACCAGATACTCCTAAGGCTTATCTCGTGGATGGGGCGCCATTGTGGGAAGTAGATTAAATAGTAGCCTCTCGACATGTTAAAAGAAGGCTTTAGTACCTGGTATCTTCGAAGGGATTTGATGCTGAAGAAAACAGTTGGGTACCAGCGCGTGACTGTGTACATGCCCAAGATCTGATCAAAGTTTTCCAAAGGCGTTTCCCTCAGGTCTCCATATCTAAACCAAAGAAAACCGTTGCTGCAATGAAGCTGGCTCCAGCCCACAAGAATTTTCCCTGGCACAAGCCCCTGGAGGGGGTGGGGCACCAAAAATAGGAGAGGGTAATGTCATGACTGGAAAATGACATAATCATGGGTACAAATCCAAGGGATAAATCTGCACATCAGGAGGCCAAGAAGGTGAAGTTGGCTGGCCCTTGATCTCAGATATACCTTAGTTCAACGCTGGGTTGAGGTGAGATATGCCCAGGTTGGTCCCAGGGATTCTAGAGAAGTTTGGCCCTGCATTGTAGCAGGCGCATTAAAACAGAACAGCTTCTAATTTATTAAAAACAGTTTTCTTTGGTTTTTAGGTGAATGGGGTCTAAAAACCCATTTGGTTTTCGAACTTTCCAGCTTGGGTCAGCCGCTTTTACAATCAATTACTAAAAGTTCAGTCAATTACCAGATACAGTGTATTGCCCAATGGAAGTGTGCGCCTATTGGTGCGCCCCAACTTAGTTTTCTTCCCAGAATTGATTGTTTGCCCAAAATCCCTTAAATTCCTAATATCAAGACCAATCTTTCCCATTGGTTGACTTCTCCCTCATAATAAACCCTTTCACTAGTACACCGTTTTTATTTTTATGTTATCTTGGATGATCCTGTGCATGGACCTCTTCAAGGAGGTCTCACACTACGTTAACCATTTATTGTAACCACAGTAACTTTATCTTCCCATTCACCATCAGGCCGCCCAGGTTCCCTCCATCCTAGGGTGCTCATACACCACCACGAGCAACGCGTGGTTTCCTTTTGGTTACTTCCTCTTATAATAACCCTTTCTGAACTAAGTTATTCTAGCTCAAGCACTCTCTGCTGGGCTCTAGTAACTTAATACTCGTGACTAGTTTCCTGGCGTTGGCCCTGAACACCGTGCACTTTCACACTTGGAACAGGAGAGTTATAGAAACTCTCCTTACAGATTTAGATATAATATATGATCCAATTTCCTTGTTGTGGATCTCTATTAGCAGAGTCCATATTCATAGACCTGGGGCTTAAGATATCCTAAAACTTACTCATTAGTTAGTCCATATTGTTCTGTTCTTTGGGGTTTATCTTCAAATCCTAACTTGTAAAAATCTACTGCATGTACTGATTTGACATTATTGCAACTGGTCAGTTAGGCCTGTAAAATGATCTATCCTTAATATACTCTTATTGGCTGGGCTGTATTATTTCTTAATATGACAGTCAACTCTCTAGGTAGTTACTATTATAAAAGTCAGGTAAAACTCTTGGCCTATTTGAAGATTACGTTGCAGCTTTAAACTACTGAATTATAATTTTGCGGTATTTTCACACTGTTTGATATGGTCATACATCGTCGGTCCCCCTGGTCTGATCTTCATGGTTTCACTAGCGCTCAGCATAAGACCTTCTTCTGCGTTGACTGTAGATAATAAATGCTCTACACCCTTCTCTGTAAGATGTAGTAAATAGGGTAAACTGACTGGTCTGTCTCCAATAAACATGTCTGTTGCTTTTTTGGTTTAGCGCCATCAACCTTAAACACCATAGGAAGTTGATAGCTCAAATACTCTCGGTACTGTTTGTAAACTTATCTTCTCTCCAAACTCGAGGACAAAGTGCGCCCTTATTAAAAAATTTAATTGGTCTTATCTAAGACCCCTAGTGGAGCCGTTAGAACCATGCAACCCAAAGTGTAATGGTGACGCTAAGAAGGCTCCTAAAATTTGGGTAACATTAAAGTCATGCCATTTAATTCACATTTTATCTACTGTTAGCATAAACGGAGGCTTTTCATGAGTTTAGATGACATTTTGACTGGGCCCCAGTGTTCAGAACAGCCAAGACGCAAATTATATGGATCACTACTCACACTATTTTTAAAACTCTTTATAAAAGGGTTTCCAGTCATTAAACTTCAGTGGCGGACTCTATAAACTGTTTCAGCGATTCAGCGCTTTCTGTGGTATTTAAAGTTATCCTTGATATCTGGTTCTAAAATCTTGAAAGTAGCCATCTCCAGCTGCTCTCCTTCTTCAATCAATTTGATAATTTAGGTAGGATGGTTTTCTTGCACAAGTAGGTCTTGTTAAATTCATTTCTTTCAAATCCATTTACTAAAAAGAAGGTAAAGCCACAACGCTAGGTGCCCCTAGAACGTGGTAACTTACATTGGCTAAGTCCTCATCTCTGTGATTATCTTCACACTCAGTATAAAGATTCACCCAATTTTATTGTGATGGCGTGATCCTCCTTGGGGATGTATTCTTATTTTTGGCTGTGTTTAAAGAAAAAGATTGGTAGAAGTGCTCAGGATGGTAGCACTTATAGAAATTCAGTTCTTGACAGGGCAGGCGTTATGCTTGTTAGGGGCTCTTGAACTTTAGTTTTTCGCTCATGTCATGAGTGACGTAGACAGCATTGCTGATCCTCCAAGGGGATGTTCCCAAGGCATTATATTTCATTTTTTACGTCCCTTGTACATTGGGCAATGCTTATTTGAGGGCCTTCAGGATTGCTGTTTTGAATGTGAGTATAATATGCATCTTCAAGGTGAAATGCATTTTAGGTATTTTAGAAGGACCATTTTTGCGGTTGGTAAATCCATAGTTTCTGTTTACCAATCTTTCTAAGCTTTGAGGATATTATCGAGTGGTGTAGTTTTCTAAGAACTCGTTCTTTCTCAGCTTCATAAGCACAGATTTCTTTTTCTTGTTTTGGACATTCTGTTCTCTTATAAACTCTGGGAGTATATTCTCCTTACTTCAGTTAAGGTCAGTCAAGGTTGTAGGTTTCACTATGAATCTTCTGAGCCTGATGACTCATACATCCTTGCACATGTCAAGCCTTCTGGCAGTTGCTTGCGCCAATCATGCTATTCGCATACATCTAAAAAAACCAGAGATGGTTCCTTCTTCTGGTGTGTACATGGTCTTGAAATAAGGGTTGAAGTTCATGTTCTCTTAAATAGATTTTGCATAAATCATGAGCATTAGAGCAGCAGTCAATTGAGTAGCAAGGATTGGTGTCTCTAATTAAATAGCTTCTCAATAGAGTAGGGTCTGGTTGTGGTACAACTCTCAGTTGAGTTTCGTTTCATCCAGATTCTTATCAAAGGAGTTCAGCATGAGATTGTGCTGGTCAAATAATCTCCAAATTCATTTAATGTGCGGATGTATATTCATTTATATTCTCAATGAATAAGAATCTCTAATTCATCTCCCTAATGGCGGAATCTAGCTTCTCTATGGGTGGAGGCTCTCTCACTATTAGTATGAAGGCAATGTGGGATCTTCTAGCGTCACTTTGACACGCTCAGATTGGTTATGTAAATCTGATACTTCTAGTTTAAAAGTTTTAAGACCTCAAACGTATGTTTCCCTCCTCCCTCACCAGGAGTTCAAAGGAATCCTCACTGTGATATGCTTCCATTTTCTCATTGTCGTACTGTTTATGAGGAATCTCAATTTTCACTCTGGTCCAATGTGTCGCCCCTGTATTGAGCACCACAGTTAGCTCATCAGCCCTAACTTGCTTAACTTGTGAGTCTGGCTTTTTGGGGAATATTTTGTTTCTCACAGACTAGACACCAGCCGACTTTCTGAAGGGACATGATCATCCTCACTGTTAAAATTCTCTTATGATGCTGCCTGTTGTAAATCGACTTCTTATCAAAACTTTTGAAATCATGGCAAAACTTTTTTGGAAACTCTTTGAAATGTTCTCATTGAAGTTGGCTACCTCAGGAAACAACAGAATCCTATCAAGCATATCCTCTTTGTCACTCAATTCAAAGTTATCCGTTCAAGTGAGTGTTCTGATCTTCCAAAACAGATTTTATATTGGCTGCTGTATTCTTATTGACTGATAATCACAGACTGTTTACTAGAGATTATCATTTAGAATGATTAAGCGAAACAAAAAGGATAGACTGAGACTGTGGAAATGGTTTTAATTATAATAAAATTGTGGTATCTATTATACTACATAAAAATCAACATAAAAAATGGATATTGTAAAACAAATTGGGAATTAGAATAATAATATTGGGGTCTTCATGATCCCCTGATGAGTCTTTTATGACCTCTGCTTTAGTTGCATCATCTATCTGACTTAATTCACATACCTGTGAGCTTCATCTCGCGGTGGTTATCCCTGAACCAGGATTCTCGTGGGCCCTTTGTTCATTTCCCACTTCTGGTTTGAGGGCAAAATTTCTGCCTTGGGCTATTACTTCTTCATCCATTTGATAATATGTTGATCAGCCTCAGATTTGTTGATGGTGCTGCTCTGATTCATCTCACTTCAGGGTTTTATACGTCCTTCAAAATTAGTCAATTACTGTTTATGATAATATTGCAATGTAAGGTTTGATCATTTCCATCTGGGTAGTTTGGAATGTGTCTTTTAATCATTGGCTGTTTTTAAACTATTTCGCCTTCCCAAAAGTATAAAAAGTGCTTAAAATTCTTAGACTTATTAGTGGCTTCATAGTCCTTTTATATCAACTCTTTTTGGCTGTCAGGTAGCAAAATAATTTTGGGTGACGTTATCTTAAGTGCTTAGGCTAACAACTATAGAAAGGGGAAATCAATACCTTCCATATCTGGAAAGTTACTTTTAACTTACCTTAACTGGTTTAATTTTATTCATTAAAGCGGTCTGAGATTATAATCTTTTGCTTTCACGGCCTCATCTGCGACATATGCCAAGCAGTATTACTGCTGAATTTATAATTGTATTAAAAAATTTAAGAATGAGCCCCAAACACTACTTAAATTAATTAGCAAGTAATATGATTTATCAACAATATAGGATTTCAAGGAACCCTTGGAAAGAAATCAGTCCAAAAAGTAAAATGATAATTTTGGCCTTACATCAAACAAGTAAAATAAATAATTTGGTTACATACTTTAATACTCATGTTCAGTGTTTTAGAAAAGCTGGAGGCCTTAAGAACAGGGACATTTTAATTGTCTTATAAATTAAGAATGGTCGCCTATACAATCAAAAAAATCTTCTTATAGTCATTTGTCAATAGTTTTGTAGTAAAATTTTTAGGAAGTCCTAGGAAGAAAAAACTTATGACAAAAAGAGTGCATTAATCAACTTTTTTTTCTCGTTGCGATCACTTTTGCAACCTATTCAATTCAAGACTGAATCTAGTTTGATAATCTCACAGAGGAGATTAGTCTGCGCCCATGTCAGGGAGCAGTTGGGCAAGCAAGGTAAGAGGAGCAGGTGGAAGGCCCGCGGCCTTCAATGTTCAAAAACGCCCCAGAGAATCTGGCAGAATAGTCAAAAATTTTAAAAAACTGGCAGTCACTATTTCCCCGGAGATACTCACATGACAAGCATGATGCAACCATTAAATCAACACACCACACGCCCAGCCACTTTTGTCGGTGGAATTTGGAGTCTGCGTGTTTCTGAACATCCAAACAACGGCCTTATGGGAAAAATTTTGTGAAGATGTGCACACAATTTTCCTGACCGCGGTGTATGTTGCACCTCACTCCATGTCATGTGGTTGGCTGGACCTAGGTTTCAAAAGCAAAAAGGCAGCAGAGAGGCTGCAGCAGTGCGCGTAATGGTCAACCTCCCTGAAGGGCAATGGGTCGTCGAAACCAAATGCACCAGATGGACAAAATCAAACCAAATTTTCCTCACGTTCGACTTTTTGCCTACTATGGTAGAATGTGATATTTTGGAACAACACCTGAAAGATGGTCTCGCCATATATGGTGAAATACAATCTTTCAAAATGCAATGCTTCATGCTGATGCCACATCTGTGCACCAGCAAAGCCATCGCAGTTCTGACCCCAACTGAGGAGATTGCGAAGGACCTAACCCAGATCCAGCACTCCACTTTTATTGATATCGCAGGGCATACCACCCACTTATTCCAGGTGACTGTGGACAACGCGACCCCTATTTGCACCCACTGTGATGCATTTGGCCATAAGGCGCACGCATGCCCCATCAAGGAGGGCGTCACATTCCAAGAGCACCCCTCAGCGGCCATGGCCAGCGGAGAGGCGCACTACAAACCAACCGCAAGCACCAAAGAGGCTTTCCCGTGGAGAGCACAAGGCTGCTACCTACTGGTGAAGCCTATCTCCCAGCAAGAGCGGAAGAAGGCCAAGAAGGTCCGTAGGGCCGCGGCCAAGGAAGCGGCCAAGGTCACCATCACTATCCCACACTCACAACGCCAGGAGGACATAGAAACCTTTGCGGCAGAAGCAACTCAGGAATCCATCAACCAATCAGACTGGGAAGCCCATGCTGAGCAGGCCATTCAATCTGAGGATCTGATGGGAGATTTGATCTCACCCAATCGTTGCACCCAAGCTCCAGTCGAGACTGACTTGGGACCCATCACAACTGAAAATTTTTTTTGACCCACTCAACAGTGCACCAAACTCATCTGCACCACAAAAAATTCGTCCAACGTCGGGAAAAAAAGTGAAGGCTAAAGCCAATGCAACTCTTTATGCAAAAATTAACAAAAACCCCGATAGCATTGATGCTAACACCTGTGCTACTGTGAAGGCCTGCGGGGATCTAGAAGAGGCTGGTGGGCCCAGGTGCCCACCCCTCACACCCAAGGTGCAATGGGGGAAACCTTCACTTTAGGGACTTTGAATATTGCCAGACTCAAGGCCTCCCCAACCCAAGCTAAGAAACTGAGTTTTTACAACACAATTTACCCGTGGATATCCTGGCCATCCAGGAGTCCCACTGTCCACGAGGTTCCAAGGAAGCTTGGAAAACAATGCTCCTCCCATCCCTATCCTTTTGGTCAAAGCACTGTGGGGTGCTAATTCAGAAAAATAATTTTTTCAAATTTTTATCCTCAGAAACAACCTAAATGGCCAAGTGCTTGTTGTCACTTTCTTGTGGGCTGACGTAGCACATGCCATCATCAACATCTATGCCCCAAACAGTGCACGCGAGCATTGGGAATTTTTCTCATTGGTCAAATCCCTCCCGCTACCCTCAGACTCTTTCCTAGTTGGCAACATGAATTGTTGGCTAAACACACCAACAGACCAGTGGCCTTCCTCACCCCACGCCCCCCAGGGTCACATAGAACTATGCATTCTAAAGGCCACCCTCAGGTTAATGGATGCGCTGCCGCAACATGCCCCGCTGCTCAAAAACATGACGCGTCCCCATGTCCACAACAGCAATTAAGTTCCATGACTCACATTGACCTTATTCTAACGCTGGCAAAATTCCAACCCCACATCTCCCACTTCAAAACAACAAAAATGGAATTTTCTGACCATTGGCTGGTCTTGCTAACCTACCACCTACCTGTCACAGCTGCTAAGGCCCCACATTGGTACAAAATCTGCCCCCCCGAGCTGGCGTCACCAGGATTTTCCACGTGGGTGGAAGAGGCAACTTTGGCAAAAAAGTTTGTTGCACCATTTTTCGTGGACCCCATTTCCACATGGGCAACTTTCAAAGATGACACCATCCGCCACTATCGCCATCTCTCCTCTAGATGCTCACGAGCCACATCAGCAGTTATCTTGCACGCTCTGGCAGAGTTGGCAAACTTGGAGTCCAACATCCTAGTTACAGGATACAGCTCTGCATGGGGCTGGAAGTGGGCGGAGGCAGCCGCCCAACTCAACACACTCAAAAGGCAACACAAACATCGAGTTTGTGTTCAGTACAGGGCCACACGCATCACAAAAGGCGACAAGTGCACCACATATTTCTTTAAAAAAATTTTGCACCACGCCAGAGTGTGGCCTGCACACAGGTGCGAAGATCAGATAATTCCATTGCAGATACACCGGCCAAAGTGGCAATCAAAATGCAAAAGTATTACTCCAAGTTGTACCAATCTGATCCAATTCAGCATGCCAAAGTGGTGGAATTTCTTGACTGAGCCTGCATCTGCACCATTTTCTGATACCCGGAAATAATGAATTTGATTACTCCAAACAAATTATGGACAGCCGTTCGCGGTGCGCCAAACCAAAAATGCCCAGGCCCAGATGGCATTCCATATGAGTTCTACAAAAAATATTTCATATATATATCCCCATTGCTGCTCGCCTCACTTAACCAAAGCCTATTGGAAACGTGCCTCCTACCAGGAGGACATGAGGCCTTTACTGTCACACTCTTCAAGAAAGTGGATAAGCTAGACTTAGCCAACTGGCACCCCATTTCTCTAACGAACACAGACACTAAGATTTTACAAAAATTATGGCTAACTGGTTAAAGACTGTAGCATCTGCCACCATCTCCCCAGAAAAATTCAGTTTCATCCCCAGAAGGTCGATTTGGGATAACGTGCACTCTGTGGCTAATGTATGTCAGTCCACAGCCTCTGGGGCACTTGTATTCTTGGACCAACAAAAGGCCTATGATAGAGTAAACTGGGAATACCTCAGGGCCTGCCTCCATCAATTCCGCCTACCCCCTCGCTTCATCAACTGGGTAATGCTGCTCACGGAATCTGCTAAAATGGCAGTTCATGGCCCTGGCTTCCTAACGGAAGTAGTCCGCCCTCAAAGGGGCTTGCGACAAGGGGACCCCCTCAGCCCACTCTTATAAAACTTCAGCCTTGATCCACTACTGTGAAATGTGAATGCCCAACTCACTGGGGTCCATGTGCCAGGCCAAGCCCCAGTCAAGATAATGGCGTTTGCAGATGATTGTGTGGTTGGGGTGTCTAATAATCAAGATGCATGCGCGCTTGAAGCTCTCAACTCTGGAGTATTCCCGGGTAAGCAACGTGGCACTGAACGCTTCCAAAACTGAAATTATCCTTCTTGGTCGGTTTCAGAACTGCTGGGCCCCAGCAATTAGTTCCCAACCCAGCCCATCTGCTCGCCCACGTCCTCGCCCTACTAACTCAACACACACCGCTCCACTGGTGCTCCCCTTTGTGCCACGCCCTACCATAGGACCGGTACGCCATCTGGGCATATGGATGGAGGCAGGCGGATATGCGTCAGCAGTAATGGAGTGCAGTATTCTAGACAATGTGATAAAGCGCATCGCCTCCCTCAGAGCCCACCCTACTTCCCTTACTGGCAGGGTTGTTTTAGCCAACTCTATGCTCCTCTCCAAAGTCTGGTTCAGAGCCAACGCCATCCCCTTCTCCCCAAGCTTCTTCAAGTCCTTATATGCCTTGCTGCAAGGATGGCTTTGGTCAGGCCGCCCTCCACCATTGCGGCTAGAGGTCATGTTTGGCCCTCATCATCATGGTGGCATGGGCCTGCTTGACTTCAAAGCCCATGCTGCCAAGATCCTGGGCACCTGGATTGCGGCTGTCACCGCCCCTACACTCCCCTCCCAACACTGGTCCCGCGCGGCCCGCTCCAACTTCTCCTGCACTTTGGGCCTCAACAATCCATCAAACCCCCACTCCTGATAAAATACCTCACATCACACACATCGGCCACAGGTCCTCACAGGACTAAAACCCACTACAAACGAATCCTACTCTCCATGCGGAGCGCTGAGTGGAGAATTTGTATTAGTGGACATACAACCCAAAAAGGCCTCCCCTCTCCTCAGTTCATACAAGAGGTACAGGGGCTACCCATTCAGGACGGCGTGATCCCCATTCAGCCACATGTCCTATCCAGGGTGGACTACCTGGACATTATGGACATCCCTTATTCCATTGAGACCCAAAAAACTATCTGGAATTCCGTACACCATCCTCTGTTGCAGCCTCAAGTCCGCTCTCATGTGTGGCGCTGCCTGAGGCGGGTGTACCATACATCTGAGCGCTCTAACGCTTTACACTCATCCTGTGTCGTGTGTGGCCAGTATGGAACGCTGTTCCACCACCTGGATAAGTGCCCTACCTCTAAAGTTATATGGTGCGAAGTTCAACGTCTGCTGGGCCAGGATCAAACGCATCCCTTCAGTCTGTCGAGAGATATGTTTGCTCTATCAATGGCCTCCTCCCTTCCACCCTCCCTCCATGCTTTGGTGGTTGCAATCGCCATGTGGACCATCCACACGATTGTCTTGGATGCCATCAGCGGGCTCCACTCTCACCCTCCAAGAAGCTGTCCACAGATTCTGGTCTCATTTGGTGGACCACTTTCAGGCGTGGATGTTTGGATACCTCCCACCGCGTCGCTGACAGCTGGTCTCCTCCTGGTTCCCAGTCTGGTTCATCAAATCAGACCCATTCCCCACACGTGTTCAATTGTGGCTACGGCCCCTTCACACGTTTCCTCCCCTTTCCCCATAAGTGGCGTTCCCGCTGGCAACAAGAGATAGCATCGCTTCTCTGGGGTGCCTCCCCTGGTACTAAGTTTTGTCTCTTCTGAGTCATATTTGGAAGTGTCCATCCCATGGTCGGCCTTCCCCATAATAAATTTAAATTTAAGTTTAAAAAATTAGTGTGCATTAATGTTTCTGTATGTTATTTTTTAATCAGATACATCATCTCTAAAAGCTCTAACCCACCAAAGGTTACTCTTTGGGGAGGGGGATTGTCAAGAAGTTGAAATGACTGGACAATATGCTATACATTCCAGCAGATAAAAAATTGGAGTTGAGACAAGTCTCAAGATTGATTTAAAAAAATATGGATGAAAAGTGAATCAATTGAAGTAGCAATAGTTTGGCAAATCAAGGAAAATTACACTGAAACTATGAGATAGAAAAAAACTCCAAGAAAAGGGAAAATGAATTGGAGATTACCAAGCAGAGGATGCATTCAGCTTGGGAGACCTAGATTTAAGAGTTAAACGAAAGATTGAGAAAGGGAAATCTTTTAGAGGTATTTGGTAGATAAGTCTGCGATTATTAGAAGATTACTAAAGTTTTAATAATGGCAATCACCTCATATATCAAACAATTTAGTTTTTATTTGAGTTAGCAATATCCATATCATTCAATTCAGTTGCTCCATGGCTAATATCCTGTGTAAACCAGCTTGACGGAATCAATCTGTTATGATGAGAATTAACAGGGATGAATTAATATGGCAG
The DNA here is from genome assembly GCA_022478985.1 of Massospora cicadina. Classification (NCBI taxonomy): domain Eukaryota; kingdom Fungi; phylum Entomophthoromycota; class Entomophthoromycetes; order Entomophthorales; family Entomophthoraceae; genus Massospora; species Massospora cicadina. The sequence continues at coordinate 114,232 of JAKSZP010000091.1, read as the reverse complement.
CTAATACGGGTTGGGACCATCTAGTACTAAAAAAATATGGTAGCAAATAAACTTTTTAAAAGTTAATTTTAGCGCTCATGCTTACTAAGGATAGACCCACTTGCAGTCAAGGCCACTGATTATGATGAGAGGATTGGGATTGAGTGAAGGAAAGAAGTATAAAATCAAAATTATGCTTGTCAATTAACTACCTTCATCCTGAGGGAAATTAGGCATATAGAAAATGTATTTAGCAACTATTAAAAAAAATCATGAATGGTGGGAGCCAAAAAATATGTTTCATCACTGGCGCCAAGCATGGAAAGTCACAGTATTAATATGTGTTGGCACTAAGCACATACCATATGAGGAGGGTTGCTATACAATGTGTCATAATCTAAGGTTTGCTCACTTGGAAATTATTATCCTGCACATCTATTTGGGCTGAAGTTTCAATGGTTAATCCTCGATAGTGCCTGTAGTTTATGGGATTCATTCCATCTATTAACTCACTAGGCCTGTTAGATTTGCCTCGACTCTTCTGGCCAATTTTGGGCATAATTTTTTCTTTGTAATTGGGAATCTCTTCTGAGGCAGGATTATATACAAACTGAGGATTGGGTCCTTCCAGTTTTTCACCACTTCTCCAAAGTTAGAATTTGGATAATAAACCAGGAAAAGGATAAATTAAATAAAACTTTTATTGTAAGCTATTTATTAGATAATGGTCATTAGGCCAGGTGCCAGTATTTATACCTCTAGGGCATCTCCTGGCCACATTCCAGCACATAACTTTCAACAGCTATTTTGCCACTCAGCTCGGCCTATGATTGAAACCTTTTCTTAGGTTCATTGGTGGCAAAATACTCTCAAAATTGGGAGGATTTCATGCACAAAAATTGTGATAAAAACATGCAAAATTGTCCTAAGATCTTCAGGATTTCAGTTTCGTCATACTGCTGACAAAACACACCTTCTGTGAAATTTTGACCTAAATTAAAGTAAATGACGCACCCTCATTGGGACATCAGCAGTCCTCTTCCTCAATAGCACTAAGTAACCCCTTTCAGGCGGTCCATGCAAGTGCTATCATGCTAATTACATGTATCAACATACAAAATTCACCCTCAGGTGGGAAATTGATTATGTTTTTCATTCATCTGAAGTCCACAGGATTTTTAGATGTTAACTTCAGGTCATCCACAAATTATTTTGTATATTATTTGATTGTGTTTTGATAATTGGGATCAATTGCTGAGATTTGATGCATAGGAATCAGCCATAATATGTGAGCATATTTGAGCTGAGCGCCTGATAAATTTCTTGATCAAATTGTCATTGAGAAAATTGGCCCAAATGGTATAATTGCATTAGGCACTAGCTCAAGCATTGAAAGGATAATCAGCCCAATCTGATGGTTGTCGAAGATTTATTTTCAAGTCAACCCTCAGAATCTGACAGCATGCTTCCATTGATGGCCATAAGGGTATATTTGTTTTGTGATCTATCCAGAAGAGAGCTCATGAAGCAAACATATAGCATCTTGAAGATGACAATTACATGCATTGCAGTATCTAAGTGAAAAAAAAGTTGGAATTTGCAACAAAAAGAAAGAGCTAAGATTAATTATGAATGGCCTGTCTCACGTACCTTAAAGTGAAAAACTATAGTGTTATGGTCCACAAATAATTTATATCCGTGTGGTTCAATGCCTATTAAAGCACATTGAAGAAATTTATCTTATTTTTATTATAAGGGACACACTTTTTGGATCACTAACTACAGTTAACTATGAAGTTTTTTTTATCAATTTATACATCTGCAACAACTAGAAGTGGATACAGGAAGCAGATTTTGGTCAGATGTAATGGTTTGTTAACATTAAGAAACAAAAATCATCAAGTTCTTAAGTGACCACTATATGAGTTTTGGAAACAGGGAGTATCAAGTAAGAGATAGATATCCAGCCCTGAAGTTCCAAGAGGTTGAACATCCTGCACTTCCCCTTTTTGAACAAGTGGTAAGCTTTGTACCCATGCAAGGAGCAATAGTTTGCTTCAATCTGGCAATATGTCTCAAGTATATGACTTAATGGTTGCATAAGAATGCTGCTGTCCATATACTGCATTTATAAGAGCCAAACAACTCATGGCTTTATTTATACAGCTTCCAACTCTAAATCCCATCCAATTTGTTTATTGTCATAGGTTCCTGACGACTGCAACGTTGTTCACTAAATAATCTGGTCAAGATGGGGATGTGTTGATGAATTATATATGAACACACTATTAAGCCATGAGTAGATAATTTTACTCTTGTTAAATTTACTAATTTGACTGGATTGATAAAATATCAGTCATATTAATATCAAAATTGTTAATTGACTATATAGTCAACAATGTCTGGTCAGGGGATGTACCCTAATATGGTATAATATTTGGTTTTGACGTCATTATTCTCAATCCTGATGTTAATGTAACTTTGTAAAATGGGAGCTATCACCAGAAGATAATTTACTTGAACTAAAGTTTGTTGCAATTAGTTTGACCAACCATATGTTTATTTACTTAATTTTATATTTTTACTAAAATCTGATAGATGGTTTCGTTATTTTATAGTATAACTGCCCTAGTAAACCTCATCTTGACTAGTAGTTATCAAAGTTGTATTGAATTGCTAATGATAATTTTGAAGCAGTTCCTTCATTCAGTAGTATATACAGTTGGGTTATTGAATCATAAATCCCAACTGGTATATCTTTTGCTCCCCTATATTTACTCATCAAATTGGCCCATGGCTTTAAATATTCATATCAATTATTATAGTATCTTTTAATCGTCATATCCTTCTTGCCCTGCGCCAAAGTAAATAAATTGGCAATAGGGTCATGTTTTTTATTACAGCCATCAGAAGGTATTTTACCTGCAAATTGGCATTTTGTTCCTAATATAGAAATTCACTAGGCCCTAGTCATTCTCTTCCCTGTCCTAATTTATATATCAACTCTCTATTTAACACTTTTTAGTGCTTCTTAGTAACCATGAATGGACCTATAAGAACTCTAGTAATGAGAAGAACATATCTTACCAGAATTGTCATCTTAAAGGGATCTTTTCCTTTGTAGCCTGAACCCAGCTTTCAATCTAGATGATCATAGCTAGTTTTTATCCACTGACAGTATTTATACTACCTTGTGTTTTTTGTTTCTGTTAACAATAACCCTAATTTGATAATAAAGTTTTCATTTGTGAAGTTATAATAAAGTTACTGTCATTTTGCAGTACCTTGTATTTTTGGTGTTTATAAACTGGTTACCTGAATACCACGCCTCTGTTCTGATTCCAACATTTGGTGCTCACTACAAGAGGTCACGCCTTATCTCCATGAAAGTCATTTTATTTAAGTATGGATTCTGGTAATTCAATCAATGCTGCCTCAAGGTAGAAGTAGCACAACACTATGAAGCTGAAGCAGCCAACCACAGGGTACAGCACAACAATTGTGATGATATTTGTCAGTTAAGTGCAGACTTGAATGCTCATGTTGGCTAATTTTACAACACCCCAAAAGATCACAAGCGTCAACTAAAAAATTAGTAAAAGATTTTGAAGCTCTTTGATGCTGCATTGATGGCATAGATGATGAATAAATAGTGCTGTTCACTTTGATACTGCTTTGTATCATTAAATTAATTCCTTACTGTAACGTGAGGTCCATTTACACATTAAATGTACAGGTTATTGTTAGCTGATCAAACTCTTAGCTTACTGTATAGAATGGCTATGCAGTATGATCTTGATCTTTAGTATAGGTAAACTATGTTAAGAGTCTAAAAAAGACAGGTTCAACAACAGAATCATTTTTTAACTCTAGAATAGTTAAATATATTCAAAGTCAAATCACTTCATTCAGGAGTCATTAGATCCCTTATGATGGGTATCATTTACCTTTATAAAAAGCAATTGTGGTAGGAATTTGATTTATCAAAAATAGATTTAAGTGGGAATTCATGATGTCAAATATAATGTCACCTGTTTTATTGGAAAATTAATAATGGGCTTGGTGTACTAAAAAATTGATTTGCAACACAGGATTTTATGACGATTAACCAATATTTACCCCCTTGACTTGATTTACCAATAAAGCTTTGATGGGAAGGACGTCAAAATCATGTTAAAGTTGGATAAACATGATGTGAATATGATTAAAAATTCTTTTATCAATCGAGCTTCTGATAGATATCTTCAGCAGCTATTTGGTCAAGTAAGACGTAGGGTTCTTTTCCATAAGGTATCTAATTTATGCACTTTACAGAATTCATAATTATTGCTGTAAACGACTCAACTGCAATAGCAAAGCTCACCAATTAGAATCTATATAAGATTTGTCTCACTTTCTGGTTTATTTTTTAGTCAGATTTGCTCCATAGGCTTTTCTTTAAATTTTGATTATTGAATATACCTGTCAATAAAATCAAAGGATCTTTAGTTCTTATCTTCACTCGTAATGATTGAATGCAATAAGGGAAATAGTTCAGGTTGTTAGACATACAACACCTAGAATGGTAAATATCCTGTACCGCTGTGGTAACTTATATTGAAAGAGAAAACAGTTTAGTACATGTATATGGCGCAATGATAATGATAAATTTGGCAAACTTCTTGAAAGCTTGTAATAAACTACTTTTGGCATGTTATACTATCCTATTGGTCTCTGTGTCAGGATTCCCATCCTAATGGCTGATTTGGATGTGTCAGATAATGGGAAATGATCCTATACCAACCAAAAAGTTCAAACCTCTACAAGGGTTCAAACCCAAGCTATGAGACGAGCACAAGCGGATTGCCCAGGTTAAATATGCTTTTATCGAATACCCTATTGGTTAACTATATTAGATCTAGGCTTGGGCGGCTTAGACTTTCCCCAAAACACCTCCCCATTTACTCATTTAAAGTTGGTATTATGAAAAATAAAGACTTACGTTTTTTCTCCATTTTTCACAATTTTAAGTGAAAATTGTATCTATTTGGAATTTACCAGACCAGACTTGATATTTGGATTAATTAGATTTCTTAACCAAGAGAAGCATCTAAGGTAAGTATCTAGCACTCTCAGACTTTAGGCCAACTGGCCAATTTACAAGAAAAGGATCCATGGTACTTACTTATGATCCCAACAAAACTGGTGCTCCCTGCCAGGTTTGCACCCCAAGTTTGTGGGAAAATTATAAAAACTAAACAAAAGCAAGTATAATAACAATTCTGCTTTGGAAAACTCCTCAGGTTGTGAAACAGCCCATATCAGCGACTGGGAATCACATGCATTTCATTGACACTGTAACCAACCATGATATTCTCTTCCCTCCTTCCACAAAGTAACCATTCATGATCCATCCGTCAGATAATACAGCTTACAATTATCTGACTTTACTGAAGCTCTCCAGCTCCTCTTATATGGAACCTTTGTCCCTGGGGGCCAATTTAATAGAAGGGGAGCTCTCGCTGTGCCAGCCCCTTTGATGAACTTAGCTTAAAGTTCTTCGCTCCATATAGAGAAAGTTGGAGCTGGACTTATGGAACGCTATCTGTGCCACTTTGTCCATCCCACTTTATCCATTTTACTAAAAGTAGCGGGGTTCCACTATCAAGAATTACTCCATCACTTGCAGTTATCAGAGACAATCCACTTGCAGCTCATCCAACTCTATCAATCTACTTCCCAGTTCAGAAATGAAAATTGAACTGCCATTGTGGAAAATCGGCAGTTTATTAGTGAAATACAAGATGTTCTTACCCACTTGAATCAAGGACTCTTAAGTTTTGTTTACATTGTTCTCACAACTTTCTTTAGTTAGATAGAGGTTGTTATCCAAAATCAAGTCATAGTTTGTACCTGTGAAGTATGCTCTGAGTTTGATAACTTTATCAACTCTATTGATGAAAGCCTCCAAACCTTGGAGGAAAGGATCTATGAATTAAGGGAAGGCCAGAATAGTAAATATAACTCTAGATTTAAAGGAGGGCCAGATGAGCATGGACCCCCTGGTCATGATGGACAGGACGGTGAAAGAGGAAACTCTGGGCCCAGAGGTCCTCCAGGACCCAGTGGTTATCCCGGAATCCCTGATTAGTGTCTACAGGCATTAATCCAACAAATAAAAAACATTGATGTCCAATTAGTACGCGTCTCCCAAGGAGCCCAACTTCCTCAGTAAGGAGTTCCCCTCTCACCTGAAGTTTCATTACCTGTTCATCACAAACGACTTGGGGCTTTGGCAACCCTACCTGATTTGATATGAGATAAAAGCAATGAGTGCTCGCCACCAAACAACATCTACTTGACCTCTAAGCTGCCATTACCACTTTAAAAAATGAAGTATGCCAATTAAACCAACTAGTTGCCACAAAATCAGCTCTCAGTGCCACCCATGAACAAGTAGATTTAATCTTTGACAATCTTAATAATCTGTGAAGACAAAAAGATTTGCTTCAACCTCAAGCTTATTATTGAGATACTGCCTCTTCATTAGGTGAAAGTGCTGTCCCCTTATCCATTCATATTGTTTGTCCTCCAACCCCCCAAGTGGTACATTTAAACCTTCGTTCAAAGAAAAATATGTCCCTGGATAGGGAAGTATCTTCTCCTTCTTATATTACTATGATAGTTCTATGTAGGAAGTAACAGACTATCAAAGACTTTAACACTTGCTAACTGTCTTAGCTGTTTGGCTCAAGAAATTATTGTCCCCCATCTGATGCATTGCTGTACTTGGACTGACGCCAAGGCTGCCTTGCTTAGGGAATTCAGGAGTGACTTAACTCTAACCAACCAAAAACAGACCTTTATGGGTATCAGCCTTAATTGAGGGGAAGCTATCAGCGAATTGACCCATTATTTTTACCTCAAAGCACAAAATCTGGTTTCAGGGAAACATCTTATGTAGATGATTCCATCACAACTGCATTTTTGGCATTTAAAAATATGCCCAATATCTTACTTTATCTCATAGCGGTGAATCCTAACTTAACAACCCTCCTCCATAATAAAGAGGCTATGCTGGAGATTCAGGCCAAACTACATAAACCCAACAGATCACCTTTTTAAAACCATTAAGCCCCGGTCCCAAGTATTGGCTGTTACATTCCCAAGTCTCCTACACCTGAATTATACTACACTCATTGCAGAAAAACAACCAAATTGTAGCTGACTGCTGCATCCTTCAACATAAGTCGGCAAAAGATCAATCAATATAGGGCAAGAGGCTCCCTGTGCTGACGAAAAACTATTGCCTCAAGACCCTTGTTCTAGTCTAGCTGTATCCCCAGTACTTCCAGTTGTTTTGCGTTAAAAGCCCCGTCAGAAGTTGAAGCTTTTCTATCTATCAAGGGTATAAAAACCTCCAGCTTTCTTACTTCTATGTTGTTCAGTTACCAAAACAAATTTTGGTGGTCAGCTCTTCTATAGAAAGCCAAGCCTTGGAAGATAAAACTTTTAAATGCATTGAATAACCCTGAGCGAAGCCACAGCAAAATCCTACTTGTTTCACTGAAAATCCCTAATGACAGTCTATTAGCTATTAAATTATAATTTGGATCATAGGTGGTTTGAGTCAAAGTAGTAGTCCATAAGGTTAAAGTCCTGGCGATAATTAGCACTGGGTCTCCGGTTAAGATTATTTCATCCTGGCTTATCCAGGAGATAAAAATAGCTCCAGACTTGATTCATGAAGCTGAATATGGGATTGCAAGTAAGTCTACCAAGGCGATAGAAGCCTATTTTCCTTTACCCCTTCGTTTTGGGAAGTTATTAATTACTACCCTTGCCGTTGAACTGGAAATCTTTAGCTACAAGTTTCTTATTGGGGTCTAACTGATGTGGGAGTTTTACTGCATCATCAACCACAAGGTAAAATACCTATTCCTATTAGGGTATCAGATTCCTTTATTATTTGACTCCCATCAAAAGTAAAGCAGCCCCTAAAATTGACATGCTTACTCAAATACCCATCCTCCATTTGCATAAAGAGTACCTGTGATGAACGGGGTCTCTCCACATTGCCACAAAGCAGTTGGGCAAGAGGGCCCATGTGAGGGCCCATAGGCAAGAGAGGGCTGCTGTGGTAAGGTCCCACGTTCATTGGCTTGTTGAGCGATTTAGATATCCTAGGAACACTGTAAGTATGATGCTCACACTGAGGAGGGCAGTTTGGCCTCCAGAGAGAGCATACAGAGAGGCGACAGCTCTGTCAAAATCTGAGGAATGGTCCATGTTGATTCACTCAAAATCCATGATTTTCCTTTAAGTCTCAAATAAATGATTTCGAAATTTCAAATCTTTATTTTCAATTTTTAAGGTTTTTATTGTATATATTAGAAGAAGAAGTTGTATTAAACACCTTCGCTTGATTTAGTTTTATTACAGGGAATGGGGGATATAGGTAAATTGGACCCCGCGGAGTCCACGAGCCTATTTTGAGAATCTCAGCCTCCGAAATTCTCATCTAGGCCTGTTCTAGACCTTCTGTTGAGTACCCATGGCATTACAGAAACTTTTTTGCATATATTTCCATTTGTCGAGGATGAATCAGAGCTCATCTCAACCTTATTGCCAAAATTCCCATTTATGGGATAATTTGGCCTGGCTGCCCCTGATTCTCTGGGCTGCCCTTCACTGTGGCTCTCAATAATTTTGACAAGTGGCAGATTCAGCTTGGTGGCTCCTGATTCGTTGAGCTGCCCAATGCTGTCATTTCCTTTTCTGGTGTTATTCAGCTTGGCGGCTCATGATCCATTGAGCTGCCAGATGCCAACGTTTCCTCTTTTGGTGTTATTTGGCATGGCAGCTCCTGATTCGTTGAGTTCCCAATGTCGTGATTCATGTCACTTCCTTTTTTGGCATAATTTGGCTTGGCAGCCCCTGATTTTCTGGGATCCTCTTTGCCATCACCAATTTCTACACATGGGACCTCAGAAAATGGGTTGGCGGCCTCTGATTATCCCGTTCAACATTATGTCAACTTTTGCCACCTTTGCCTCGAGGTTTTGTCGGTTTTGTGGCATCTGATTCATCAGAATGCCATTTTTGAGGGTCGTTGCCCTCGAGCCTAATGCTTTTATGTAAATTGAGTGTGACACTATTAGCTGCGATCCCCACTTTAGGGGGGGTTGGGGCTATGTGGCGGTCAGGCAGCGCCTTGACCGTCACAGTACCAAGTCTTAGGGGGGAAAAGCTAAGTTACCCCCAGGAGGCTGTAGATGCCAAAGAGGGGATCCCTCTGTTTACCCCTCACTCTATTACCATACTCTTGGGCTCACAAGTTATTGTAGACATGGGGATTTGGATTCTTACCTCCTGATCAAATTTTAGAGCTTATTGTACACCCAAACCCTTCCATCAAGGAAGCGTTGACCTGCCTGGGAATTTTGGATCCCGCGTACAAAAATTCTATCTCTATTCTATTAGGAAATTTAATGACTAAACCTCTCCAGGTCCCTTGGCATGCCCCTATCACTTATGTAAAATTATGTCCCATTAAGAGTATTGCCTATGTAAATTGTTTTGGCTCACTATAGGATTTAGGATTTTCCCCCACACCCACCATAGCTTTGGTTGACTGTAAAATTGGTGATAATCTTACTCTGAACAAAAGCCAGGAACCCGAAGATTTCCTCAAGGAGTATAGCTATATTTTTTCCCCAGGACCAAGTGACTATGGGAAAATGTCTGGGGTAATTCATCAAATTTTAACTGCAGACCACCCTCCATCTAAATCTAGACCATATCAGGATTGCAAAGTGGAGGAAGCTCAAGTGGCCTTAGAGTTACAGCAACTATTGGAGGCCAGGCTACTTGTGCCTTCCAAAAGTCCATGGGCTCCCCCTATTATTAATGTAAAAAAGGTGATGGTCACCTGGTTGTTATGAATTATCGCCACCTCAACTCTATCACTTGCAAAGATAGCTACCCCCTACCGCTTATAGACAATTCTTTACATCTAATGTCAGGGTCCCACTATTTCTCCGCTATGGATTTTGCCACTGGATACCGGCAAGTAGATTTTTCACCTGAAGGTCAGGCAAAATGTGCTCTTGTCACAAGTGAAGGAATATTTGAGCCGGCATAAAAATGCCTCAGGGGTTATGTAATGCCCCTGCTACCTTCCAACGCACTATGGACGGATTACTAGGCGATATAAAAAGCTCCTGCGTACTAATTTTTCTTGATGATATTACCATTTTTCAAGAACCTTTATTGAAAATCTAGATCACCTCAGGTAATTCTTTCGGTGTTTAAGGCAATTGTCGTTAAAGCTAAAGCCATCTAAATTCTCTTTCTTCCAGAGTGAGATGGACATTTTGGGTCATAAGGTCAGTAAAGCCTGAATATCCCCAATGGATGATAAAGTCTTGGATTTTGTCAAGATGACTCCCCCTAAATCCCTATGAGATGTACAAGTTTTCTCAGGAATCGTGGGCTATTTTTACCAATTTATACCTATTTTTCAGACACTTCCAAGCCTCTGGTGTATATACTGAAGAAAGGTTACCCTTTCAGTGGAAAGAAGAGCAACAGCAGGCCTTAACCTGCTACAAATCTCTTTCCCACTCTCCGGTACTTATTCAACTGTATTTCAATAAATTCTTTCTTTTCTCACTGATGCTAGCAATATTTCCATTAGAGCCATAATATCTCAGCATGATGAGAACTTAGTGTACCATCCCATCGCCTACTACAGCAAGACCTTATTTAAAGCTGAACTCAGCTATAGTGTTACAGAATGTGAATGCTTCGCAGTCCTACTGGCCATTAAACATTTCTGACCTTATTTATATGGAAAGCATTTTACCATCGTAAGAGATCATGCTTCCTTACGTTGGCTACAGAAAATGAAGGACCCTGATGGGAGATTAGCCCGGTGTGCGTTAAACTTCAAAATTATGACTTTTCCATTATCCACTGGCCAGGGCTAATCTATCAAAACGCGGATTACCTATCTCAGCTTCTCATCTTAACTACAACTGACCCTGAAGAGGATCAACTCTACGACCTCCTAACCCAATCAAAGTTATGTAAGGATGAATCCCTGACCCTTCAATGAAGAATTAGCGAAAAAATAAGAAAATTTTCAAGTCAAGAACGGACAATTTTGCAAACTTGTGTCTAAACAATGGGTGCCTTATATAAGACCATTTGCTCAAACCAATGTCATATTAGAGGGACATCAGAAAGCTAGCCATGAGGGAATTTGGAAAACCTACCAATGGTTTAAAATCAAAGTTATTGGGAGAGAATGCTTGTTTCTATCTAAGATGTATTGGATTCCTGTCTGGTATGTTAAAGCCAAGCTGGACCTATTCCCCACTCTCAACATCCATTGGTCCCACCCTGGGAACCATTCCATACTATTAGCATTGATGTTGTGGGACCCCTTCCTTGAGCCTCCATTGAACATCGGTTCCTCCTACTAGCTATGGACCATCTAACTAATTAGATCAAAGCCGTATTGCTCCCTACTTCTTTGGCAAAGGCCACCGCCACATCTTTGTATAATAGTATTATCACCCAACATGGGTGCATAATGTCATCTTTTCTAATAATGGACAAAATTTCTGTTCAACGCTGCTAAAAGATTTAGCCAACATGATGGGAACCACACAGGCTTCTCCTAACATCCTGAAACCAATGGAATGGTAGAGAGGGTAAATGTCACTCTAACTACAACACTCCGAAAATGGCTATGACTGACTTCCAACATTGGCCCTAATATTTGCTTAGTGAAATTCTGGACTATCAGATTAGCTACCATCAAAGTACTAAGATGTCGCCATTTCAAGCATTGTATGGTAGAAATCACCACCTGCCTTCCAAAGTCCAGGAGATGCTTGACCAAGATTCTCCTGAAGCACCTGAAGTCTCTATGCGAAGTATTGCTAATGAAATATAAGACTTCAGGCCCTAGCTGCCAAAAAACCGTCTGCTACAACCAGAAGAGAAATAGCTCAGTTTAATGATAAGCATGATCTCCTATACTCTTTCCAACCAGGTGACCTCGTTCTATTTACCATCACCATCCTAAAGGTTGTGATCACAAACAGGGCACCTACTGGTCAGGTCCTTATTGAGCCATAGACATATGGGGCAATGAACACTCATTCATAGAGGTTGTTCAGAACACAGTTGTAAACCGCATGCATAGCCGCTTTCTACATCCGTTTCCCCCCTGCGCCAAGATATAGAGGGGGATTGTTGGGATTCCCATCTTAACGGCAATTGGATGCATTGGATAATAGAAATTGATCCCAAACCAACCAAAAAGCTCAAATCTCTATTAGGGTTCAAACCCAAGATATGAGACGAGCACTGCGGATTGACCAGGTTAATTATGCTTATATCAAATCCCTATTGGCTAACTTTATTAGATTAGGCTTTGGTGGCTTAGACTTTCCCCCAAAACACCTCCCCGTTTATCCATTTAAATTTGGTATTATGCAAATTAAAACCTTAAGTTTTTTCCCCTTTTTGCAATTTTAAGTGAAAATTGTATCTATTTGGGATTTACTGCACCAGACTAGATATCTGGATTAATAAGACTTCTCAACCAAGAGTAGCAACTAGGGTAAGTATCCAGCACTCTCAGACTTTGGGTCAACTGGCCAATTTACAATAAAAGGATCCATGGTACCAACCCGTGATCCTGACACTCTGGATGATAAGAGACAATAAGAACCTCACAGATCTTATTAGCACATTTTGTTTGGGAATGGCTCAAGATGTAAAATTAGTGGGATTATCCATGAGAATAACATGTGGAAAACCATGCATTTTTATTACCTTACTTTATTCGAGGTAAGCTGACCTGGGGATGGACATTACTGATACAAAATTTACCAAAAAACAACACAAACCAAAAGCCCTAAATGAGTGGCGGAACACCAAAACAAAAAGGAAAACCAATCCAACTAGGTGTAGCAGTCGTGGACTGCTTCACCCACCATGGTGGAGGGGGAGAGGTAGGGAGTTTCAGACAGCTTTATCAATTTTCTCTTCATTATTGAAGAGACGGGAGAAATCTGAGAGCAAAGGGGTTGGGGCATCCGCAGGATGCGGGTTGAGGAAAAATGGAAAGGGGTTAATTTCATTGCTAACAAGCTGGGCCAGAAGCATAGCCTCTAGGAGTTCAGCAACATGGTGTTCAGCTTGAATGCGTGCATCAGGAAGCTGAAAAATTTGGCTATATTGGCTCTGATGATGCGCGTAGTGGGGGAAGATTCTGCCAGCACAATAACTTGTGTGAAAGCAGAGATGGCAGTTGCCCTTAATCGTTCAATTTCCTTTTTTGCAACTGCAGGGAAATCAACAGGGTAACGGAGTGGATGTAGCCCTTCTTAAAATAGAGCAACAGATTGTTCCACGGCTTCACGGAGATGGCAGCTGTCAGGAGCGGCCACCGCAGCTTCAGCAAGTTGATGGTCACTCAAAAATGGGGTAGCAGTGGGTTTGGGGATATATTTATTAGGTGGGAATGGGGCATCGAACTCTGAAGGAAGATATGGTTCCAAATTAATTGGAAAGTTGGGAGGAGGTATAATTTTCCCCAGATTCATTAATTTCATCAATAGGTCCCAGGGATTTTGATTGATAAAAATTGACCCCGATGGACGAGGTATCAGTTGGGTAATTTTTGGGGCATTAAATTGGTTGGACTGAATATGGGTCCAAGCCTGTTACTGATTGGGTAAATTGTTTGAAATTAAGCCAGCTTGGGATGTGGTTGCAAAGGTTTTGTTGGATTTTAAGCATACAGCTGAATGGGGTGGGGGCAGCTAAAAGCCCACTAAAACGCTGATTGTGTGGCCCCATGTGTGGGCATGGCAGAATCTGCTAGTTTTAAGTTGAAACTACAGGATTTCTTGGAATGATCCAACTCATGGCATAGGGGACAAATGGTTTGGCTGTTGCAAACATGAGCCCAAAAAAGTGGTCTGGTGCAGATGGGATATGGGCATGTGGAGGGATGTGCTGGGCTACAGTTGGTTGGTGGGGGGTGATGGTGGCCATAGCCCATGGTGCTGCTAACCGCTCAGCTCCGCTTGGGACCTGGAAGTGGAGGATGGAATTTATACCATATTTAGATAGCCCCATCATCAGTTCTTCATAGAGTCTTTGAGGCGGAAGGTGTGAAGGAAGGTTTGCAAAGGTCACCACCATTGTGGTGTCACTGGGGAGGCATGTACGGGTTGTGGAAATAAGAGTGTTTTTATATATCAAGGGCGTAGATGCTGCTGCAGCTGCGTCCTCTTCAGTGGGAAAACCAATATCAAAATATCCCTTATAAGGGCAGAAGTCTATAAATCCTGCTGGTGAAAACTTGGATGTTGCTAGCTCAATTATCGCTAAGTCAGCATATGTGAAGAGACGCCCTTATTCAGCTCAGAGGCAAAAGCAAATATTAGATTGGGGTAGGGCTAGTGGGTGGGGGCGGGTTGGGTGTACTCGCGCTAAGTGTAATGATAAGTCCCTAGGAGGGACAAAACGGCCTGATTCATTAGGCGGACTGGATGAGCCAGTACTCACACGTTTTCCTGCAGGGCGGAAAACGCTAGCAGGTGGCAGATCCGCTGACATAAAATGGAAACTGATACTGTGAAGGTGGCGATGGAAAATTAATGGATGCTTTTTCTAAATTCGCTCAAAAGTGATGATGAGCGGAAAGAAGCCTTGCATTTTATTACCTGTTCTATTAGAAATTTTGCAGTTGATATCATTCCTTGTTCTCTCATGTCTCGAGCTTTGAGCCAATTTATTAAGCTAAGTAGTTACTACTTTATTATATAAAAATGAGATCACTGATTAAATAGGGTCTTAAAATACTTAACACAGTATTCCAATTCCAATTAGGCTTAACCGTCATATAGATAATTTAGACTTATAGGACTGGTTAGATTAACATCTATTGCACTTAATTATCACATCCTTCATATTAAATCTTAAGGAGGTAATATTATCCTTTGTTTGTTTAACTTTATGTTCCTAAGTCACCCTCCATTTCCAGCTATGCAATGAGCTTCCATGTTTATTTTGAGACGAGTAAAGAGGATGGAGCTATTATCTTCAGTCATCCCCTACTATCCTATACAAACATTCTGTCCTAAATTCAGTGCTTTCATTGGTTGAATCAGTCGCGGCCAATAGAAGGCTTGCATTGACATTGTTACTTGATTTTTTGGAATAGTAGGTCAGCAAAGGGGGACAGAACTAATGCAACAGGCAGCCTTGAAAGTCCATCAGTGATTAATGGGTCTGTTATGAGCGAGTATTTTCTCATAATTGTATGCCTGTAATTTCAAGGCTTATCGAGCTAACTGACTTTCTGGTTACTTGAGACTATATACCCATTATAAAGAAGCATGGTTTTATGACATTTTTGAATTTAGTCTCATGTAAGTAGACTAAAAAGTGTTTAAAAGCATATATGACAGCTAAGCGTTTTCATTAATTTACTGTGTAATTTCATTTATGTTTACCAAAAAGCGACTGCAAAAAGATTACAGATGCTTTTCTCTATCAACACTATCTGAGAGAGTACAGCTCCTATAGCTCATGAGAATTGTGTCAGATTGTACTATAAGATGCTAGTCAAAATTGGGATATCTCAGAATGGGGTTTCATTCAAGGCTTACCATAACCATTTGGAGGAGTCTTTACATTCTTGACCAGTGGATATTGACTCCTTCCCAAAAAAAGATGTAATAGAGGCACTCAGTTGAGTAAATCCTGGTATATGATGAAAAATATCTAAACATATGAGAGAATCTTAATGCATTTCTTACTTTCAGGTTCTTTATACATTTGATGACATCAAGTTATTTAGGCTATAGTAATATTACCCAAGAGTTGACAATGTGATCGAGATACTCAATTAGACTTAGAGATCTGGAATCTTCAAGGATTAGTTTTTCAAGTCCAATCTAACCTCCAAAAGCCTTCTTTTAGGTGTTATATATGTTAGTGAATGTTTTAAGACCATTTATATATCGTCAAAATAAGCTATAACGCAAGTTTTTTCAATTCTCTCTTGTAGTGTCAATCACCGTTGGAAGGTGGCTGGTGCATTACACAATACTTAAGCGTTTGAGTCGGTTAAGAACCCTTAAGGGTTAAAAATTATGTATTTTTCTGGTCTTTAGAAGGCAGGTCAATCTGATAGAGTCCCCTATTAAGATCTAGAGCTGTAAAGTATTTGTCTCCCCCTCAGTGATTCAAAGTGTCATCTATTAGTGTAAAGGATAAAAATCCATTTAAGTTATTATTCAGATGTCCCCTTTCTATGGGTAAGGTCGACCTGAGGACGTACACTTCCAATGTAATGAGGATAAAATAATAATAAATTATGAAATATTAACGGACATCTCAGAGGGTTTATATCATCTCCTGTTGCTTCCAGGACCACCAGGTTTAGAACTATAAGGGGATTTATGATGGCTTATACTTGGATGTAACAAGAGTGAAAGAATGATTCAATATTTAAGAACCATATGGGGAATAATGAACTAAGTTCCTTCTGTTGAGTGGGGTCATGTTTCTAAACAACCATGCTTGAAAATGTTCCATTATATGGTAGTGAAAACGATTGATGACTTCTTAAAGGGTAGGCTACGCTCCTGTAAATGAATCTAATACTATAGTAGGGATTGTCCATAGTTCTATTGCTACAAATGCTCGTAAAGATGAATGAATGAGTGACTCCATGTTGAGAACAAACATGTTTCTAGCTAAAATGAATTATTGTCCATTGCCTTGGCGTAATAGGCGCATGAACTCTTTCCAGATAGCTACCAATGTTGGACATTGTTCTAGGCGGTGTACTAAGCTTTTGTATTGGCCACATATTGTGCATGAAGAATGGGAAGCGTTTGATTGTTCTGTCATGTGATACAATCTCCGCATGCATCATCCATACATGTGCACATATCCTGGGTTTTAGTATTTAGTAGTGTGTGTATCTCCAGACCATTATTTATGTCTCTGGGCTGTATGGTATGTCCATATGATCCAGGTATCAATCCTGACAATGGAACTCGGGTTCTGGTTTATTACGTTATTTGTAACTTAATAATCATTAACTTTTCATCTATGAGTTACCCTTGGGCGATCTCAATGACTGGTTTGGCCACTTATAAGGAACTTCCACTCTGCTCTTCTCGTGGCTAAAAGTATTTGTTTTTAGTGTGCAGGAGTGCTATGCGGTCCTGAAGAAGTTGGGTGAGATTTCAGATACTTAATCAATGTGTTTGGATGATCTAGGTTTCTTAATCAAAGTGCTCATGTAAGATTAGATCTTGCTGCTCTAGCAAATGTATGTCTGGCAGGTCTGTACTAGTTACAAGAGCTATTCAGGATCCTAGTATATGGGCCACTTGCTCTACATAATTATCTAGCCCAATACCTCCATTCCACCTGGGACCAAATTAAAGTTTCAAGGCGCACAGGGGCTTTATGTTTAGACCAAATCCTTACCTGTATTAAGACATATATTGAGTTAAAAAAGTACGGTGAAAAAGCTATAGCATGGGCCATAAACCAAATGATTAATAACATCATGGAGTTGGCTATCACAACTCTTCCAGTCAGACCTATTTGATGTCCATGCAAGGAGGCAATGCGTTTTGCTAAATCTATCTAGGGGTTGATTTTCCATCATGGTGTTGGCGTAACCCCCTGCCTCTAACCATATCCCCAAATGGCGGACAGGTCCAGCTAGCGGCTTGGTAGTGAAGGGAAGTTCCAGTGGGTTAATTGATGATCGTTGCCTCCTAGGTCTGGCGAGGAGCTTTTGTTGTTGTATTGGTCTGCTGACCCAAGGTGGATGGCGTCCAATAGGTCTGATATTTCCCCAGGAGGATTGTAAAAAAAATTTTAGGTTGATTGTTGGCCGTCAACCCAGTAACCTTTTTAATGCACAGGTTCTATTTCCTTGTGCACTTTGTCGCGTTGTATAGAATGTATTAATCAATAATAGTATGGAGACTATTATCCATAGTTGAGATTGATCTATTATTTGGCCCAACGCTCAGCCAGTGTTTCTGATTAAATACTCTTGAAGTCATACTCGTAGGGATTCGTTCACTATACTCGTATCCACCCAATCTTAATTAAGATACCCTGGTGATAGTCTTTCTCAGCCTAACACACAGTTGGCAGCTATCCCTGATTGTGGTTCCCTTGTCTCTAGATACCCACTCGGATCTTTACTCTTCTCTCTGAGAGTCTTCCAATTATTGCCCTCTGCAATAATATCCTTGAGATAGAACAACACAATAGAAGCTGATAGTCTAACTATACACCAAATTGGTAAAATTACTGTAAAGTACTTGTTATCTTTGTACTAGGTTTTTCTCTATCTTCTGGCTTCCAGCCATACAAATGTCTTTATCCACCTGACTGACTTAATCCTTATCACCTATATTAACCCCAGGATGGGTGAAACCAAATGGAAAATCGAGCTGATATGTATCTATTCCAAAATGCTGGCTTTTTTATAGTAAATCCTAGGGAATTATATAGTAAGGAATATGGCTGTCTAACTTTTGGTTGACACCTCTTAAATCAAATGGCAGCCATTGCCATTGAATCACCCTTCCTTGTCTCAGCAGCGATGATCTTCCCCATCCTGGCTAGGATTCCGTCATTGGACATCCTCGAGACCTCAAATGGAAAGAGTCAGAAAACGTGTCCCTAACGTTTTCCTCTCAATCCAAGTTAACCAACCATAATTGGATAGCGACCTGCTTAGGTAATGGGACTTATTACCCATTATGGCAGGTCACTCACTAACCAAGCATTTTGCTAGTTGCTGGCGGCATTAATCGCCTTGCAACTCACTATTCATTCCCAATCAGTTGGTGATGAAACCTGACTGATCTAATTGTTGCACATGATACTTAATAACTATAAGATGCCCCTATTTCGTCGGCAACTCCCCCTGATGAGACCTTAGGTATTCATCTGGATCAATCCCTGATGGATATGACCAGGCGAAGATCCCAAAATCCCCCAAACGTAGTTCCTCCAAAACTTGGGCCAAATGATTTCTGATTCACCTCACCTTAGGGAAATTTTCCCTAGCGATACATCAGGTAATCTAGCAGGCTGGGAATATGGGCAAAAATCCCAACACATCCCCCTCTTGCCTAGATTTCCAGCGAGAAAAGGACTGGGGCATGAGAACACCGCTTCAGACACCTAGTCAAATACTTCATTGTTTCAAGTGGAGTACACTCATCAATACTCAATGCTGCTTGGGATGACCTTCTTCATACTGCGTTCTTCCTCTTCCTCCTCACTACCGCCTTCTGAGAGCGGGGTCCCCATGACCTTCTGTTGTGCCAGGCTGATCAATTTACTCATGATAATATTAGTCCTGGGATCTGGTTTTCCCCCCATCAGGGTATATGACCCGCTGTCATATTCAGGATTCTTGGTCTGATGTCCTTGATTTCCTGATTTTCTCCTCATCCTAGATAGGAGATCCTTGCCATCAATTTTTGTTTTGTGTCTTGATTAAAGATCCTTATTTCTTATTCATCCTTGTTATCTTGCTCATAACATCTTGGCTGTAAGTCATTCCTAATTATTCTCTTGTAGGTCTTATCTCATTAATTTTGAGATTAACTTCTCTAAAACTGGAGCCTAATGGATTATAGAGTGCATAATGTCAACTTTATATAAGTCTGGCATCCCCCTCTCATCCAGCTCATATGTTGAATTCCAAATCTTGCTACCAGCAGCTCCTCAATAGTCTGTCTGATCCAGACCTCCATCTCTTCCAGCAGATGAGTTGGGATGCTCGACAGAACCTCTTTTATGGTCCTTCCAGGTCTCATACGCCTAGTCTGGCGCAAGCAGCTAGTCCTTCTGTCAAATTACAGGAAATGGTAACTAATCCCTCCAAAACCAGGATGGCCCTCATTTTGAACAACTCTTGGCCGACTCTTCCTCTGCAGTCAATTCCAGAGTTGGACTTCAAGACCCTCCTAGATTTGGCTCATTTTGCTGATGCTCCAAACATCATCATAGATGCTCTGGAGATTATGCCAGTTGCTTTGGATCATTCATTTCTGGCTGGGTCAGACTTGCTCACTGAGTTCCTCTTCCAACTCGGTCAATTTTAAAAACCTGCTTTTCTAGTCTCTGAGCTCTCAATTGGTAACAGCATACACTTTGAGCTCCCCTACGCTGAACTCTGGACCCAAGTAACTGAGGCTTTGACATTAGAACTGGATCCCTCTGATCTTGATAGCCTTCTGGATCAGGATACTGCCGCTTATGCTCTTTACTTTGCTGGCCAAGTTCTTAGAAATTGGTCCACGAAGCTTCCAGCCTCACCTGGGTTCCACTGTTTGTTCAGCTTTAGCTTCTGTGAAGCCCATAGTCGTCACTTGCAGTATGCGATACGCTTTCTGCACAACTATCTCTTCTCAGGAGCTTCCCATTGGTATCTTCCACTGATGGCGTTAATAGGGGGCATGATTTGGCAACCCCAAGAGTATTCCTTCTTTGTTGCCAGCCCAAATGTCTGGTGTCCTTGAAGCCCGTTGGCAGGCACTCATGACTAATCTTCCAGCTCCAGTGGCATATTGGGATTACTGTGGGTTAATCATTTATTGCCTCTTTTTATACTGCTGCTTTCCTCCCCGCTCTGGGGTTTTGAAATTGGCTTCCTCCAACATCTCAATTTCCCTTCCCCTAGTCACTTTTTCTCAAGGCTCGGCGTCCACTCAACGAATGTGGTTTTGTGTAGATCTCGCCCTTGCAAGCATCCAATCACATATTGATTTTGATGGGCTGTTTATTCCTACTGCGATCCTTCCTCCCTCCGTCAAGAGGTGACATAGGCGGAATCATCCCCTTACTCAGGACAATCAATAGAAAAAAAGCTTAAAAAATATCTTGGCTTTTTTATATATTCAATTTATAAGTTTTTTTACAATATCTTTTATCATTTTTTTATCTTTATTCTTCTTTTTTACTATGGACTTCACCTTGTTTCAGTTCAGCGGTCCATCTTTTTCCCAAACTGGGTCCTGGGTAAATAAACCTACCAGTTTTCCATGGTTCAGAGGTCCATTTTTCGGACTTAACCATCTAGATTGGTTCAGAGGTCCTTTTTTCAGACTTGACATAATCATCAGGACATGACCAACTTAATGGTTCATTGGTCCTTTAGGAACTCTTTTATTTTTTTCCTCAATCCAATGCTTTAGATACTTAGCATGGACTCGATTTACAACTCTTCCATCTAAGAGATTCTTGATGGAGTAAGCATTGCTTACCGTCTTAGCAATTACTTTGAACAGACCTGACCACAACACATCTAATTTGTTTTTTGTCCAAAACCATGCATATTGCAATAGGCAACTCTTTCCCCTGTTTGATATTCTTCTAATGCCAGTCAGTTCTTGTCATCTGTCAATTTCACTCGTATCCTTCTCTTCAAGGTTGTATCAAATGCTTGCAATTGCATATCTATCAGGATACTCATCAATCAGTTCAATTATTGCTCGGTACTCATCCCTGATGTAGGTTCCGCCACCAAATATAAAGTTGGTGGCAACGCGGCCTTTCTTTAGTATATTAATTCAAATGGCGTCTTTCCCGTTGCCATATGATGACTAATGTTGTAGGTGAACGTCACCAAACTCAGGTACATTCCTCACACAGAAGTTCTCCCTGCGACTAGCTTCCTCAGCATTGTGGCCAGCGTCCCATTGACACATTCTACCATTCTGTACATCTCCGTCCAGTATAGTACTGACACGACTCCTCAGATCCTCATTATTTTGTTTATCCTCAGGATCACATGAGATGTGAAGTTGGTCCCATTGTCGCTCATCAGGACCTGCAGACATCTATGCCAGTATACCACTTGATCCAGGATGAATCTCGCAGTACTGGTAGTGTTTACTCTGGTTAGGGCCTTCACTTTGACCCATCTCATCAGATGGTCAATGGCAACTATGATGTACTTGACTCCCTCTGTGCTCATTGTCAATGGTCTAATCACGTCAATTGACACCATGTGCCAGGCAAATCCAGGGCGGACCAGTCAGTATCCAGTTGTATTCTTGTGTGGTTTGTGCAACTGGCACTCCACACAACAAGCCAGATAATCTGCGACATCATAATATATTGATTCCCAGTAATAATACTGGCGAATATGATTGGTTGTTTTCCTCAGGCCTCCATGACTGACAACCTTGTGAGCTGCTTGTACTATTGCTGCTCTTTCCGACGAAATTTGGGAATAATAGCCACTTCCCATTGATCATCTTGAATACTTAACCCATCTATAGTCTTGGTGTTTTCCATCGCTTCTGAAGCGCACCTTGAATTTCTTGGGGCTTATCACCAATTCTTCCTTTGACCATTCTCTGGAATAGCTCATCCGCCTGCAGGTAGACCAACTGGACCATTGTTAACCACAATAAGCCATCCGCGTTCTGATGAGAAGCCCCCACTTGGTGGACTATCTCATAATTGTAAGTCTGAAGCTTAAGTGCCCATCATTCCAGTCATCCTTCTAGTTCTCTTAGATTGTGCAGCCAACGCAGCGAAGAGTGGTCTGTCACCACCTTAAATTGCATTCCATGGTCATACACCCAAAACTGCTTGCATGCATATATGACTGCAAGAAAATTCCGCTCAGTCAAAGTGTAGTTTCTATCAGCGACTAAGAGTGTCTGGCTCAAATATGCCACCTGATGCTCGTCCCAAAGTTTGTCTACTTGGCTCAGTATGGCTCTGATCATCGTCAATGAAGCATCAGTTTGAATGATAAACTCCCAATCAAAATTCTGATATTTCAGAATTGGTTAATCTGTCAAATACTGGCGTAACTCATCGAAGGAGTCCTGGGCCTCTTCATTTCATACAAATCCTTTTTTGGATCCTTTAATAAATGGAATAAAGGCTTGGCTATTCGGGCAAAGTCCCAAATAAATCTTCTAATAGATTGTTACTTTTAGCACTCATGCTGGCAATCTCATTTCATCCTGATCAGCAGATTTTCCCCAGTATTGACCTTGCAGATCACATATCTCATATATCCCAATCATGGTCATTTTTTGTTAAACACACTATTATACTTTTCAACGATCTGAGCACCTCCTCTTTCTGGCCTTCTGACAGATCAGTGAGTTGCTCTTAATTGACTGATAGGTTAATACTTTTGACTACCCCAGACAATAAACTTCATATCATTGAGGGTGGAATTTTCTCCGTTTGGCCGTCAGGATTTCATGTCACTTCTTATATCTGA
The DNA here is from genome assembly GCA_022478985.1 of Massospora cicadina. Lineage (NCBI taxonomy): Eukaryota > Fungi > Entomophthoromycota > Entomophthoromycetes > Entomophthorales > Entomophthoraceae > Massospora > Massospora cicadina. The sequence continues at coordinate 90,936 of JAKSZP010000091.1, read as the reverse complement.
AAATCATAAACCATAAAAATCGATATTTTAATATTTTATATATTTTTTGTAATTTTCTTTTGCAATGGGACTTGCAACCTACAAAAGGCTCATAGGTCCTTCTTTTCCCCTTCATCCAAACTGGGTCCTGGTCACTTAAACCTACCAGTTATCATGGTTAAAAATCTTATCCTCTTAAGATTTAACCATCTAGTTGGTTCAGTGGTCCTCTTCAGGGACTTGACTAAAATCTCAGGACATAACCATTTAATGGTTCAGAGGTTAACTGAGAACATTGCAACTATTTTCTCTTAGGCTCAATACTTCCAATTAGTATTGACCTTTCTCCCTATACGACCAGCAGCGCTGTCTCTTCACGTATAGGCTACTCTTGCTAACCTTGGCAATACTCTTAATTATTAGGCCTTTAATCCCGACTGGTTATTCATCCAACAGGTCCTAATTTCATCTCATATTAAACAACTTATGCTTTTGGATCTTTATCTCATCAGCCAACAGGTTCACCAATTGTCCAGATCATTATTCACCTGAAAACAGTTTTCAGCCTTTGTGGCTATCCTTAATTACACAGGTCGTTCTGGCCTCGTTAGCTTCATCCAATTTCTCCTGAATTGATGAACTTGTCTCCATCAACTTCTGACCAGTGATTGAGTGGTATTAAGTCAAACGATTTCCTCCACTACCTTGAAGCATTCATTTCCTATTTTTGACTTCATCTCTTCATTGGTATGGCAATCTATTTCTCTGGATTAATTGCTTCTTACTTCGTCCAATGCCTCATCTAAACACTCTCTCTTCAGGACTATTTAAAGCGGACCCAAATTCAAACTGAGTTGATCCTGCTTGTCCTTGGGATTATTACCAGCAGGCCCAATCCCAACCCATTTTGGCCCTGCTGATACCTTCATCTAAAGAAGATGTCCGGTGAAACTGGCTTCCTTGCAGCACTAGATAGTTCCATATCTATACTGAAGTCCTTCTCTTTGAATATTAGTAACTTCATTTTGCTTCACTCGGAGCTCCACTGATGAACTGGGTGAACGCCACTGAACGTGATCCTCTTCACGCTCTATCTTTGTTACTTCCTTCCATAACTTATTTCCAAAATTGGAAATATCTTCATAGAACATCATTTTCTATATTTTTCAACTCAACTACCCCTGTAGTGAGCACCAACTTTGTAAAAATTTTCACTATTTTGATTATTGGCCATCAACCCAGTAACCTTTTTACTGAACAGGTTCAATTTACTTGTGCACTTCATCATGTTGTATATAATGTAATAATCAATAATAGTGTGGAGACTATTATCCATAGTTGAGATTAATCTATTATTTGGCCCAACGCTCAGCCAGTGTTTCTGATTAAATACTCTTGAAGTTATACTCGTAGGGATTCGTTCACTATACTCGTATCCACCCAATCTTAATTAAGATACCCTGGTGATAATCTTTCTCAGCCTAACACACAGTTGGCAGCTATCCCTGATTGTGGTTCCCTTGTCTCTAGATACCCACTCGGATCTTTACTCTTCTCTCTGAGAGTCTTCCAATTATTGCCCTCTGCAATAATATCCTTGAGATAGAACAACACAATAGAAGCTGATAGTCTAACTATACACCAAATTGATAATATTACTGTAAAGTGCTGGTTATCTAAAAGCTGGTTATCTTTATTATAGTAAATCCTAGGGAATTTGGCTGTCTAACCCTTGGTTGACACCTCTTAAATGAAATGGCAGCCATTGCCATTGAATCACCCATCCTCAACTCAGCGGTGATGGTCTTCCCCATCCTGGCTAGAATTCCACATTAGACATCCTCGAGACCTCAAATGGAAAGAGTCAGAAAATGTGTCCATAACGTTTTCCTCTCAATACAAGCGAATCAACCAGGTTTGGCTAGCGACCTGCTTAGGTAATGGGAATTATTACCCATTATGGCAGGTCACTCACCACCTGATCGATTTGCTAGTTGCAGGCAGCATCACTTGCCTTGCAACTCACTATTCATTCCCAATCAGTTGGTGATGAAACCTGACCAATCCCAATTGGTACACCTGATAGTTAATCACTATCAGATGCCCCTATTTTGTTGGCAACTCTGCCCGATGAGATCTTAAGTATTCATCTGGATTGATCCATAGTGGATACGACCAGGCGAATATCCCAAAATCCTCCAAATGTAGTTTCTCTGAAACTCAGGCAAATTAATTTTCAATTCACTTCACCTTAGGAAATCTTCCCCTAGCGATACCAGGTAATTTAGCGGGCAGGGAATATGGGCAAAAATCCAAACAGGCAATTATGCTTGAATTGTTATAATTCCATGAGATCTCTCCGCATTTCTGAACACTAGCCCACAAATTTTCTGAGTCATCCTTGTGTAGTCTCTGGGTTACAAAGTTCACAAAACTGACAGTATATTTCACTGATGTACTGGATAAGATACCACAATCTTATTGGAGCGCCTAGACTAATCATTATAATCTTTTATTATCTCATTGTTTGACTGATTGTTGGTTTCTATTTTGTTGTAACTCAGACAGGTGGTTGTTAATAGTCCTAATGTTGCTCTTTAAATGCTGGGCGGCCACTTTCATTTCATGTTGGGTGTATTGATCAAGTTCCTCAGCTGAATCAGCCTGTCAAGTAACGTCTCATGGAATGACACAATCATGTTTGACTTCCTCTTGAATTTATTCATCCTAAGACCATTTACTGGTGCCTTTGCAGTTGTCCATGATTTATATATTATAGCCAACATGTTCCAGTTCAATTTATTGATAAGTTAGTCCGGTTGTTGCAAAGTCTTCATACTACGTTTGTAATTTCCATTAACCGCTTGATAAATTCTCTGAGAACTGATTTTATGCTTTCTGTATAAGTCTCACAGAACTTCCTTATTTTGCTAATTTCTGCTGAACAATTCCATAATCAGGCTTGGAGGCAAATATGGCCAATCAGGATATTTGCAAGGTAGATTGGACTACCCAGAAAGGTATTGCCCCTTTTAAGGTAGATAAAATCTTGGTGTAGTACTTGACTATGGCTTGGAGAGCACAATTTCTCAATTTAATAAAGTAGATGTCCTAATTCCTTTGACAATAAGGTAAAGCGGATACTAAATCAGAACATATGTGGCAATGTACAGAAACCCCAAAGTGTCGTTTGTTTTATCTGTCTCATTTACTCTGCTGTGAATGTAGAAATCTTAAAGCTCACAAACTATGGGGAGTATTGACATGCAACTTCCTTCAGTGGAATTCAATTAGGTGTAGGAGGGTGAAATAGAAGATGACACATTTTGGTTATTCACGACATCTCTTCTTTCCTGAGTTGGGTTCATTATAGATACTAAATATTCCTTTATTTTGCTACTACATCCCCCTGTAGTGAGCACCACTTGTGTAATGCAAGGTCCATTTACGCGTAAATGCACAGGTTGACATTATTTAATCCAAATTTTAGCTTATTGTATAGCATGACTATGCAGTAGAATTACTAATTTTTAGTATAGGAAAAACTTGTTTTAAAGATTTATTCGAGATAATCTGACCAGGGGACTGACAATACTGAAATTAAAAGCTAAAAACTGACGTAACTAATTGATTCATACAAGATGCTCAAAATGAGCAGATTGAATGAAACACACCAAATGAAAACAATCAGCCAGGTGGGCAGCGGAAACTGCTCATCTGACCATGGCGGAAGGGGAGGAGGGATCAGGGGGCTCATCTTCATCATCAGCTTCCTCATCCCAGAGTAGGGTACATGTCAAGGCAGAGAGCAAGGGCGTCAGGGCATCGGCAGCATGTTATTCAATATCACTAATAATTGGGATTTCATGGATTTTATAAGCCAAGAAAATGGCGCTGATATATTCAGCTAAAGCTTTTGTGGCTTTTATGCGGGCATCTAAGAGTTGAACAAAAGTGGCAATATTGTTTTGGGTAATCTTAGCTTTAGGATTCTGTGCTACAGTTACCACTTTCTGGATAGAGTCATTGACATTTTTTTGCAATTGATTCACTGTTATTTTATTTTTTGGGGTTAGGGTTGAGGGGATAACAGGAGGGGGAATACCTTCTGTAAGCATCGCCACAGATTTGGTGACAGCTTTGCAGAGGGATGACAATCTGGTGTGGCAGCTGTTTCGACTGCAAGCTGGTGGTCACTGCAAAATAATTTGGCATTTACCTGCGAGGAAAATAAATGAGGGGGGGTATTTGGCGTCTTAACCTGCATTAATGAACCACTCAATTTGCAAAGATGGTTCTCAATGGGATTACCTGATTTGTTGATTTCAGCCAATAACTCCAATGGGTTCTTGTTGAATTAGATTGGGGAATTGGCGTATGGTTGAGGTTTGGTTTATTCATTGGAGGAAAAATGGGATTTAACTGGGGTCCAAGACGGTGCTTGATTGGAGGAATCATGTGTGGCTTTGAGGGCAAGGAGGCTGATTGGCGGCTGCAGATGCAGCTGCAGCATCAGGCTTAGGTGGTGGGGGAGGTAGGATTGTACCCCATACCAGAACTGGCACGGGGTGGGCAGCGGAATGGAGATTGGCAGATGAAAAATCCAAGCTATCAGAAGTAGCTAAGGAGGGGCACTTGCATTTTGAGTGGTCCGACATGAAACAAGATGTGCATATCATCTGTCCACCCTCAATACGGGCCCAAAATGGATGGTCAGGGGCAGAAGGAATGACAGCGTGGGGGGGAATTGACATGGCGATTTTACTAAATTCAGGGCTGATTATGGCATATGCTTGAGGCCCAGAGAGGCGTGTGGCCCCATTTGAGACCACAAATTGAAAGATGAGGTTAGAGCCATAGGCTGCCAAACTGTCCATCAGCTCCTCGTGGAGCACCATAGGGGGGAGGTGGGTGGGCAAACCAGCAATTTAGACCACCAAAATGGTATTCACTGGGAGATGGGTCTGAATCGTGGGAAGAGGGGTACCCTGAAATACCAGGGGCACAGTTGCCGCAGTAGTGGCATCAGTTTCACAGGTGAAGCTGAGATTAAGATACCCTTGTAAGGGCAGAAATTTATAAATCTGCCAAGGGTCATCACCGGCTGAGCCATTTCAATAATGGCTTGATTGTGGTAAGGGAAGAGTTTCCCATAGTTGATTCTTGGCCAAAACTCATGTTGCTCTGGGGATCACCAGGTGATAATGAGGTACCGCTTAGGTATAAGCGAGGTGAGCATCAAGATCCTTGGGAGGAACAAATTGCCCCATGGTTTGGTATGACTGAGTGAGCCAGTCTGAGTGCATTTTCTTACTAGGAATAAAATGGCAGGGGAGTTTCGCCACTGCCCCACAATGGAGCAGCCAGCGGAGAATCCAATGACATTGGAGAAAAGCTACTGCATGCAATCAAAATTTACTTTCTTGTTTTCTGTATAATTTGCTCGGAAAGTTATGCCAAGTGGAAAGAGAGTTAACTTTTCTAAAAATCTAAAAAAATGACAAATTTGCAATAAAAGAGACAATTGTTTTTAATAGATGAAGAATACCATAATCAAACTTTCTTGCAAACAGCAAATTAGAATTAGACTGGCCCGCCAGCTCAAGTGCTAAAGCACCCAAATGGCAAACCAGAATGCCTGAGGCACTGCTGCTAGCACGACGGTTATGGAATGGGGAAGGAGTTCCGCCAATAATTGCCTATGAGCCATAATCTCATATAGACACATAATGAAATACCAGATGAATACGGCCATAGACCCCAAGGGGTTTTGGAATACTGGCATAAGAGGTGGTTTGTTTTTCAACATAAAGGACAAAAATTTGGGGAAAGGATATTTTATTGGAAAAATAAGGAATAAAATTGTCCAACAAATTTCTCAGTGCAAGGCAACTGATTAAAAAGTGTTCAATTGTGGTTAGTCCAATTAGGGATTGGGTCTCTCAAATTAACCTAACCTGGCGAATTATTCTGGGAATGGGGCAAATAATTACAATTAGAACTGACATCAAAAGATTTTCCAGCAGGCCACGTCACTGCCAGTTCTACCATAAACGCCTGAACCAAAACATGACCACATTAATATCAGTTAGCACAATGGCATCTAGCCTGACAAGCAACGGGAAATCCCCACGTCCACCCCACTTAGGGGCGGTTCCAATTGGTTTGAAACAGGTTTGGGATGCCCAACCCACCCGTGACTAGTTGCTGGGCCATTCATTTGGTTATATGAGTTCCATCAGCCGCAATTTCTGATTTTCTGGATTGGGGTTTTGAGCTGTTGCGATGGTTTCCAAAGATACCTTTTGCGCATCAGGGATCATCCCTGACAATTTTGGGAGGGGGTTGGCATTGACAAGCATATTGGAGACTGAGTTGAAACTTTCCATGATTCCAGCCAATAATTTGACATATGTCCTTTTTTTGGCATGATTTTCCAATCATCCATATTTGATCCCATCAGTCTTGAATTCTTACACCTTGATTTGGTAAATTTTGCACGGATTTCTTTAATCCAACTAACCAGTTCAACTGAGGTGAGTGAGGGTACCAGGGGAGGAATCTGAAGAGGGAGAGCTGTTACCCAACGCTCATCAATCATGTGGGCGAGGTCGCCCTGGGAGATGAGGGGTACAGCTGCCCTCTTTGGCCCCTTTTTATTCATAACAGAAAGAGCTTAATCTATGCACAGGGAACGTTCCCTTGGATTTAAAAATCACCTCATCCAAAATTTATTATAAACCTCGTGATGAGTATCATTGACTATTTTACAAAACAATTTTGATAGTAAGCTGATTTATCAAAAATGGAATATAAGTGGGAAGTCATGGGGTAAATTATAATACAATACAATTCAAAAAGTTTAACAATGAGGGTGAGATTGTATTACAAATTTGGGTTGTGATCATGGTTTAAAGACAACAAAAATCCAATACTTGCACCTGAAAATGACTTCTATGGGAGAACATACTAAGGCATCAAGGGAGTGAGAACAGTTCTTAAGAGAAGATTCTCTGGCTGCTAAACAAAAAAATGGTTAGTATTAAAACCATGTTGTAGGCAGAACGATGCCATTTTTCTACTATGAACCTATTAAAAAAAGGGGATCATAAATATTATTTGCATGTGCCAACTGGTTTAGTCTCATGATTGACCCATTTATATTTATTGATAATTGAGAAACCTTTCAATGGACACTGATATTGAGGGATGTTGGATTTCAGGTATTTTAGATGCCCATGGGTACTTTTGAACCTGAATTTCAACAATTTAATGGAAGGAGAAGTAACACTATCTACTGCTAGAATAAATTGCATCCAATGATTTTTTGGGAACTTTGTATTAAAATATGACAACTCCAACGTTAATAAAATGTTGATTTTTCAAGTTTTTATTATAACAATGGTAGGGGTGAAAGAGTAACCCTTTCGATATCTTGATGCTTAGTATCTAAAAATTATCAGAGGGTGGAAGGCGAGTTGTTAGGGCGTACAGCTACCAGACTGAAGGTTGCAGGACTTATACCCACCCTTTGCACATCAATTGGAGTGCCAGCCAAAGGAAGCTAATAGCAGTTAGTAGGTCTAAAAATACAAAAGCCTTACCCATGATGTAACCAGAAAAATCTGAGTCCTGCTCTGGAGGTAAAACTTTCTTTGCCGGAGTTGACCCTGCTCAGGTTTCATGTCGATGATTTCTTTCTCTCTTTTTATAATGTCCATCCCCTGGTCATCTTGCCTCAAAAGAATAATTAGTATTAAAAAGTATTGATGCTCAAAGTGAATGAGGAGCAAATTTTAAATTAGGTTAGTAATAGCTGAATTTAAGGAATATTGGTTTTTGACCTATCAGAGCTCTTGAAACTTGCTTGCTTTGACAGAATGGCTGATGGAGGGCCGATGGCAGGTAGGACAAATCCATCAGGTAAAATTAATATTTGAAAAAAATCAGGTGGAAAATTTTTTGCACCAAGGGACCCCCTCCAACCCTATAGAAGGAGGTGAGCTCCATCTAGGTGTGAAGTAAACTGCAAGTGGGTTGAGGAACCTTGGATGAGCTCATCTGATTTTGCCACATGGTCAGTGCAATCTAACTACCCAAACTCATGCTATTTTGCCAAGCCGTACTTATAAAAGTAATACCCTAATTTAAGGATTTCCAATGAGAATTGGCCAGGGACTTTTTGCTGATATTATCATTATTTAACTCCAAAAATGCTCTTCTCGCAATATAGGACTTGTAGTTGTATAACATTACCTCCTTTAAGAGTGTTAGGGGGTGAATAACGATGCAAGAAATGGCTATGGACCTGGTTGACAGTGACTACAGAAGAAAGAGATTCGATAGAGTATTCATCCCCTCACATATATGTAACTACAAAAGGTCCCTCCCAGATAGACCCAAGTTCTAACTTCTATGGGTATCCAAATGTGTTATTACAGTACCAAGTCTGATACTTGGAAGGAAGGGAGAGGGGCCCAGCTCTCATTAGCAGCTTGGAATTCTTTAGTGGCAGTCTTTTTCAAGTTAGTCATAGCCTCTGATCATAGTTTAATGATGTTCTGGGCCAACTTTTTCATGGCTTGCTCAGGGTCAGTTCTGTCAGTGAAAATATTTTTAGATATTAGAGCTAAAACCCCAGGTTCTCGTCCATACAACACATGGAAAGAGGACATCTTGAGGATGCAATGGTAAATAATATGGTAGGCCATGAGGGCACTGGATAAGTAGAGATCCCAGTGGAGAGGGTCTTAACTAGTCATTTTGGCAGAGTATAGAGACCAGGGTTCCATTAATTCTTTCTACAGTACCATTTGTAGATGGGTTATAGGGATCCATGAAGAGTTATTGTGTTCCCATGGAGATGGTGAGGAGCTTTACCACTTAGTAGGTGAAGATTTTCCTCATTGTCACAAAGGAGGTCCTGGGGGCAACCATTCCACATTAAGATATTGTTTTAAAAAGGTGGAGGTGGCTTTTGCAGTCTTAGCGAGGAGAGCAACCATTTCAACCCATTTAGTGAAATGATCAATCCCAACCAAGATATGATGATTGCTTCAATAGTCTGAGGGAGAGGACCTACCATAATCAAACTCATGGTGTGGAATGGTTTTTGGGGCGTTGTAGGTTGGTACTGATAGCAGGTCTTTAATCTGGATTGTCTTTTGCAGGTCATACAGGCATCCAGGACTTCATCTATGGTCTCCATGATGCCTCCAAGTAATACCGCTTTTTAACCCACTTGTAGGTTCTTTGGACTCTGTCATGGTCCATGATAGTATGAGACTCCAGTATCACAGTTAATTGCTCTGACGCATGCAGATAAGGAAATAAGTTTACTCTGACTTTCTTATATAGCTTCCCACTTACATCGATGAATCCCCCTTGGGTTGGGACCATCTAGTACTAAAAAATATATATAGCTTCCCACTCTCCACCTTGGTGTTGCAGTAGTGCCAAGCTATAATCTTCTGTACTTGTCATCTTCATCAGCCCATGCATCAGGAGTCATGAGGAGATCATGTTCCTCTTCACTTCACAATTTTCAAAGTGAAGGAAAGGCAGCCGCGTCAACCCAACAACGTTATATGGCGCATCCCAGCTCAACACTCAATAGTCATATCATAGTGCTGGAGCTTCAAAGCACAGCAGACCAACCGTTAAGTTAAGTCTTTCATGTTCTACAACCACTTCAAGGATGCATGGTCAGTAATCACTTTAAATGAATTACCTTATACAAAACAGTGATAGTATTTGACAGCGAGTAAGATGACAAGGTACTCCTCTTCAGTGATGCTGTAGTTGCGCTCATCTTTTGATAGCATTTTGCTGAAGTAGGACACATGATGATCGACCACACTATCATCCAATTGAGATAATGTAGCCCCAACGGCGTAGTTGGAAGCGTCTGTGAACAACATGAAAGGCTTGCCATATACAAGGTGACGGAGGATAGGCATTTTTTTCAATAGCGCCTTCAGGGTCTCAAACGCGGCCTTTTGTTCAGCATCCCATTGGAACGGAGTGTTCTTAGCCAAGAGACGTATAATGGGCTCACTAAGTTGTGCGAGCTTGGGGATGAATTGATGGTAATACCCCATCATGCCCAAGAGTAACTGGATGTTGTGAAGGGTTTTGGGCGCCGGCATCCTATATTGCTTTTACATTATCTTTTAGGGGTCGTATCCCATCTTATGAGATGGAGTGTCCAAGAAAATCCAGCTTCTTCTTGAAGAACTTGCATTTGGAGGGCTTCAACTTGATATTAGATGTTGCAAGCGTTTGAACACTTTCTTTAGATGCGTGAGGTGTTTGGTGAAAGTCTTGGAGAAGATGTAATGCCATCATGATAGACAAATACACAGCTTAATTTAAGATCGTGGAGAATGTGATCCATCACCTGCTGAAAAGTATCAAGCGCATTACACAACCCCTGAGGTAGCTGAGTGGGTTGGAACAAACCCTCGCTTAAGACAATGTCACACTTCTCCTGATCCTGTGGATAAAGGTCCATCTGCCAGTACCCGCTAGCCAAGTCCATGGGTGAGAAGTTATTAGACCCATAGAATTGGGCCAGAGCATCATCAATGAGGGGGATAGGGTAACTGTCCTTATTTGTGAGGTTTTTTAATCTGCGGTAGTCCACTATCCAATGACCTCCATTTTTCTTCTTTATCAATGAGAGCGGGTATGACCAAGGGCTTTGGGAAGGCACTATCAACCCAACGTCCAGCAGCTATTTGATCTCCGTCTGCATCTGTAGCTCCTCAACTTTAGATTTGCGGTAGTGTTTGAAGCAGATAGGGCGAGCCTCCCCAATGTCAATAGTATGAGTCTACCCCTTCATGTGCCTATAGTCCATGTCAGATTTAGAAAATGTCACTGTAGGCCTTGAGCAGGTTGTGGACTTTGTCAAGCTCAGCTGGGGTTGGTTTATCGGAGATATGAACATTAGGTAGGGTACATAAAGACTGGTCAGCGATTAAGCCATTATCCATCATAGACACAATACAGTGAACTTGCTTTCTTTCCTCAATGGAAATAAGCAGGCTTCTTCTGATCTCCTGATGCTTTTTTATGACCATGTCTTTCCTGGTGAGATTCCTCAGCAGGAGGTTGATAAGTCGTTGATAGGTTGGGTCTAGTACACCTGGCAAAACTCTGGTCTCCAAAGGACTGACTCCTTCAATGCTGATTAGAAGTAGTAGGAAGTTTTGTGTGATTTGCAAGGTAATCTTAGTGTCAATCACCTTTTGTTCACCCGCCATATCTACGACTCTTCAGAAGCATAGAAAGGGATTCCCTCTCAAGCGTCTACTGATTGTGGCAACAATTTTTGTTTTCGTCCTGCCATAATGTAATGTAGGGATAAGGCGGAAAAGTGTTTTTCAACTGTGCAAGCATACTCCTTTTTATTAAGCTCATCATTAGTAAAAATCAGAGGAACTTTGTAGTTAATCAGGGAGAGATAGCCCTACTACAAGTTAATAATCCTTTTGTGCTCAAGCATAAATTGGGTACCAATGAGTAGATCATAGGTATTGTTAGCCAAGGCCTCCACTGGGGCTGACAGGATGAGCTTCCCAAGACAGATGGACAAAGAAGAGTACGTCCCAATGGCGCGGGTATTGTTTGGGCCTGCAGTACCAAATTCTTGATTGTAGTCAAGGTCAGGGGCCAGCTTAATTTTTTCATGAGTTTGGTTGACACAACGTTCACTGAGGACCTATTGAAAAGGATAGCCCCTACCTGCACTCCATTTAATGACGACCTCCACTTTGGCTAAGATTCACCAAAGGTGGGGGAAAGAGAGAGGATTTCCTTTGGATGGAGAGTAGAGGCAAGTCTTTTGGAAGTCTCAGAATATTTCTTTTGGATAGACTGCAGGGTATGCACACACTGGGTGGGTCAAATAAATGTGGCAATGAGCTGGTCAGCGTCACTGGCAGTGTCAAAGACCTCAAAATCCCCTCAACACTTGGCGGAGATAAGTTTGACGGGTGATCTTAACCATGTCCACTCTATCAGGGTTCAACATATTGGGTATCTTTACTTCAAGTGGGGCTCCTAAAACATAGTGACCAAAATCTTCACAACCCCTTCAGATTCATCATCAGAGGAATTATTGATGCACGTCAAGGATTCCATTGATTGTGGGGTAAGTTCAGGGCTTCCTTTGTTGCATGAGAGGTCCTGGGGCCGTTCATTTACCCAGTTAACTTTCTGATGAGAATCTGTGATTGTTATGGCATTACATTTAGCCTTTGACATAGGGGGTTTAGGCTGCCCCATGGCTACAGGTTTTGAGCTAAAGATGGCCAGAGAAGAGGATTAGGGAGATAGTGACATCATCTTGGAGGTACGAGACAGTTGATCCACCTTGGAAGACTGCTCTGAAAGAAGAGGAGAGCAAAGCTAAGTGATAACTGCCTTTGACGGCGGAGATTTTAAAACTGAAGTGGAAGAGAAGTACTATCCCATCACTGCCAGTATCATCGGGCTATCCTCATGTGATGGAGGAGCAACTCAGTGTGACAGCTCTGCAGAAGCAGGGCTCCCAAGAGAGACAGCCAAAGAAGAGAATAGAGGGGTTGGAATAGATTCTCACCTCAGAGCTCCATATGTAGTAACACTTTCATAATAGTCAGCCACTGATAACAAGGCCTCTTTAATATCTTGTAAATTTTTGAAGGTGCGCTTGACTAAAGAAATATATAGCTCCAAAGAGGGATGAGGCGTTCAACCAGCAAAATAGCAACAATTGCGTCATCTAGAGGTAGCTTTTTTGCCAGCAACTGAGGTTGAGCTTAAATATAAAATCGCAAAACAAAAGAGTGGATCAACTCTCCATCTTGCAGAATATGCCACATAAAGGCCTGTTTTTGCCTTTGTAAGCTTTGTGTAGAGCCAAATTCCTTATTAAGCACTTGCTTAACCTCTTCCAAGGTGCTGAGGTTGACTCGTTAGGAACCATTATTTCTTGAGCCATACGACTCAAGCAGGGGAGAATGTACCTGAGTTTTTGCTAGTCAGTCGCTCCTTCTTTCACTGATTCATAAACATACAGGAAGTAGGCAATACTTCCCTTACCAGGTGTAAACTTATCTCGGAGAGAGGGTTTATGGATGGTAGTTGAGGTCCAATAAAAGCCTTGGGAAGTGTGTGTTTTAAACCCTTTTAAGGCGAGAAAAGCACTGGCTAGCTTTTTTCTAAATCAGCTAACATGGATTCTGATAATGTAGTCATGTTTGAACAGGAGATTTGTGGTTTACAGGGCCCCTGTATTAAGTAACATTTGTTGGAATAAAGGGGCTTTAGATGTTCATGGGTGCTTTTGACCCCCTAAAGTTCAGCTAATTTATGGAAGGAGAAGTAACATTCTCTACTGATAGAATAGATAATTTCAGGGTATTTTTAGACACTTTGTAGTAAATATAACAGCTCTGATAATAATAAACAGTTGATTTTTAAGTTTTTACTATTACTCAATGGGGGAGAAAAGTGAACCCTCTCATCATCTCACTGCTTATTATTTAAACTATTTCAAGTCTTGAAGGGAAATCAATGCGAAGTTTAGATTAGGCTAGGAATAGCCAAATTAGGGAATATTAAGTTTCAGCCTATCAAATCTCTTAAGCCTCGCATTGCTTAGACAGAATGGCCAATGGAAAGTCTTTTGTAGGTATGATATATCCATGAGGAAATGATTTTATATATTTGACCCAATCATTGAATGAGAAAATATTTTCACCTGGAGGGACCCCTCCAACTCTATAAAAAGGGCTAGTCTCTACAGAAATAGTTTGAATGAAATTAGCTGTAGGAGGGAGTGGAAGGTGAGTCAGTAAGGGCGTATGGCTACCAAACTGAAGGTTGCAGGTTTGATTCCCGCCCTTCGCACATAGATTGGGGTGCCAGCCAAAGGAAGCTATTGGCGGTTAGTAGGTTTAATAACATGAAAACTTACCCATGACGTAACCAGAAAAATTTGAGTCCCAATCTGGAGGTGGAAAAACTTTCTTCAACGGAGTTGACCCTGTTCAGGTTTCATGTCGTTTCTTTCTTTTGGTAATGCCTTTCCCCTGGTCAGCTTGCCTCAGTTAAATAAAATTAGCTGTAGGATGCGTAGAGACCTCGAAATGGCTCCTCTGATTATGCTGACAACTTGGTATACCCTACTATTAACTATAGGCCTATTTGGCTGAGGAGTGAGGAACTTGTATTTCCTAAAATTGAAGGGCTTCACTGAGAATTGGCTAGGTTCTTTTGGTTAATATTATCACAAACTTCATCCAAAACACTCTTTTCAAAATATCAGACTTTTAATTGTCTGACACCCTGACTTTGACATTACACCAAGTTGTAACAGATGATATGGTAGATGTTACCACCTGCTGTAAGGAGAGTGTCAATAACTCTTCTTTTTCTAGAGTGGTGGTGCTCGGTGCACAGAGCCAACGCATGGAAACTAGCCATTAGTACCAAAGTTACTAGAGCCCAGCAGAGGGCGCTGGAGATATAATAACTTAAGGGAAAAAGTGCGATCATGATAGCAAACAACTGACCAAAAATGACGCGGTGCACAAAGAGGAAGAGGTAAACATCCCAGATTGGAGGGAACCTGGGCGACCCAATGGTGCATGAGTTGAAATTAATTGAATTTAAAAGAAGGTGGTTAACATAGTGTGAGACCTCCTTGAAGAGGTCTGCGCACAGGTTTTCTAGAGATAACATAAAAAAAATGGGAAAAACGGACAAATTTTTATTGGGAAGTCAACCAACAAGGAATGTTGGTCGTGAAAAATATAATTAAACTCCGTTGGGGGAATTTTGGGGTCTGCCAAGATGGTCCCAAGCAACAAAACACCAATAGGCAAACACTATCCTCAGAATTGGTAGCAAACACTAAAACTGACTTCACTCAAGTAATTGATTGAAGTTGGATCTGACCCAAACTCGTGATTTCATAAATGCAACAAGTATAAAACCTCATTCCTTGACTAACTGGATCAAACCTTCCATGTTAATTGTGTAAACTGTCCATTTTAACGCATGAGCTCACGTAAGGGGCTGAGTGTTAGGCACCTCACTAGTACCAACCTGGCCATACTTGGCTTCTACCCAGCATTGGTCCAGTGTGTGCCTGAGGTCAGGAGGGCCTGAAGCTTCACCTTCTGGGCCTCCTGTCGCCCATCCTTATCTTTAGGGTCAGTCCCCACTATGATGTCATTTAGCCATGACACCTGCTCACAGAAAGAATGCAGGGCCTAGTTGGCACAGAAAGTAGTATCAAAGCCTTTTTCTTAAAATTTAGAGCAAAAGAGCTCCCAGTCCCCTCTGAAGAGATTCCAAAGTTGGAGGGACTTAAACGGCTATACCCATGGAGATGAAGATGAATCTAGCCCTCAACGAGCGAAAAGACAAAATTTTAATTACATTAAGTGGACATTTTAGATGTTTACATAATAAATTCTTCTGATGCTTTATATTATGAGTGTACCTACATTGAAAATACAATATATAATATAAAAGTCAGAGAAAGTTTAGACATTGGGGCACCTATTTGTATCTTGTCCGTTAATTTTAAAGAAATTTGGCCTTTCTCCATACATAGATCAACTTAAAGTTTATGTTAAACAGGTCTAGACCACTACATCTAAAGATGCATACAGTGTAATGCCGCTGCATTTCAGATCACTAGTAATAACTGCTCTTGACATCATTTTTACAAATACAAACTAATATTTTCTTATTGAAACATCATTTATGAGAACCTATGTATTTAAAGCCAATTCTATTGAGAACTTTTTTTATACCCTTAAAAACTCTTTCAGTATTCTACAATTAGAAGAATGAGCCTCAGCGCCTCAAAATTAGGGTTTTTGTTAACCTCGCATTCTAGGATAGTGTAGTAATATTTGGTTACTAGTGGATTCATGATCTTATCCTGCGATTACCTTACCAGATTTTGAAATCTGAGGTTATTCTTTTATGCTCTAATTAAAACCAAACCATTCCTGCAGGCCATTGATTTTATATTGGGGACAGATATTAAACTGAAATTTTCAGGAATTATATGATGAGATATTTGCCAGATTCTAATAATCAAACTTGGAACCTGTCACCACACCTGGGTTTATACTCCCTGACCATGGAGAAATCCAGGTGCTCATGATATCCTGTATCCTTGTCTTGTTTAAATTAAGTCACATTGAACTAATTTTCTTCATATCTTACCAGTTGAGGAAGTGTTAAATCTCAATGATCTTATAATCTAGCTGAACTTGGGCTTGACGGTAGCAAATGTCAATTGGTTTGTTCCCTGATACCTTGGGAACGACTCACTGGTTTAACTGAGGACCAAAAGAACCAAGCGCTGCCCTTTTTGAATAGTAAAGTGAGTTTTTATGCGAAAAATGGCTCTAATTTAGGTTGCGCTCATGATGTATAAGTCATAACAATCTCATGAATCATCTGCCACTTTGCCTCCATAATAATATACATTCAAGGATGGCTAATGAGTCATTAACCAAGAACATACTCATCTAGTTAACATGGGATGTTAGTTCTCTTTAAGACATGTTAAGCCTCCATGGTGTTGATAATTAAGATTAGGACAGTTTAAATTGCATGGTAGTTAATTATTAAAAATCAATAATAATACTAGTGATGGACTCTTATTCTTAACCACATATTAGTGATGCGCTAGAATGCTTAAGTGGCACGCAATACTTTTTGGCCATGGATTTAATTTTTAGGGTATCAGCAGATCAAGCTACCTCATTGAGGATCAGGAAAAATGTGCCATGGAAATGTCTCAGGGTATCTATCAACCTTCTAGAATGTCGCAGGGGTTGAAGTATGCCCTGTAGCGTTTTAGTGGGAAATGGTTCATATACTTGGCGATTTATATCCTATGTTCTAGTTTATTTAGATGATATTGACTTTCTTTTATAACGTTTACCAAACAACTGCACAACTTAGAAGAAGCTTTCCGTTAGATCTTTATGGCTGATCATAATATAAAGCTGCTTATTTGTAACTTTTTAATGAACAGTTGAAATACTAGGGTTCCTTATTGATAAGCATGTCCTAAAACCCCACTCAGAAAACGTTGAAGCCATTTGAACGTATGACCCAGATGAACAGCAAGCGCAACGTTCAAGTGTTCCTTGGAATGATCAGATATTAACACCAGTTTATAGAAAATTACGCAAGAGAGGTAAACTGTTGTTTCACCTCCTCAAGAATGGTGTACCAATTGAGTGTACTAGGAACTGTTAGATAGCTCTAATAAGATAAGGATTTACTTCACCAAAGCGCCTCTATTAATGTGCCCTAATATTGATAAACTGTTTGTTCTTCTCATGACACTCCTTACAGATGTTAGGGTAACGCTGTCTCAATTTGTATATGAAGGTATTGATCATTATGCTACTTAACGCAGCCAAACTCTAGATGTTCATTAATGATATTATACATTAACTGAGAAGGAGTGCTTTGTTGTCATCTACTTGTGAAACAAATCTGGTTATATGTTCATAAAGTGCAATAAACAGAAGTAACTGGTCATGCCTCTCTTTGGTGGTTACAAAATCTGAAGTAGCCAGAAGGGCATTTGGCTCAATAAGCTTTGTTCTTACAATACTACAATTTTTAAATTCAGCACCACCATGGCATCTAACATCAAAACACAGATGAGTTAACTCAAATGCCACCATGTCTTTAGTGGTCAGTGACTAATGATCTTTTTATATAAAATTAACCCAAAAAAGGTAGGTGCACCAACTTTTCTTTCTCGTTGCAATCACTTTTGCAACCTATTCAATTCAAGACTAAAATCTAGTTTGATAATCTCACAGAGGAAATTGGTCTGCGCCCATGTCAGGGAGCAGTTGGGCAAGCAAGGTAAGAGGAGCAGGTGGAAGGCCCGCGGCCTCCAACGTATGAAAATGCCCCAGAGAATCTGGCGGAATAGACAAAAATCTTAAAAAACTGGCGGTCACAATTTCCCTGGAGATACTCACATGGAAAACAAGATGCAACCAGTACATCAACACGCCACACTCCCAGCCACTTTCATCAATGGAATTCGGAGTCCGCATGTATCTGGACATCCAAAAAATGGCCTTATGGGAAAAATTTTGTGAAGATGTACACACAATTTTCCCGACCGCGGTGTATGTTGCACCTCACTCCATGTCATGCAGTTGGCTGGACCTAGGTTTTGTAAGCAAAAAGGCAGCAGACGAGGCTGCAGCGGTGCACATAGTGGTCAACCTCCCTGAAGGGCAATGGGTCGTCAAAACCAAATGTACCAGATGGACAAAATAAAACCAAATTTTCCTCACAATTGACTTTTTGCCTACTACGGTAAAACATGACGTTTTGGAACAACACCTGAAAGATGGTCTCGCCTTATACGGCGAAATACAATCTTTCAAAATGCAACGCTTCACGCTGATGCCACACCTGTGCACTGGCAAAGCCATCACAGTTCTGAACCCAACTGAGGAGATTGTGAAGGACCTAACCCAGATCCCGCACTCCACTTTTATTGATATTGAGGGCGTACCACCCACCCATTCCGGGTGACTGTGGACAGCGCGCCCCCCATTTGCACCCACTGTGATGCGTTCGGCCATAAAGCGCACACATGCCCCATCAAGGAGGGCGTCACATTCCAAGAGCACCCCTCAGCAGCCATGGCCAACGGAGAGGCGCACTACAAACCAACTGCAAGCACCAAGGAGGCTTTCCCGTGGGGAACACAAGGCTGCTACCTATTGGTAAAGCCTATCTCCCCACAAGAGCAGAAGAAGGCCAAGCAGGCCCATAGGGCCGCGGCCAAGGAAGCGGCCAAGGTCACCATCACTATCCCACACTCACAACGCCAGGAGGACATGGAAACCTTTGTGGCGGAAGCAACTCAGGAATCCATCAACCAATCAGATTGGGAAGCCCATGCTGAGTGGGCTACTCAATCTGAGGATCCGATGGGAGACTCAATCTCACCCAATCATTGCACCCAAGCTCCAGTTGAAACCGACTTGGGACCTATCCCAACTGAAAAAATTTTTTTGACCCACTCAATGGTGCACCGAACTCATCTGCACCGCAAAAAATTTGTCTGACGTCAGGAAAACAAAAAGTGAAGGCTAAAGCCAATGTGACTCTTTCCGCAAAAATCAACAAAAACTCCAATAGCATAGCTGCTAACACCCGCGCTGCTGTGAAAGCCCGTGGGGATCTAGAAGAGGCTGGTGGGCCTGGGGGCCCACCCCCTCACACCTAAGGTGCGATGGGGGAAACCTTCACTTTAGGGATGTTGAATATCGCTGGACTCAAGGACTCCCCGTCCCAGGCTAGGAAACTGAGTTTTTTACAACATAATTTACCCATGGATATCTTGGCCATCCAGGAGTCCCACTGTCCACGAGGTTCCGAGGAAGCTTGGAAAACAATGCTCCTCCCATCCCTATCCTTTTGGTCACAGCACTGTGGGGTGCTAATTTGGAAAAATAATTTTTCAAATTTATATCCTCAGAAATATTCCTAAATGGCTGAGTGCTCGTTGTCACTTTCTCATGGGATGATGTAGTGAACGCATTGTCAACATCTATGCCCCAAACGGTGCACACGAGCGTTGGGAATTATTCTTGTCAGTCAAATCCCTCCCACTACCCCCAGTTCTTTCCTAGTCGGCGACATGAACTGTTGGCTAACCACACCAATGGACCGGTGGCCTTCCTCACCCCACGCCCCACAGGGTCACGTAGAACTACGCGTTCTAAAGGCTACCCTTGGGTTAATGGATGTGCTGCCACAACATGCCCCGCTGCTCAAAAACATGATGCGCCCCCATGTCCACAATGGCCAATTAAGGTCCATGACCCACATCGACCTTATTCTAATACTGGCGAAATTCCAACCCCACATCTCCCACTTCAAAACAACGAAAATGGAATTCTCCGACCACCAAATGGTCTCAATAAACTATCACCTACCTGTCACAGTTGCTAAGGCCCCACATTGGTGCAAAATCCGCCCCCCCCCCCCCGAGCTCACATCGCCAGGATTTTCCATGTGGGTGGAAGAGGCAACTTTGGCACAAAAGTTTGTCGCACCTTTTTGTGCAGACCCCATTTCCACATGGGCAACTTTCAAAGAGGACACCTTCCGCCACTCTTGCCATCTCTCCTCTAGATGCTCACGAGCCACATTGGCAGTTATCTCGTATGCTCTAGCAGAATTGGCTCGCTTGGAGTCCAGCATCCCAGTTACAGGATACAGCCCTGCATGTGGCCAGAATTGGGCGGAGGCAGCCGCCCACCTCAATGCACTCAAAAGGCAACACAAACATTGGGTTTGTGTTTACTACTGGGCCACACGCATCACAAAAGGCGACAAGTGGACCGCATATTTCTTTAAAAAAATTTTGCACCATGCCAGAGTGTGGCCTGCACACAGGTGCGAAGATCAGACAATTCCATTGTGGACACACCGGCTGAAGTGGCAATTGAAATGCAAAAATATTACTCTGAGTTATACCGAGCTGAATCAATTCAGCCGGCTGAAGTGGCGGAATTTCTCAAATGAGCTCATATCCACACCATTTTCCAATACCTGAAAATAATGAATTTAATTACTCTGAATGAATTATGGACAGCCATTCGCAGTGCGCCAAACTGAAAATGCCCAGGCCCAGATAGCATTCCATATGAGTTCTACAAAAAATATTTCAAATATATATCCCCATTGCTGCTCGCCTCACTTAATTAAAGCCTGTTGGAAACGCGCCTCCTAAAGGAGGACATGAGGCCTTTACTGTCACACTCTTCAAGAAAGGGGATAAGCTAGACTTAGCCAACTGGCGCCCCATTTTTCTAACAAACACAGAAACTAAAATTATAACAAAAATGATGGCTAACCGATTAGGGACTGTAGCATCTGCCACTATCTCCCTAGAACAATTTGGTTTCATCCTCAGAAGGTCAAACTGGGATAACGTGCACTCTGTGGCTAGTGTATGTCAGTCCACAGCCTCTGGGGAACTTGTATTCTTGGACCAACAAAAGGCCTATGATAGAGTAAACTGGGAATACCTTAGGGCCTGCCTCCATCAATTCCGCCTACCCCCTCGCTTCATCAACTGGGTGATGCTGCTCACGGAATCTGCAACGATGGCAGTGCGTGGCCCTGGCTTCCTAGCTGAAGTAGTCCGCCCTCAAAGGGGCTTGCGACAAGGGGACCCCCTCAGCCCATTCTTATACAACTTCAGCCTTGACCCACTACTGCAAAATGTGAATGCCCAACTCACTGGGATATAAGTGCCAGGCCAAGCCCCAGTCAAGATATTGGCATTCTGCAGATGATTGTGTGGTTGGGGTGTCTAATAATCAAGATGCACGCGCGCTTAAAGCTCTCATCCAGGAATATTCCTGGGTAAGCAACACGGCACTAAACGCCTCCAAAACCAAAATCATCCTCCTTGGTCAGTTTTAGAACTGCTGGGCCCCAGCAATTAGTTCCCAACCTGGCCCATCTGCTCGCCCACATCCACGCCTTACTAACTCAACACACTGCTTCACTGGTGCTCCCCTTCGTGCCACATCCCACCATAGGACCAATGCGCCATCTGGGCATGTGGATGGAGGCAGACGGATATGCGTCAGCAGTAATGGAGTGCCATATTCTGGACATTGTGACGAAGCGAATCGCCTCTCTCAGAGCCCACCCTACTTCCCTTACTGGCGGGGTCTTTTAGCCAACTCTATGCTCCTATCCAAAGTCTGGTTCGGAGCCCACACCATCCCCTTCTCCCCAAGCTTCTTCAAATCCTTGTATGCCTTGCTGCAAGGATGGCTTTGGTCAGGCCGCCCTCCACCAGTATGGCTAGAGGTCATGTTTGGCCCTCATCATCATGGTGGCATGGGCCTGCTTGACTTCAAAGCCCATGCTGCCAAGATCCTGGGCACCTGGATCGCGGCCATCACTGCTCCTACACTCCCATCCCAACACTGGTCCCGTGCAGCCCGCTCCAACTTCTCCCGCGCCTTGGGCCTCGACCATCCATCACACCCTCACTTCCTGATGAAGTACCTCGCATCACACACATTGGCCACAGGTCCTCACGGGACTAAAACTCACTACAAACGAATCCTACTCTCCATGCGGAGCGCAGAGTGGAGAATTATATTAGCGGACATACAACCTGAAGAGGCCGCCCCTCTCCTCAGTTCACACAAGAGGTACAGGGGCTACCCATCCATGATGGCGTGATCCCCATTTGACCCCATGTCATATCCAGGGTGGACTACCTGGACATGATGGACATCCCTTATTCTACTGAGACCCAAAAGTCTATCTGGAAATACGCACACCATCCTCTGTTGCAGCCTCAAGTCCGCTCCCATGTGTGGCGCTGCCTGAGGCGGGTGTATCGTACAGCTGAGCGCTCTAACGCTTTACACTCATCCTGTGTCATGTGTGGCCAGTATGGAACGCTGTTCCACCGCCTGGAGAAGTGCCCCACCTCTAAAGTGATATGGCGCGAAGTTCAACATCTGCTGGGCCAGGATCAAACGCATCCCTTCAGTCTGTCAAGAGATATCTTTGCTCTATCAATGGCCTCCTCCCTTCCACCCTCCCTCCATGCTCTGGTGGTTGCAATCGCCATGTGGACCATCCACACGATTCTCTTCGATGCCATTGCAGGCTCCACCCCCACCCTCCCAGAAGCTGTCCACAGATTCCAGTCTCATTTGGTGGACCACTTTCAAGCGTGGATGTTTGGATACCTCCCACCAAATCACCGACAGCTGGTTTCCTCCTGGTTCCCAGTCTGGTTCATCAAATCAGATCCCTTCCTCCACATGTGCTCAATAGTGGCTACGGCCCCTTCACACATTCCCTCCCCCTCCCCATAAGTGGCGTTCCCTCTGGCAACAAGAGATAGCATCGCTTCTCTGGGGTGCCTCCCCTGGTACTAAGTTTGTCTTTCCTGAGTCATATTTGGAAGTGTCCATCCCATGATCAGCCTTCCCCGCAATAAATTTAAAATTTAAAATTAACTCAAAAATATGACATCAAAATTTCAAAAAGTTCATCACTCAGTAAAGTATCAAAGGAAGAACAAGAAGTGTCAAAGATTAGAGGCTTATTGAAGTCATTAATAATCAGCAATATTAAATAATGACTAATAGAGCAAACTGATATTGATTATAAGGGCTCACATGGCGATGGGACATGGCCAATTTAAGAATTTGCTAAGCAATTTAAAAAAACTACTTTTGTGAATCAATGCAATATGATGTTCATAACCTCAGTTATTTTAAGAAATGCAACATACTATCCCTTACCATGAAGCCACATCTTATCAATTGGTTAAACCCAATTTTACCTGGCACACAGCATTTATTTATGTCTTCTACCAATTGTCCAATATATACTGTCCAATTCAAATACTATTGTGGCCATTTATCACCTCACCAAGTGGGTGGAGGCCAAAGTGGTCAGGGACTTAGGGGCCATGACCACACCCAAGTTTAATCTAAATTATTTGTTATAATATTACCGCATTTTTAACAGATAATGAGACTATCTTTATGTTTTAAAACGTTTCTATGTTCAATGAATTGATGGGTATACAAGGGGTTTTGTATACACCATATTACCCTGATACCATTAAAGTCATAAAATTAGTGATGGTATTCTTACATCTAGTACTTAAAAATTAGTGATATTATCTTGGTATTTATGTAACTTGATAATAGAAAAGGGTCCAGCTAGAACCTTTTAAAGCCTTTGTCATTTTTTCGTATAATGTCTTTTAGTCATAAATAGAGCACTCACCTTTCAGATTACTTTATGGGAAGTGTAATGCAAGGCCTCTTTATGTATTACTTAGCACACAGAATTGTTTACCAATCTTACTCTAGCTCCACTCTTAATACGCGACTATGTTTTAAAGTTCTTGATCCTTTAGTATATTTAAACCATGATAAAGATACGCATGATCAATGACAAAGTTTGACAAAATAAATTGATCCTATAACTAAATTTAGGCGAGTATAAATTAAGACCAAATCACTTTATGAAATTTTACCTGAAATCTCATGAGGAGGATCATCAACCATTGCACACTGCAATTGTGGGAGGGAGTTTAACTTTAATAAAAGGGTTGAATGGAAAGTCACAGGGTCAACTATGATACAATTTATTCTAGGTAAAATCAAATAACGGTTTTGAGATCATATTATGACTCTGGTATGAAGATATAGGAATTAAGTCAACAAATATAATAAAACCCTGACTTGTTTACCACTCAATTTCGATGTAATGATCATCAGGTTCATAATAGGGTCAGAGAAACTTGGCATGAATCCAATTAACTATCCGCTCAATAATCAAGCTATCGATAGTAAGCTCAGGCAGCAACCCAGTCAAGTGCAATGGAAGGCCCTTTCAATAATGTAGCCAACTTATGCGCTCTACCAAAACTATAAGTAACATAGTAGTGACTTGGTTGCTTATTGCAAAGCTCACCATGGCAAAACCATGAAAGTCATCCCTTTTCTTCTTATTGATTCCTGATCAGGGCTGCTCCATAGGCCTCGGTATGAATCTGCATTAGGATTCCCAAGTTTGCCAAAGTACTCAGATGACCAAATTAAGTCCTCACTGGTAATAATGGAGTGTAACAAAGGTGGTAACACATATTGTTGACCATATAAAAGATGGAAGGGTGAATATCTTGTATTGCTTTGTTAATTAACATTGTAAGCAAAAACAGTTGAGTCCTCACTTATGGTCCATTGAAGTGAACATTGCTGGAAACTTCCAAAGAGCTTGTACTAAAGTAAAATTGGCAGATTCTCTTATTCTGTTGATCTCAGGATGATAAGGGATGGTAAGAGATTATTATATTTTTGTCAAATCATCTATCTTTGGAAGACTTGAGAGGTAGGATTAATGGCATTGTATGTGAGGATAACTTGCAGACAGCCATGACAGTGTATTACTTGTTCCATTATAAATTTTGCAGTTGATATTGCTGTTAAGATTTGCATTTACCAACAATAGGATATTGCCATCAGCCCTAATAACCCCATACCCTATATCTACTCGCCTTTACCTTTGTCCTAATATCTGTAATCTTTGGCAGATTAATTTTAATTGATCAGGCTTTTAATGTTGCTAGTAATGTCAAACTCAAATCCACGCATTAATTAATTAATCTATATGTTCTTAGTTTTTGGTGGAATATACCTTGTCTTCTTGTAAACTGAATGCCAAGTTCCCCAAATCAGATCCATTTCCACCAATAGGATATTACCAGAATCATTAAGTAAAGGTTTTTCTTGAGCATCCTCACAATAATCAACGCCCTAAAGATGGTTCCAATATTGGACAGAAGTTACCAAGACATTACCAACACTTGACAGATGGATGTAAAGACTCAGACGCATTTATTCACTGCATATTAGCTGACCATTAATGGGAAACTCTATAATATTCAGGAGCTGGAAGAAAGATTAATTTATGAGAGGCCAGGTTATAAATTGGGTTGGCCTTTTAAAAAAGGGGGATACGTGTCAATGCACATTCTAGTAAAATTATCAACAGCAGAAATTTGGTTTACAACAGATCTCCAAGCTGGAAGTACCTATGAGACTATAGTAGCTTTGGAAAATTTTTATTTTATAAAGTCTCAAATTCTTATCAATCTTTACATTTATTTAAAGGTACACTGTCTTCACACATTTGTATCTATTGTAGTGCAAACATACCTAAGCCTACCTTGCCCAGGTTCAGTTCCAATTGAAAAACTCTAGTGCCTACTATAGGTGGCACTTTTTGACAACACAATATAGAAGAAAACAAGAAATAAACTAACATTGGTCAAGATCTCAATCACTTTGCTATTGGCTTTGGGGATAGGCATCCCCTTTAACTCATGAAGAAAGGGTCCCCCAAAACCACTTCCACATCAGCAGTTTAGACAACATTGAAGCTGATGCTCCCGCTATGGAGCTTGTCCCATAGGGCTGTTGGCCTCCCAATCAGTAGATCAGATGGCCAGCATACCCACCAAACACGTTGAGGAGGTCATGAAATGTCTCCTTTGTGGATACTGTTTCCACAGCAAAGTTATCAACAAAGCACACCTGAGGATGTTCAGAAGCTTCAGAAACAAAGACTAACTATATGCATTCTTTTGTTTTTCTAGAGGATGTATTGTCTGCTGTGATCGAGGAGCTCACTACTAAGGCTCAAATAATCGAGATGATCACCCATTATATATACCCTTCAGTCTTTAAACCATGCGAATCCTTGCCTGGAAACACCTTATTAAAGTTATACTAGGAGAGTTTGAGAAAGCTCAAAAATGGGAAAAATCAGTTACATGTGGACAATTGGACGGCACCTTTTGAGAAGTCCACGCATTCATTTTAAACAACTAATGTAAACCAGGCAAGCTCACCGCCAAATAGACGAACTTGCCAACAACTAAATGCTATTCTGGAACGCATCATTGGTGAGGTTTATAACAGCGTGGGTATTCAACTCAATGGGCAGCCTATGTGACCTATCACTGCATCCAGAGTTATAAATACTTAAAGGCAGAGGTGGAGCAGCATGCCACGGCGGAGACTATAATTTGAGATGTCTATGCTCAGACTAATAGCACCATCTGGCAGTGGTACAATAACTGGATTAGCAGCTTGTCCGCCTCTTGGGAGCAGTGATTTGTTACCACAATAATATCAAATACCTCAAGCATAGAACCAAAAATGGTCATAACAGACTCCTTGGCCTTAAGGAGTGTCTGAATGATGCCATACAATTATTCCAACCGCCTTTGTGGAGAATCTAGATTTTTAAAACTTGGCTAAGTGTTAGTGTCCATGAATTACACATTTCATCGAAGAAAATGCTTCCCTGAAATCCTGACTCATGACAGTAGAACTAAGAATATTGGAGATTAATAATCCTTTCAGCACAAGCTCCAATACCTCTCAGACAATCAAACAAGTTCTAGGACAAAGTTAGAGGCAAACTCTGTAAATGCCATTGGGGCCCCTCACCAGGAAATCAAAGGAGATTTTCATTGATATGCATGAGTCTAGACAAACAGATTAAAAGTCCAAAATTAATGGGGAATTCTCAGTTTGAAATAGTTCTTGAGGTTCTGACTTCCTGTTATAACTTTGGGCGATATACTTGCTATACGCTGGAAGAATTTTGCAGGGTCAAACCCACTGAGTAATATTTACCAAAATGGAGATTACCAACCTCAGATCACACTTATATATTTATGAAATATGGAGCAATTGCCCTGATTACACTTCTTTATTGTATTTTAATAAATTCAGCAGTTACTCGCCGTTTCACTCTCCTTTTCCTACTAACAATCCTCATCCTTAAATTTCCCCATCTCGCTTATATTTTAGTGAACTCAGATGATACCACTCCATTATCTTAAACTATATGGGTCCACTGAAATCTCATTGGCTCCAACAGAGTGTGGTATTCTCAAAATCTCTATTAACTTAGTTCAAGGCGATCTACTCAATATTTTTCATATGTTGACATCACCTTATCACCTTATTTTGAGGTGATCCAATAACCATCCTTTCTGACCCAATATCACCTCATCCTAAGGCGCTCAAATATTTGTACTTAATAATTTTCAGCGGATTCTAGCCAATTTGCCTTGGCTATTTTGGGCTTATCGTCCTGTCATATCAGAATTTCGAC
Organism: Massospora cicadina; assembly: GCA_022478985.1. Lineage (NCBI taxonomy): Eukaryota > Fungi > Entomophthoromycota > Entomophthoromycetes > Entomophthorales > Entomophthoraceae > Massospora > Massospora cicadina. The sequence goes on along the minus strand of JAKSZP010000091.1, from coordinate 63,195 downwards.
ATTACCCCCCCTTGACTGGATGATAAGTCTCCTATTTTTATACGCCTAGAGGATATTTGTGTGCTCTCAGTTAATAATCTGACCTCTTGCGGGGTCCTTGATGGTATAGGCATTGACACCTTTTTCTCAATAACTTTGAACGGTTTAATCCAGATTGTCACGATCTGAAAATCCACAATTTCTGACCGCCAAATAAATAAATACTGCTTTTCTGTGCTACTGGCAAGCAACCAAAGCAGCCTAATTGAATAGGGAGAGGTTTGGGGAGCCAACAGCACCAAACATTGCCTACTACTGGTTGGTAGTGCAAAATCCTCTGGGTTGGTCCGACCCAACCACAAGAAAACACTTCAAAACGAAACACCTAAAAATAATACAGGTTTGTGAGGTATGCTAACCCCAAAACAACCTTTATTTTTATTCAGGGACTTAAGAAACACAGGTGCTTGCTAACCAGAGCTCTACTGGGGAGCCACTGACAATGCTCCCCAGGGGAATGATAGGGAAAACAATTCCAAAGTGAGCTTTGGAATGGGCAGGCGCTTTATATAGGTCACCCCTCAGAGGCTTCACCTAAGTCATTGTTTAGGCTCAAATAAGTCTAATCTACAACTTAGGTGAGGCACAAACTCAACTCCCAAGATGACTGAGCAAAACATATAGAAAAAACGATCTGACTCAGATTTGGAATATGAATTTGAGTTGGAATGTATGATTGAGACAAACTCAATTGTTACATTACCCCCTGCTAGAGGAGGGTCCCTTCCCAAAGATGAAACCCACAGCGAAAGGCTGCCATGATGAGGTCTTCCTGGGGCCAGTTACCTCAAGCCCCAGGAAAATTATCCCGGATGCACTCCAGGCCCCTTAAGGGAAATACAATTGGCAAGATCAAATTGGGAATGGGCTGCCAGAATCAGCCCACCTGACCTGAGGACGCACGCCCAGCACTTGTCTGCATTGCGCCCCCCTCCCAAGCTCCCGTTGGATATGGTCTTCCCATCCCAACCAGGAAGGCGCTTTCCCTAACAGAAGTGTGAGAGGGGTGCATGGTGAAGCGCAGATGAATATCTGACACATTTCCGGGCAGACCATCCACAGGTGAGGGAACCCTGCTGAGACAGGTCTCCTCAGTGCCACCAAGTACCTAGTGAGCGGGAGGCCCAAACAGGAAATTAACTGACGTTCACTTCAAGTCCATGGTTGGCCATCAGTCATCAGCTCCCACCGGTGCTGGTTCCTCAACAACTGGGACCAAGTGACCACTGAGGTTTGCCAAGAAGGGAATTGGGGCGTGCAGCGCAAATTTGACTTTGGAATTATGTCACAATTTGAAAATCCACAGTTTCTGACTGCCAATAAATAATTATTTTGGTGCTACTGGCAAGCAACCAAAGCAGCCTAACTAAGTAGGAAGAGGTTTGGGGCACCAACAGTGCCAAACATTGCCTACTACTGGTTGGTTATGCAAAATTCTCAGAGTTGGTCTGACCCAACCACTTGAAAGCGCTTCAAAATGAAACACCTGAAAAAGACCAAAGGTATGAGAGGTATGCTAACCCCAAAATAACCTTTATATTTATTCAGGAACATAGAAAACAAAGGTACCCACTGACAAGAGCTCGTCTTGGGAACCGCCGCCAATGCTCACCAGATAGGGAATGCTAGGAGGAAAGTAATTCCAAAGTGAGCTTCAGAATGGGCAGGCGCGCCTTATAAAGGCTGCCCCTTGGGGGCCTCACCCAAGCCATTGATTAGGCTTACACAAGCCTAATCTAAAACTTGGGTGAGGCACAACCCAGCGCCAAAAATGACTGAGCCAAGCATATTTGGAAAATCCGAATCTGAGTCATAATGTACAATTTAAATGAACTCGATTGTTACACAGATACTGGCCAATTTGTACATTCTGACCATCCCTCATGTTGGTCATGATATAGAACCATGTCCCTATCTTTGTATTGTGCTAGCTCGCTACACCTTACTTGTTTGGCAGTTTAATTCTTAACCTTCTTAGCTAAGATGAACAATTATGCTCTAGTTTGCAATTTGATTAATGTGTTGGCTATGGTTGTCAAATAACGTTGACAATTCATTCCGCCAGTATTTTATACGCAGGCATAGAGCAGTGCCAGAATAGCAGGGAGTCGTCCATACAGTATTTGAAAGGGCTCTTTCCCGTGGCGGAATGATAACTAATGTTGTAAGCAAAGACAGATGTGGACATGAGGTAACTCCAATCTGAAGATCAATCTGCTACCAGTTTATGAAGTATGCTCACTAAAGTCTCATTAACCAGTTTAATTATCCCATTAGATTCAGGGTGATATGAGGTTGTTAGAACCCACAGACGGCCATAAGCTTGTTCAGTTTTAAAAGGATGTGGGAAGTTAAGTTATTTCAATTATTTATAAAGCGGAACTGAGGGCAGCCATGTCACTGTATAATAAATTCCATTATGAACTTGGACACTGTGACTGCCGCCAAATCCCATATCACCCCACACTTCAACATACCTGGTCAAGTGGTTGATCACCACCAAAATGCATTCGGACTGGTTAGCTCCTGTTGGCAGGAGCCCAATGACATCAACGGAAATCGTATGCTAAGAAAAATTTTATTTCATTAACTGGTATAAGGTCTTCTGGCGGAATAGCTTTTCCACTTGGCACAGGTGGCAGCAGGAGATAGTTTTAAGCACATAGAAGTTCATGCTTTCCCAGTAATGCCGAGGCTGCAACAATTCCAACATCTTTTGCACTCCACAATGTCCAACTTCCTTATGTGCGCTCATAATAATGCTGGTCTGGGCTGAGGGTTGCGGGAAGTTCAACATAGAATCTCCAATCTGCTTGTATAGCTTACCATTCCTATGGAAGGTATTCACTCTCATCTTGTTTAACGCTTTTACAACTTGAGGAAGTTCATTGTCAAATTCAATGAGCGTTTTGTCATACATTCATCTCTCAAATCTGCTGTGACAGCAACCGTTGGCAACCTCAACAAGCAATCAGCATTCTGGTGATTTGCTCCAGTCAGTGGAGAATCTCAAAGTCAAAAGCCTGCATTTGAGAGCCCATTAGGCTAGACGCCCTTCAGGCTCCTTGAGGTTCTGAAACCAGTGTAATGAAGCGTTATCCGTAATGACTTTGAACTTCACTCCATGCAAGTACACCCTAAATTGCTTATACAAGTAGATCCCCGCTAATCACTCCTACTCAGTCATAATATAGTTATGCTCATGGCTGTCCATGATCCGACTGCAATATGCTTAGGGGTGCTCCTCCCCCTCATCATCTTTCTGGGATAGGACCGCCCCAACGGCGGAAAGGGATGCATCCATCTGGTTGATAAACTCTTTATCAAAAATGGGATAAGGCAGCATTAGCACACCGCTTAGCGACATCCAAAGTGAATCAAAGGAGCATTGTCAACCTTCCAATTATTCAAACGCAGCAGTCTTCTTTGATAACTCAAACAGTGGACCAAAATACAACTAAAATAGGGTATAAAATGGCGGTAATATCCAAACTTCTCAAAAAGACTTGTATATTGTGCTTTCTGGTTGGCGAAGTCATCTTTTGGATAGCCTCTGACTTGGCTGGTTGGGGCTTCAGACCGGTCACATCTACCACAAACTCAAGGTCTCCAGTCGGTTATTAAAGAAGTGGCATCTATTGGGCTTAATCTTGATGTTGGCCACCGCAAGCTGGTGGAAGACCTCCTCCAGATGCGTAAGATTCTTGGATAATGTATGTAAAAAGACATTAATATTGTCAAGGTATTTAAGGACGCATGACGGCTTCAGGTAACCAAGAATGGTGTCCTTGGCCTGTTGAAATCTAGTTGGGGCATTACAAAGCCCGTGTGGCATCTGGGTCAGTTGGGAAAGCCCCTTGGACGTGATAATGGCGCATTTCTCTTGTTCTGCCGCAGGCAACTCAATTTGCAATAACTGAATATCAAATCCATCGCTGAGAAGTGATGAGCTACTCCCAACCAATCTAAGGCATTGTCAATCTGTGGCAAGGGGTATGAGTCCTTTTTGGTAATGCTGTTGAGCTTCTGGTAGTCTATCACTACCCAGTTGGTACCATCCTTATTTTTGACAATTAGAATTGGCGAAGCCCATGGAATCTTTGAGGGTTTGAGGATCACATTGCTCCAGCAGCTTTCAATTTTCTGGGTAACTACTACTTTTGCTGCCCTTGATTGGTGGACTGTCCGAGACCCTATGAGAGAATGATCTCCAGTGTCCAATTGATGGACCACCCCCAATCGCACCCTAAGTCATGATCTTCAGCAGCAAAAATCTCCTTATATATTTCAAATAATTATATCGCCTTATCTTTCTGGTCTTCCAATAACCACATTAAAATTTTTGCGCGGTACTACTGCTATTACACTGAGCTGTGGTTTGACGGTTAGACCAAATTCATTCAGCAGCACAAACTCATGAACCTGAAGGACCTCCTCCACTGGTTCAAGTTTAAATATTTCACTATTTGATGCCAGCAGATTTGCATCAGTTCGTTCTATAGATTTGCTAATGAAACTTAATCTCCCCATGGCCCAGAAGTATAATTCCTGGAGCCACATGGGGCTCAAGATGTGATTTCTAATAAGGGCCAATGACCTCCCCATAGAGTCCATCTGGCACTTCCACCACCAATTTGGTGTTCACTATTTTTTGGTGACCAGAGGGGATGGACATTGGGCCAGCAGATCTGAGCACCAGCCCTTAATATTCATAAAGCTGTTGGGGAAGGGTCTTGTTCTTGCTCTTTAGTCAGTGGTAACAAACAGGAATCACCCAGTTACTATATTCCAGGCTGATATGTTTCAAGTGCATTTATATCCTTTAGCACTTTGCTAGTGGCAAAGTAAAATTGGGTCCGCTGCCCCAAAATTTTGAAAATCTCTTACATCAAGTCAATGACAGCACCATAGTGTCACATGAAAGCAGTTCCAATTAACAGGTCATAATTATTGTTTGGTAACACTAGCACTGGGGCTACCATGACAATTGGCCCAAATTGAAAAAGAAGTGCGCTGTACGCTCCTTCAGAGACCGTGCTAGCTGCTCCAGTGGTCTCATATACCATCTGGTGTTCTACATCAGGCTTTAATGTCACCTTTGCCACCAACTTGGTGGAAACTATGTTGACTGGGGCGCCAATATCTATAATAGCATGTACTAGATGTTTTGCTACAAAAATGACATAGTATGCACACTCATAATAAAAGAGTTTTGACTGTTTGTTATGTGGACATTTGTTGGGATCTCGTTTTTCAAGAAAGCTCATGATCCCCTCACCAATTTTGGTATATTCTTTGGAGATAGCTTCTATTGGGTGGTAAACGTTCACATCTCTCAGGGAAGGTGCATCTGATGCTGGGTCCAGTTCATTTAAAGCAGTTTGGTCGAACATTTGGCAGACATATGGCTTTGGTTGCTCCTGAGATCCTTCTTGAACCACGGCCTTAGCTTGCACCCGTGTCAGTAAATTTACTCCTCTGACCAGCCGCTGGTATAAAAACCTTTTGTAATACTGAGGGACTTCCGCAAAATATACTATAATTGGTTCAGGAGGGACTTCTGGGGTTGAGATAGTGGAGGTAGAGAGTCCCATCTCTACTCCGCTCCATCTTTTCTCTGGTAGCCTTGATCCTGATCTACATAATGTACCCGATGTTTGGGGCAACTTTGGGCAACGTTACTAGGGCAACTGTATCTGTAACAATACACCCTGTAGCGTCCACTCCCTTGCTTTTCGTACAATGGGCCAGGCTGATAATTAAACTGCTTATGGTCAGCGTAATTAGGCCCAGGTCAGTAGTGTAGGATGATGACGTTTACCATAAGCAGGTCCAGGGCAAAAGTTTGACTGCTGGGGATAACTTGGATGAGGTAAAGGTGCATCATAATAAGGCCAATGGTTACTATGCAGCACCTGAACAGGATGGGCGAATTCCTCAAAGTTTATGATCCATTTATGGTAGCGGTATGTTTCCACTCAGTATTGTGTGGAGGAAAAGTAGCGGACAGTTGGCGCAAAAACTGAACAACCTTGAGCAGCTTATATAATCATCTAAGGTTGAAGTCATCACGTTGAAAAGCTCATGGTATGGCTTCACCAATAAGATCAAAGCAATGTACATGTCAGCTTCAGCTAGAACGCCTGCTCCTATTAACACATGGGCTTCCACTATAAATTGATTGGTAAATGCAGTGAGGGTCTCATTATGTTGGTCCCATTAGTCGAAAATTTAGCCTTTCAATGCAACATCTTGGTGGTACCTCCAAACAGCCGCAGCACGGTATCCTTCACCCTTAGTATGTAACTGAACTACTTGGAAGGTGCAGGTAACTTTGTCAGCACTCCCAACATCCAGTGCGGGTATCAGCAACTTAACCTTCCACCAATCAGAGGCTCCTTCTTCTGCAAGATAGAAATTGTTGAAGAGAATTTGGGTGTTTCCATTGCAGTTAAACAGAGGTAACTTATCAATGCAACTTTCCTCCTCCTGTTCATAACTGCAAGTCTTAGGAGTTTACTTTGAATTCGATCTATGCCCATAACTGGGATCTTGGTGAGGGGCGGGATTGGAAGGGTCAGTGGCTTTGAGGCATCGTAGGGCTCTGCAGTGAACAGAACTTCCCTCACATGGGTATTTGTTGGATATTAAATATAATTATCCCTGGAGCTGCCAGTATGACTCAAAAGGCTCACACTGCATGCGTGTTCAGAAAAAATCTCTTCAGCAGAGTATCTAGGCTCATGTTTGTTGTAAAGTGATCATTCCTGAGCGACCTCTTGTCCTTCTGCTACCCAATGGGATGAGGCGGGTCAAAGGTAGGTGCTAACTTCTGCTCCGTGCAGTGTTTCGCTCAGTAGCATTAGCCAGGTGACTGGCAAGTTGCCTGTTCTGTTGCCCAAGTATCCTCAGCTGACTAACTGTACTTTCAAGTTGATTTTTTACTTTGTTGCGCTCCTGAAGGAGCTCTTCTTGCTTTTTGAGTACTGCGTCCACAATCAGCTTGACTTTCACGGTTTCAGCAAGTGCAGCAGTTCAGGAAGATTTTCCTTTGGTGCAGGCCAGATATGCCTTGGCCCCATATTGGATAATTTTTTTATTTATTGTGGTTGTTCAATGGCCCCCTGTAGTGAGTACCACTGTTATAATTTTAGGCGATATATTTGCTATACGCTAGAAGGTTTTATTACAGTGTTGAATCCACTGAGTAATAGGATGATGATATGGAGATTGCCGTTTTTAGAACACACTTGAATAAATATAAAACATGAAGCAATTGCCCCAAAAATACTTCTTTATTGTATCTTAATATTTTCAGTGGATACTTGCCATTTCACTCTCCTTTCCCTACTAACTATCCTCCTCCTCTAATCGCCCCATCTTGTTTATATATCAGCTCCTTGGATGATACCGCTCCCTTTGCTTAGATTATATGGTTCCACTATATTCTTATTGGCTCTGGAAGAGTATGGTAACTAAAAATCTCTATCTCCTTAGTTTGAGGCGATCTACTCAATTCTGTCAACTTTCAACATCACCTTATCGCCTTATTTGAAGGTAATTACAGTAACCATCCATTTTTACCCAATATCGCCCCATCCTAAGGCGCTCAAACATTGTACTCAATAATCATTATCAGTAGATTCTAGCCATTTCACCATCGCTATTTTGGGCTTATCATCCAGTCATATCAGAATCGTGACACTTCCATACCCACTCCCAAAAAATGACTCTAACCTTATTCTGTAAACTCCCATTCACACTGACTTTCCTAGACAACCGTGAAAACCACCAGTTCGCCCTATGCACCTTGACATTTTAAAAATCTTGACCCGCTTAAATTTTAGCTAGAAAATCAGTAGTGCTGACTTACCACCAAGACCATGAAGCATCAGCTGAACTCTGAGGAAACTAAAAGTTTCAGCGCTAAATCTATCAACTTGAAAATGTTTGACATGAAAGGTAATATACTACTTTTTGTCATTATTCAAGATTATCATGGACTGCGCACAAGTGACAAGGCCAAACTGGCGATACTAATGAACTCATTGTACCTGAAGAGTTAAGATTGGGTGATGCCCAAAAAAGTGAACCTATTATTCTATTGGAATGCAAAGAGCGATATCATAAAAGAATTCAGTGGAGTGTAGATGATTACAACCAATAAGACTGCCTTCCTCAATATTGCCTTCAAGAAGAACTAAATCTAGAGTTTGCTGGTAACTTATATCTCAAAGCCCAGGTACTGTATAGAACAAAAAATTTGAAAAACTAGAATTTTCAGATTGCCTAACATAACGTTTGTGAACCTTACAATGAGCTGTACCAGGTTATTCTAACCTTATTTATGATGAATATAATGTATTGAAGATTGTAAACTATCTTTGATGATGTATTACGACCTTTGGTGCACCCAATAAGGTTGTACCACAATATTTGAGAGAGCTGGAGCAAGCCCTTCCAGAAGACATCAAACAGAACCATCTGAGTACCGCTAGACCTGGAAGGCTTGAAATCCACCATATCACATTCTATCAATATGGGTTAAAGAAGCACTACGCTAACCAGTGCAAAGCCAAAGTCCCCAAACCCAAAATACATTATGTGGAGTGATGGATACAAAAGAGCGGGAAAAGACTGGGCAGAGTATAAATAGATATTATACTTCCGCCAGATTCCAGCATATCCCTAGTTTTAATTGTGACGCCTCTAATTACTTTCTCCCTCAATCCATCACCACTGATGATGTACTAGAAAGCACCACCCACTAACGCTGAGGGGACACTATAGTCTAAGATGTCGAAGTAGTATTGAAGCCTTATATACAGCAGCTGGATCAGTATGACTTTTCAGTTGCTTCTGACAATATGCCAAAGTTAGAAGGGGTTAACGTGGAAATCCCCCTTGGAGAACTAAAAAAACTGATCCCCCTACTCTGCGGTGAACTACAGTATTATATGGGTCAGGTCAACAAGCTTGGCATACGCTTAATAAATAGCATTGGTTCTTACTATTCTGAGTATATGTATGTCAATAATAGCATGAGCAAAGCTAAGTCATGGCTATAGTAGATAGCATATCCCCTATTAATATTTTATTGACTAGATTTTTAAAGAAAATGGAATTATTGCCAGATATCAACCACTACAAGGAATTTGAAACAGTGGGACACAGCTCAACTACCTTTTTAGGGGCCTACAGTGCATTGCCACTAAGTTTTAATTCAAACATTGTGTTGGCTCCTGCGATAATCCTACCAGACACACATTTTAATATATTTCATTGGAACCAACTTCATGAGGACGTATGGCGTCAAACCCAATTTAAAAAAAGACAATCTGATAATTCTTGACCTGAACCTTCCAATGTACTACCAGATTGGAGACCAACGGTTGGAGAAACGAGCTCCTCTGTTTAATACCTAGCATTTAAAGATAAAATTATATTCATCAGCTATCAAAAAGGGAGCGACTACACTTGACATTTATTACACCATATTTTCAAATTGGAAGGTATTACGTTGAGAACTGGCACCATTTGACCATCCCACCTGGCCTCCAAGTCATAGTGAACACGAATATTACCTGAAAATAGTGTCATGTTTATACATCAGAGCTCACGCCTTTCAACTGCTCGCACCAAGAATCAACTGTTGTGCCATTGTCATACTCCCAGATCACGGAGAGATAAGCGTATTGCTGGATAACCTCTACCCATACTAATTCCAAGTGAAAAAGCATCAAATCTTTGTCTTCCTCCACATTCTGCTGATGGAAGAAGTGCTTTTCACACACATGTTTGGGACACTAGAGGAGGTCAGGTTGGAGAAATAAGGTTGTTAGGCCGTCCATTCATTATACCTTTCAAATCTCTGGTTATTATGAAAGAAGATGAGAAAGATTTTAAAAGGTTCTATAGAAAAAAATAATATAATTTTTATAACGGACGACTTTGATTCAGGTTGTGCTACGAACGCACTACATCATAGTGACACTGGGAGCCATCCACTGATACATCCCCATCCCATCTTCCAGTCCAAAGCATTGGCTGAGGCAATCAATGAATTTATCAATAAGCTGGTTTAGACGGGAATGCTGATATGATCAAAAAGCCCATTGGCGTTGCCTGTCTTAAACTTAAAAAAAGAATGTTGGATCTAACCAAGTGGTAATCAACTACTGGCAACTCACCAACATACTAAAGAAGGACTTCTAGTACCTTTTTAAAAACCAATGCTGTCTATCCCATTTTGGAGGAGTAAAGTATTTCTCTACCATGGATCTGATTTCCAGTTACTGACAGATAGTAATGCATCAGGAAGAATCTGAAAAATACTTCATTATAGCAACTCAAGGGCTGTTCTGCTCCCTGAAAATGCCGCAGTAGTTATACAATGCCGCCAAGTTCCAACGGGTATGGACAGAATACTGAGAATCTGAAGATTCCTTACATCCTGATTTACTTTGACGAAATAAACGTTTTACTGAGGACGTTCAACAAACACTTGAAGCACCTGGAGGAAGTTTTTGCTGGCTTGCTACTGCTAATATGAGGATTAAGCAAATGAAAAGTAGCTTCTCTGATAACTTAAGTAGCTGTGCTTTTTTAACAACAAGGAGGGCCTATGGCCCCATCTGGCCAAATTAGAGGCCATTGAGAAGATGAGGACGTCAGATAGCAATATGATCATCCAGGCTTTTCTATGAATAGTCAGGTACTACCGCTGTCTCATGAATAAAAATTTTAAAAAAGGGGAACTTCTATTACACCTATTGAAGAATGTAACCCATCAAAATGGACGCTAAATTCTCAGCTGGCTTTCAACAACTTCACACTATCAATGCTTAGGCACTGATTCTCGTTTAACTGAACTTTGATAAACTGTTCTTAATACAGATGAACGCCTCCCTCACTCACCATAGGAGCTGTACAGTGCCAACTTAATGACGAGGTGAGTAGAGCATCGCATAGAATACTGCAGCTGGACGTTAGATTTAAATAATTGTAATTTTCACCATTACCAAAAAGTAATTTTAGTGGTGATTTATGCTTGAAAGAAATTAAGGGTCTGTGTCCATGGCGTTCAATTCACGGTGTTAATTGAACACTCCTTACTTAGATGGCTACAGAACCTCAACGGGCTAGATGAACTCCTAGATTGCTGGGCTTAAGTTTCAGGCATATAACATTAAGATTCAACACCAGTTTGGCAGGAAAAATTAAAATTCTGACGGACTTTCTAGGAAACCTACCGTCACATTGACCACTGACTTGGCAGATGGTTTTTATGAAAAAATGTTTAAAATGCATATGATAACAAACCAGAAAAAGAGCAACGCTCTTTGGACCAATTGATGACCAACACCGCCATCTTATATGAAAACCTCTTCAAATTAATAGAAGACAACGAATACACCTTACACAGTCAACTGAGCATATGGATCTTATCATCAGAGAACACAAAGCCATGGGCCATGGAGAATTTAAGAAGATATATGAACAACCATTACAATATTATTTCTGGTAATTGATTCACTTCAATGTCCACAAACCACTTAGCTGCTTTTGGAGTGCCAAGCAGAAGCACTGTATTGTAAGAGCACTTCTTATTGCTGGTGTTGGAATTTTTGCCCACCTTTACAGCTTCCCAGATTATCTTTTGGTTTTCTATGGGATAAGTCCTAATAGCAAATGAACACATATCAATTGAGAACTGAAGACAGCTTAATAATTTCAACGAAATCTTGGTTTTTCTTCCAGGTTTGGATTCATTGTGATTGATATGTGTAAATGCAAAAGATCTCAATGAGAGTGTTGACGAAATTGAGGCATCTGATAGTTGATCCATGATTAACTATTAGTTGTACTGATTGAGATCAGTTCAGTTTCATCATCAATTGTTTGGGAACTTAATTAGCAGTTGTGAGGTGAGTGATGCCACCTGCAACTAGAAAATCAATCAATTGGTTTAAGACCTGCTATAATGAGTAAAGAGTCTCATTACCTAAGCAGTTTGTTAGCCAAAAGTGGTTTAATTTTCGTGATCAAGCAGAAATGTTAGGGACACGTTTTCTGGCTCTTTCTTTTATCAATTCTTTAGGATGTCCAATGGAGGAATCCTTATCCCAATGGAGAAGACCATCACCAGAAGAGAATTCATAGGGAAATTTAATGGCAATGGCTGCCATTTCCTTACTGAGGCGCCAATTGAGTAGTTGGGCACAGAATTCCCCTATATTTTTTCTAGTTTGTTGTTATGATAAAGCATATTAAAGGGTAATAATTAAAAATTGCAAATAATATACTAGATTGTTTAAATTCTACATCTTCAGTTAATTATTGTTGTAGTACAATAATTGTGGACTCGTTTGTGTGGTAAAGAATAAGGACTTGATATGATTTAGAAGAGAAGCAGACATTAATCAGCAGATCCCCGCTGACTCAGCGTGATGGGAACTAAGGTCAGGACTCTCTAAATCTGAAAGTGGATTAAGTTCAGCCAGGATATGGAAGAAGTCCCTAATTGTCAACATAATCAGTACTTTGTGGATTATTCCAAGTTATGCGTTGGACCACTAATCAATCGGGTTTTAATATTTAACAACAAAAATAATTTTCATACTATTATCACCCATATATTTTATTATTAAGCAATGCAAATCATGCACATAACTAAACATGTGCATTTAACTTCTGGAAACAATCAAGAAAGGAAGATTTTAACAATTAGTGCTCATTAAAGGGGTTGTTGAGCAAGATAAGTCAACCCACGATTTCATATAAGGACAAATATGGAAATCTATGGATGGATTTGGCAACTGTCAATAAGAGCACTTTAATTTATCCAATCATAGAGAATTTGCTGCTTTAGAAGAGAGAGTCACTAAGATTGGAAAAGTACTAGAATAAGTTTCAAACTTAAAAAACGATCTACTCAGAAAAATAACGTCCCTAAAAAATAGAACAAGGAGAGCTTTATGAGAGAAGTTTCATTCCTGAAAAAGAAATGCAAAGTGGATTTCATTTGATTGCACTCACTTATCCTGGATTGGAGTGTCTAATGAAACAAGCGACAAACTGAAGAATTTGAACTATGAATACAAACCCTATGCAGTAAATGACACTAAAGAAAATACTACAAGGACTCCATTTGTGTAGTTGGCAAGCCCTAGAAATATGCTGATTTCATTTGCAACCATTTTGGAGTTGATCCCCAAGATTACCCTCTAGTCAGCCAGGTAGCTGAGCCATAATGTGGCTAGAGAAAATTTGGAGGAATTCAAAGCCACGCCAAATCTACCCACTTTTCACTGTGATAACGCTTCTGAATTCTTTTGCCTGTTTGAAATGGCTATGTTTAGGTGTGGAAATAGACAAAAAGCCTTAATAGTCAAGAACTTCTTGGATATTGACTGCCAAAAATTAGGTGTTACCTCATCTTGAGGGAGACAGATGGTCCTATCCTGAGGCCAAGGCTGCAACTATGAAGGAGTTTGAAAGTCACTTGAATATGTTACAATGCAAGCAAGAATTTATGGGGATCCAATTTCTGAAAGATAAAATCTTAGCAAATTTCGCCAACCCAATTCTATTAAGAATCACAGATTTGGTCAGATCAAAAGTCTTGGCTGTTTTTGAAGCTCAGAGCACATTACAAGCGGCTCTTTGGCCTTATCACAATTTGCATCATATGATGTCTTCCACGCTAGTCACCAAAATAACCTTCTTGCAAATGGTGAATCACTAGAAGCTGTTAGGCGCCACTTTCAAGGCCCCTAATCAAAGCTACAATTCTAGCCAAATCAGAATTTTGAATACCACCAAATTTGCTGAACCCGTTAGGGATTTAACAATTTAAACAGTGCCAGGAAATAAGCCCAAGGGGTTCAAACAGACAAATAAGAGCAATATGAGCTGTCACTAGTGCAGGGGTAGGGCCACTTCGCTGCCCAATACTTCAGCAAGAAGCCTAAGGAGCAAATTAATGTGGAGCAGGCTAAGGAAGCCAAACCCACACAAGAGTTGGGAAGGGGCTCACAGACTATACGTGGAACAGTCTAGAGCTGCTGTTAAAACCGTTTCTCCTGATATCATGAAAAAGGACATTGACATCATTGACCTGTTTGTCAACAATGACGTGCCAGACCAGCTTTATCAAGTGGTTAACCTAGATGTCAAAGCTGTAATTAGAGCTAGAGCAAAGGGAATTGACCCCAAAATAATTAAGCCTGTCGCTCGCCCATATGAATGACAACTAGTGGACAAGATCTGATCCACTGAGAATCTGGACGAAATGGCTGAGGTCAAATTAGATGAAGCAAACCTGGAAATTCCCTCAAGCGCAATCAGGAAATCTTTTCCTAGATTATCAATGCAAATAATTGATACCCTCAATTTGATAAATAAAGCCATTATACACTCAGTAAATACTATTTTACAATACTTTGAGTGTACATACACTGATATAATTTTCAATTGAGTATGGGTGTGAGCAATTATAGAAGCAAGGCGCCAATCAATATTGTCTCAACCAAATTAGTGAAGAAAATGAAATCTCGCCTGATTTGGAACACAAGAAAGAATATGGCACTTTCAGTCCTGAAACTACCATCTCCTGTGGAGTGTATAGCGCATTGCCACTCACATTTGGACCCTTGGTGGTATCCGCCCCGCTATAGTTTGGCCAGCCAAAACTACATCATTCTAATTGGGACCACGTTTTAGTATGTACACAGTTAAATGGAACTTCAAAGACAATGCATTGACCATATTAGGCTAAACGCTGCCTCTGGTCTATCAACAGGATAGAAAACTCTGCTTACCAGGAGGAACAATTTCATTAATCTAATCTACAACGATTTCATTATATCAATCTGCTACCAATTGGTTGGATGAAAAAGGAGAGAACTGTTGACGGAAATCCTGGAAAATCAGGGAATTCAATTACAAATAAAGACGTCAAACACCACACTGCCAGGATCTCAAGAAATATCAAATATGGGATTGACTTTGGAAATACCTGAGCAACTGTATGGATAGGTCAGTAGTCCATGGAAAAGGTTCAGAGTAGAGCCATGGGTGGCGCCTGAAATAGTGATGCCAGGCATGGAGAAATCCGAGTTATCCTGGCAAGTCTGAGCGGAAAATCAATGAAGATTGATAAAATCAGATTGTTGCATTAGTCCATCTTATCCCAATGGCGGAATTGAGATAATTTCATGATTTTGGGCCACTCACTGAGATTGGAAAGCCAGCAGGGGTTGCCAAAAATATTCATTTGTTGGTTGACCAAGAGTAACTCTCTGATCTGCTGGAAAGACAGCAGGAAATGGTGCTTGAACTAAATGAAAAGTATTGGGTAATCTTTGCCCATGATGACCACAACTTGGGATGTTCAAAGAACGTAATCCATAAAGTTGATACTGGGGAAAAATTACTGATATGGATGAGACTGATACAAAAGTCAAAGGCTGCCAAAGCGGTAGTGGAAGAGAAAATCAGCAAACTAGTCGATCATAAGCTCCTAATTCTGTTGTTGAGCTCATGAGTGAGCCCTATCTTGATTTTCAAGAAGGTGGCTCTAATTGGATGGTGATTGACTATCAGAGATTAAATAAGATAACAAATAATAATTTTTATTCATTACCACAAATTGATGATGCATTAGACAGCCTTAGAGAAGCAAAGAATTTCTCTGTGTTGGATCTAATATTGAAATATTAGCAAATCTATATACCAACTGAAGACCAATAGAAGTGTACAATCATCCTGCGCAGGGGCTGTACAGCTAACCTAATGCCTCAAGGTCTTTGTAATGCGCCTGCAACGTTTCAAAGAGCCATGGACGGCATATAAAATGACCTGAAGCTGTTCTGCATCCCAGTGTACTTGGATGACATAAATGTTTGATAGAAATTCACTGACCATTTACTTCATCTGGAAGACATTTTCAAGAAACTATTTTTGGGGTTTCAACTGCAATGATCAAAATTACTCAAGATCAAGATTTGATATTTTAGTCTAATGATATTGTAAAATCCTCATCAGAGATATCCTATTCTTAGATAGACTGATGATCAATCCTTTGGAGTTATCAGCCTTCTCTGAAGGATGATGCTGTGATGGACGGGGTCTCTGAAAACTGCCACAAAGCAGTTAGGCAAGAGTGTCCAGGTGAGTTCCCACAGGCAGGATAGCCCTGCTGTGTAAATGTCCCTAATCCGATTGTTTGGAAACCACTTTACTAAGAAAGTTTGGGCTACAGTCAAGACTATTCTGGCGCTCAGAAAGAGGGCCTAACCCCCAAGAGGGCATACAAGGACTGGATGGCCTTGTCAAAGTCTGAACTGCTGTCCATGTGTGGTTTCCAAGTTTTCCTAATTAAACTGATTTGCAAATTTGAAAACTTATTTTGCGAATTTATTAGGTTTTTATTTAATTTATAGAAGATGAAACTGTGTAAAACAGTTTCGCCTGCTCAGATTTATACTGAGCTTAGTGGGGAAAGAGTGGGTCCTGTTCCCCGCAGAGTCCGTGGGTGTCTTCCCTACAGCGGGCCCTATTTGAGAATCTAGACCCTCAATTCCAGCATCGAGGCCCATTCTCAAACTTGGGCTGGGTACCCTCAGGGTTGCAGAAAATTTTCTGCATTTATTTTTTGGCTTCAATTTACTCTCAAAGCCTGGGCCGTTCTCTTCTCCTGTATTCCTCAATGTTACTTCATTGCCTCTTTTGGTAATATTTTGTTTGGCAACATCTGGTTGGCCAGAGCGCTGTTTGCAAGGATTTTCATCCTTGTCAATACTCCCATGAACGTCGTGTTTAGCCACACCTGATTTGCTGGAAATCTGGGTCTGGTCCGCTCCCTCATTGCCACATTTAGTATAATTCATTTTGCAGCATCTGATTGGCCAGAGTGCCATTTACAAGGATTTTCATCCTTGTCAATACACTTTTGGGCATCAAGCTCAGTCATAACTGGCTGGCCAGAAATTCATATCCAAGGGTCTGATCCCTCATCGCCACATTTAGGAATATTATGTTTGGTGGCATCTGGTTGGCCAGAGCGCCATTTTCAAGGCTTCCCTTCCCCATCATTCTTACGATTTATTTTTAACTCCAATTTCAAGGCATCTGATTCATCAGATTGCCAATTATGAAAATTGGTGTTGTTGAGCCCCTCTCCCCTGGCCTCAACTATCGCCCCTAGGGAAGACTAGGGCAATGTGATGGTCAGGCAACGCCTTGACCATTACAGATGCTAAGCTAACTGATGGGGAAAAATATCACACAAGAAGGTCGATCTCATCTAATAAGAACATTATCATATCTGACTATCACAAATATGGTATTAATAATCAGCAATATTGGTCAACTATAGGAAAGATCTTACCTCAGGTGCAGCCCAAAAATTCTCTTGAAGAACTACTAAATCTATTCCTATAAATATCCTTCATTTCTAACTAATAAAGTACCACATATCTTGTCTTGCGTAGCTACATTTTGGTCCTTTAGTATTGAATATCCTTATTTTAATTGGAATCCATTACTGCAACAAAACTAATAATTTGGTGCACTATTTCAATGCTTGCTAGAACCACAAAAAATATAATTCTGTAGCCTTTTAGCGCTTGCTTATCATAATTTCTATGAAAATTCCAATACTGGCGCTCCTGGACAGGTCTGTTTTGAGGCTACCTAGTGAAAACATACTTTCATGATAATGTTTATATCTAGTGATGAAAGCCCCTCTTCTGAGGAATCAATGAGTATCACCCAATGGTTACACTCTAACAGGCAGGTGATGCCTTCCGCTAATATCAATAATCTGCAATTTTGAGCTTCTATGGTATATTCCATTGAGGTTTCTAACCAAAATAATTATCAAATTTAAGCTGCAGACGTAGAAGAAACGGTCAAAGGCTTGATAAGGGGGCTATCCAGCCTGGTGCCCATCTTAACCGAGACCAAGCATCTAAATTACTGATAATATGATGAACTTATACAACAGAGAGGTGTTACAACATACCAAAGTTGGTTTGTCTAGAACTGAGCAATACCTCTGGCATTACATAAATCCCACTATTCATCACGTACTCCAGATTTTGTAGTTGCATCATCTCGAGATCCAACGCCAGTTAAGCCTGGTGCAACTAGTTCATTCTCAGTTATCCTCGTAATATGAGACGGCTTCTAACTTTGGATGTGATAATTGGGAAGCCATACTCAATAATAGAAGGGAAATCAACTATCTACATAACCATTTGGTGAGAATTGATAATGGAGTTGTGGGGTATATCATCCAAGAAATATCTCAACAGGTTAGTGCTGTCACTAATCCTATTCACCACTGAATCACTACCCTTGAGGATGAGATTATGAGACAACTGGATAAAATTGCATGCCCAACATAAGAAGCGCTTTGTTAAGCTCGGAGGGCTACTTCAACAACTTGTCTAAATTGTGCATATTATCAGAGAAGGTGGACCCGGCCCTGCTGGTCCTCCTGGACCTCTGGGACCACCTAGTTCTCCTTCAGTAACCCCAAGACCTCCTGGTGAACGATGTCCTCAAGGCCCTGTGGGTCAACAAGGCCCACCGAGGCCTGCATGTCAAGATAGGTCGCATTGACCCCCTGGACCTCCTGGTCCCCCTATCTCCTTGCTTCCAATATGCAATTCTGAACCTTTAATTCTACTAGTATCAAGAGTACAGACGTTAGAAACCCAAATCCGAGCCATAGCTCAAGGGTGTTTCTTATCCTTAGAAGGCCTTTCTACCAACCCATATTACTCTCAACCAACTTATTGGATGGCGTGGATAATGATCACCATCTATGAGATGCTAACCAAACTAAGCAAGAAACACAGTTTGCAATGTTAAACGTCTCCATTGAATGGTTAACTACTAAATTCAGAGTACTTGAGAACAAACAGGAAGAGATGATCACTGCAATTTCTAGCTTAAATCAACCACCTGCAAATGATCATCTTTCTCAATAGGCTCAAAATTTACAGGAGGACCTTGATAATTTAAGGCAACAAGTTGACCGAATTCCCACTCAAACTCATATCCCAGAGTACAAACCCTGTGAAGCTGATCCGGTCATGGTATTGGGTGTATTTGTCTTGAACAATGAACCCACCACATTCAAGCCTACCTTTAAGGATAAGTTTGAGCCGGGTGAAGGTATCATACATTCGTTTCTCTTTTTCTATGAGCGTGCAATGGACGGGCAACTGATTAACAGAAAGTCTGGCATATTACCTCTTGCCTAAGTCAGTTCACGCAAGAAATCATGGTTCCTCACCTTATGGTTTTCAATATGTGGGCTCAAGTGAAGACCGCCATTATTAATGAATTAAGGAGTGATTAAAACTTATCTGACCATAAGCAAGCCTTTATGAGTATCCAAATCAAGTGAGGAGAGTCAATCCAAGATTTCGCTAAGAGATTCTATCATGAGGCCTAGACTCTTGCTACTTGCAATCATATTACTGAAGATGATTCCATATCAGCTGTAATGAGTGCATTTGCTTCTCGCACTCAGTTACTAATTCATTTAAAATCACTTAAAAGAAATTTCAGATCTACTCTTGACATCAAAGAAGCAGTCATGGAGATTCCTAATGGTGTGTTACACCCAACCTCCACTAACAACCCTCATACTTACATCCATGCAATTCCACCTAAACTCAAGTCCAAACCAAAGAAGGAGCTGTGCACTTATTGTGGTCTTGTGGGTCATGTGGTATCTCAATGTTGGAAGAAGCAAGCTGAGGAGTCGAAAAAGAGGAGTCAGCATAGGGCATGAGGCTCCCTGTGCTGGCCTACCTCCTGTGCCTCAATCAAAATCTTTTATTACTCCTATAGACTGCTATTTGTTATCCGCTCCTCATGAACTTGATATCCCTGATGAATTAGTTAACAAAGATACTCTTTTTTCTCATGCTTCTGTTTCTTCTTCTAACTCAATTCGGCCGTTTAGTCCCTCAATATTTTCAATTCCACATTTTGGCACTGATGTGACCCGGGTGAAAGTTATAGTGCACAAAGTGAAAGTTTTGGCTATTACTGATATGGGGTCACCCATAAATGTGATCTCATCCAGACTTATGAAAAAAAAGTGGTGCCAGACTTAAATCATTTTCAATAATATGGAACTGCTGGCCCTTCATATACTAAATCCATAGGAGCTTATTCCTCTCTTCCAATGCGCTTTGGAAAGTTGGTAGAGTCAAGCCCTGCAGTAGTGTTGGACAACAACTGCTATGACCTGCTCTTGGGAACCAAATTTATCATTGATTTTGATGCAATAATCGGTCTTAAGAACAATTACCTTTCTTTAATTAGTACTGAGTACTTTTATATTTACAAGCTGTTCCCTATAGCAAAGGCAAACTCAAATGACGTGTTTGCTTATTGGAATATCCTGTTTCTATCTCTCGTCTTGAGTAGCGAATTTTAGGACTGAGGACTATACTTCCACCTCCATCAGCTTGTGTCTCTGAAGGGATGCCTTTATATTCTAATAATCCAATTTCTATTCTTCCAAAAGCTCAAGTCATAAGTGATACTGGAGTACAAGTATTTGTACCCACTGATCAAATATAAGAGATCTCCGGTAACAAAAATCCCTCTCATTTTATGCTTTAACCTGTCCAGTATCCTTGATCCAGCTTATGATGAGACTGTGCTAGTTTTATTAGCTAATCTCACTTCTCTACCTATGCAATTGAATTAAAACAACTTATTGCCTATGTGCGGCCTACTACTGTGAGTGAAATTTTTCCATCTCAGGAGGTGGGGATTTATGTGATTTTGGGTTGGAAGGTCCCCCTATCATTGCTAAAATTGACGTCAAATTTGGGGATTCAATAACTCCAGAACAACAGCATGAAGCTGAGGCTCTGATTGAAGAGTATGTGGATATCTTTGCCAAAGGTCCTGGAGATTTTGGGCTAATGAAAGATGTGAAGCATCAGGTGAAAACTGGGGATACCCCTATTTGAGCTCAGCCCTATCGCAAATCTAAAGTCAAAGAGGCTCATGTCTCAGTGGAAATGAAACAACTCCTCGATGCAGGGCTACTAACGCCTTCTGAGAGTCCATGGCTTTTCCTCTACTACTCATCCAGAAAAAGGATGTGGGTCATAGAGTGGGTATGGACTACGTCAGCTCAATGCTGTTACCCAAAAGGATTCTTATCATCTACTTTGCATTTATGATTGATTGAGACTATTGTCTGGGTCACAATACTTCTTGGCCATGGACTTTGTGAGTAGTTAATGGCAAATTGACCTGGCTCTAGAATACCGTCAAAAATGTGCTTTAATCTCTATTGAGGGGTTATTTGAGCCCACTCATATGCCGCAGGGGCTTTGTATTGCCCCTGCTACTTTTCAATGAGCCATGGATGGCTTGTTTGGGGATTTGAAACTTTCTTGTGCTTTGGTATAGTTAGACAATGCTACTGTGCTTTCTCACAATTTTAACGAGCATTTGGCTCATTTAAAGGAATTATTTAGTCAGATGGGTCATGCTTCGCTTAAGCTAAAACCATCCAAGTGTGCTTTTTCAAGACTGAGATGGAATTATTAGATCATAAAATTAATCACGATAGGATTTTACCCTTATCTAATAAGATACAAGCTATTTCAGACATGACTGTTAATAAAAGCTTGCGCAATATCCAAGTGTTTTTAGGGATGGTTAGTTATTACCAACAATTCATCCCCCATTTTGCTATGATTGCGGAGCCTTTAGTTTACTTATTGTAAAGAAAGTCCCTTTCATATGGGAAGAATCGCAGCAGCAATCTTTCAATCTTTTGTACCAATCCTTAGTTAGTGCTCCAATTTTAGCCCATCCTGATTTTTCGAAACCCTTTATCTTATTTACTAATGCCAGTGATGTTGCTATTGGGGCCATTTTGTCTCAACATGATACCAAACTGGTTGATCACCCTATTGCGTACTATAGTAAAATTTTTTCTAAGGCAGATCACAATTGTAGCTTTACCAAGAGGGAATGCCTTTCAGTCTTATCCATCAAGCATTTTCGCCTTTAGCTCTATGGCAAACATTTCATTATCATCATGGATCACGCTTCCTTGAAATGGCTGTAACAAATGAAGGATACTTATGGGCGCTTAGCTAGATGGGCGTTAAAGCTCCAGAATTAAGACTTTACAATTCAACATTGCGCTGAAGATATACACCAAAATGCTGATGGAATTTCTTGATTGCCTATACTAACGTTATTATCTGCAGAGGAGGATCGTATCTATGACTTGATTGGTAGATCTGAGATCTGGTATTGTAAATCTAAGGATGTTATAGGGAAGCTACAATCCTTAACCAAGGATACTCAGGTTAATAAAGGTTCCTTATACAAGAAGTAGGGATCTAAATGGCTACCTTTTATTTGGCCTTCTGCGAGTACTGATACTATTATGGAGGCTCGTCAAATTGTAGGCATGGAGCTGTCGCTAAGAGCTTACAGTGGTTGAAAAATCATTGTTACTGGGATAACATGCTGGAATCTGTACATGATGTGTTAGAGACTTGTCTCACTTGCCAACAACAACGTGGGGGAAATCTGGTGTACCAACACAAAAATTGTGGGACCTTCAGAACCTTTTCATAATATGAGTATCAAAGTAGTGGGCCCTCTTCCTACTTCCACTTATGGACATCAATTTATTCTATTAGCTATCAACCATTTTAACAAATGGATTGAAGCTATCTCTGTGTCCACAGTCACCACTAAGGCTACTGCGTCCTTCCTCTTTAAACAAGTTTTCACCAGGCATGGTAGCCCAAACGTTCTACTAATGGATAATGAGACTAACTTCATTTCTCAGGTGGTATCTGAGCTTACTAAGTTAATAGGTACCTATCAGTCATTTACATCCCCTTAAAATCCTTCTACTAATGGTGTGGTTGAACAAGTTAATGGTACCCTTGCAGCCATTATTTGAAAGATGGCCTCCAATGATCTTGGTAGATGGAATCTCTAATTACCTAATGCAATGTTAACCTATAGGGTTAGCTATCATCATATAATTGGAATGTCTCCTTTTAAGGCTCTGTATGGTCAGGATCTTATACTACCCTCAACTGTACAACCTATACTTGATGATGCTACCCCACAAACTACTGATTTAGCTATGAGGAGACTAGCTGATAAAATCATCCAAGTAAAAGCTTTAGCTCTGAGTATCCTTGCTGCTACTACCTTAAAAAAGGGAACTAGAACCAACGCTAGTAGACCCATGCTACCATAATATAAAGTCGGGGATCTTGTACTCTTCTATCATCATAGACCAGGAGGAAGGATTCACAAATTTGACACCTTATGGGCTGGTCCTTACTATATTATTTATTGTCAGGGTATTGAATACTCCATTGCAGCTATTGATACTGGTACTATTATCAATAGAGTTCATAGTAGGTTTCTTTATAAGTATGTGCCCCCTAGGCAAGACCTTGAGGGGGCATTGTTGGGGATTCAACTGCAATGACTGAAATTACTCAAAATTGAGATTCGATATCTCAATCTAATGAGAATTTAAAATCCCCATTGGAGATATCCAATTCTCAGATAGACTGACAATCAACCCTTTAAAGTTATCAGCCTCCTCTGAAGGATGATGCTAAGCTATCTGATGGGGATAAAACAGCATACAAGAAGGCTGATCTCATCTAATAAGAACATTATCAGATCTAACACAACTATGGCCTTATAATCAGCAATATTGGTCATATAATAGGAAAGATCTTACCCCAGGTGCATCTTGAAAATCCTCACGAAAAACTACTAAATCTACCTCTATAAATATCCCACATTTCTTACTAATAAGGTACCACATATCTTGTCTTTCGTAGCTACATTTTGGTCCTTTAGTATTGAATATCCTTATTTTAATTGGAATCCATTATTGCAACAAAACGAATAATTTAGGTGCACTATTTCAATGCTCACTAGAGCCACAAAACTAATAATCTCGTAGCCTTCATAGCACCTGCTTATCATAATTTCTATCAAAATTCCAATACTATCCATGACCAATCCGAAGATCAAGTTCAGCATGTGCCACTTCTTCAAAAAAAGTTGAAATATCTTGGATTTGTCATTAACTCCAGAGGGCTGCAGCCACAAATACAGGAGATTAAATCCATAGAGTGGATGGCTATCCCAAGGAGTGTCTGAGATATCCAAGTGTTCTTGGAATGGTCAGATACTACTGAAGATTCATGCAAAATTTTGCAAAATTGCTGAGCCCCTTTTTTACTGGCAAAGGTTTTTTAAGAAAGGATTTGTATGGAACAAAGAGGCCTAAAATTATTTTGTTTAGTTACGCCGGTACCTTATAAATTCTCCAGTTTTGAAATATCCAAATTACAGTTGAGAGTTTATAGTAAAAACTGATACTTTGTTGCTGATTGGAGCTGATCTGAATCAAGTGGATGAACTTGAGGTTGAGCATCTGGTAGCCTATGTGAGCCAGACGTTATCAGCAGCAGAACGGTTTTACACTGGTACTGAGCATGAATGCCTTGTGGTGATTTAAGTCTGTAAACAGTCTAGGGTGTAAATCCATGGTATGCACTTTTAATTGGTGACGGACCAATCCTCCATGAGTTGGTTGGATAATTTAAAAACTGGAAGTACTTCTGGCCCAATGGGCGTTGAAACTTCAAATTTAACTTTAAAACTGTCAATTGAGTGGAATCTGACCATAAAATTGTGGACGTTATATCAAGGATATCAATGGTCCAAGTGGTGCATCATCTAGATGATGAATTATTCCAGTGGTTAATTGATAAAGAAATTGGAAACGAGCCTTAAGATATCCGAGGTGCACTTCAAAAAGCAATGAAAACAAAAAGACCAAGGATGGACAAGTATTCAAGATGATTAACAGAAAATGACCGTCTTTCTGAAACTGTCAGAACAAGCGGCAATAGTTCAAGCTGCACATAAGGTTGTTGGACATGGAGGCCTAAGGAAGTTAACCAATCACATTCTTTAATATCATTAATGGGAGTCTATCAACTATGATGTGGTCAATTATCTGGCTTGCTGCGTGGAGTGCCAGTTGCATAAACCACACAAGAACACTACTGGATATCAACTGTCCCCCAGGATTTGCCGGACATATAGTGTCCATAGACATAATGTGACCACTGAATATGAGCACTAAGGGAGTTAAATATATCATAGTTGCAATTGATCATCTAATGAGATGGGTCAAGACAAAGGCACTATCAAAAGTGGATGCTACAAGTACCACGCATTTCATCCTGGATCAAGTCATTTATTACAGATGCCTACAAGTCTTGTTGAGCGACAATGGAACAAATTTCAAATCCTATGTGATCCCAAGGTTGAATGAAATAATGGGGATATGATGAGCTAAGTCAGTCCCCTTTTGGCCACAAACAAACAGACTGGTAGAACGAGTAAAAAGAACGCTGGCCTCAATGCTAAGGAAGCTAAACGCTGGAAAACTTCCGCATGAGGAACGTGCCTCAGTTAAGTGACAGTTGCATACAACGGTAGTCACCATACAACGATGTTAAAAACACCTTTCAAATTGTTGTATGTAAGAAAGGCCGCGTTATTGCTAATTTAATATTTGGCTGTTGATCCAAAATTGGGGATGAATGCAGAGAAGTACTTACTCAAACTTACTAATATCCAGTTTGAACTGAAATACAAGCATTTGATATGACCTTAAAGAAAAAGATCAAAGCCAAGATGACAGACAATAAGAATTGACTGGCATTAACGGAATAACATGTAGGCAATAGGGTAGCATATTGTGATACGCATGGCTTTGGGAGAAAAGACAAACTAGATGCACTGTGGTCAGGTACATTCAAGATTATTGCTAAGATGGCAACAGTCGCATATTCCATCAAAAATTTTGTGGATGGAAAAGTAGTAAACAGGTCCATGCAAAGTACCTAAATCAGTGGATCACGAAAGAAAAATAATGAGAGTGTTCTCAATACTGCTGAATCATTAAGATGGTTATGCCCTAACAATTCTTGGTTAAGTCCTAAAAAGGATTGCTGAACCAAAGTAAATGGTTAAGTCCTAAAAATGAAAGCTGAACGAAAATAAATGGTTAAGTTTTAAAAAATAAGACATCTGATCCATGAAAACTGGTAGGTCATAGTATACCTAGGAAGAGGTTTGTGGGAGTAATGGAAGGAAAGATGGACCGCTGAACTGAGTATAGGTCATATCCCATAAAAATAATAAGAAAAATAAAATAAAAATAGATAAAGTATGGAAAAAGTATAAAAACCCCATAAAAAGCGTATATTTAATTTAATTTATTGTGAGGAAGGCCAACCAGGGGAAGGACACTTCCAAATGTCAACACAAAAGAGGCAAAACTTGCTAACATGGAAGGCACCCCAGAGAAGCGATGCTATCTCCTGTTGCCAGCGGGAACGCCACTTATAGGGAGGGGGAGGGAACGTGTGAATGGGCCGTAGCCACAATTGAACACGTGTGGAGGAAGGGGTCTGATTTGATGAACCAGATTGTGAACCATGAGGAGACCAGCTGGCGGCGACGTGGTGGGAGGTATCCAAACATCCACGCTTGAAAGTGGTCCACCAAATGAGACCAGAATCTGTGGACAGCTTCTTGGAGGGTGGGAGTGGAGCCTGCGATGGCATCCAAGACAATTGTGTGGATAGTCCACATGGCTATTGCAACCACCAGAGCACGGAGGGAGGGTGGAAGTAGGGAGGCCATTGATAAAGCAAACATATCTCTTGACAGGCTGAAGGAATGTGTTTGATCCTGGCCAAGCAGACGTTGGACTTCGCGCCATATTACTTTAGAGGTATAGCACTTCTCCAGGCGGTGGAACAGCGTTCCATACTGGCCACACACGACGCAGGATGAGTGTAAAGCTTTAGAGCGCTCAGCTGTATGGTACACCCGCCTCAGGTAGCGCCACACATGGGAACAGATTTGAGGCTGAAACAGAGGATGGTGTGCGTGTTTCCAGATAGTTCTTGAGTCACAATGGAGTAAGGGATGTCCATCATGTCCAGGTAGTCCACCCTGAATAGGACTTGGGGTCGAATGGGGATCACGCCATCATGGATGGGTAGCCCCTGTACCTCTTGTGTGAACTGGGGTGAGGGGCGGCCTCTTTGGGTTGTATGTCTGCTAATACAAATTCTCCACTCAGTGCTCCGCATGGAGTGGAGGATTCGTTTGTAGTGGGTTTTAGTACCGTGAGGACCTGTGGCCGATGGGTGTAAAGCCAGGTAGTTCATCAGGGAGTGGGGGCTCGATGGATTGTTGAGGTTAAGGCGCAGGAGAAGTTGGAGCGGGCCGCGCGGGACCAGTGTTGGGAGGGGAGCGTAGGGGCGGTGAAAGCCACAATCCAGGTACCCAAGATCTTGGCCGCATGGGCTCTGAAGTCCAGCAAGCCCATGCCACCATACTAATGAGGGCCAAACATGACCTCTAACTGTACTGGTGGAGGGCGACCAGACCATAGCCATCCTTGCAGCAGGGCATGAAAGGATTTGAAGAAGCATGGGGAGAAGGGGATGGCGTGGGCTCCAAACCAGACTTTGGAGAGGAGCATAGAGTTGGCCAAAACGACCCTGACAGTAAGGGAAGTAGGGTGGGCTCTGAGGGAGGCGATGCGCTTCGTCACGTTGTTTAGAACATGAAGCTCCATTACTGCTGATGCATATCCGCCTGCCTCCACCCACATGCCCAGATGGCGGATCAGCCCTATGGTAGGGCGTGGCACAAAGGGGAGCACCAGTGGGGCGGTGTGGGGTGAGCTGGGAGGGCGAGCGCGTGTGCAAGAGGATGGGCCGGGCTGAGCGCTGGTTGCAGGGGCCCAGCAGTTATGATACCAACCAAGGAGGATGATTTCAGTTTTGGAGGCATTCAGTGCAGCATTACTTACCCGGGAATACTCCTGGATGAGAGCTTGAAAGCACGTGCGTCTTTAATATTAGACACCCCAACCACACTGTCATCTGCAGACGCCATCATCTTGACTGGGGCTTGGCCTGGCACATGGACCCCAGTGAGTTGGGCATTCACATTTTGAAGTAGTGGGTCAAGGCTGAAGTTGTATAAGAGTGGGATAAGGGGTTCTCCTTGTCACAAGCCCCTTTGAGGGCGGACTACTTTCATTAGGAAGCCAGGGCCACGTACTGCCATAGTTTCAGATTCTGTGAGCTGCATTACCCAGTTTATGAAGCGGGGGGGTAGGCGGAATTGATGGAGGCAGGCCCTTAGGTATTCCCAGTTTACTCTATCATAGGCCTTTTGTTGGTCCAAGAATACCAGTGCCCCAGAGGCTGTGGACTGACATGCATTAGCCACAGAGTGCACGTTATCCCAAATCAACCTTCTAGGTATGAAACCAAAATTGTTCTGGGGAGATGGTGGCAGATGCTACAGTCCCTAAACGGTTAGCCATGATTTTTGTTAAAATTTTAGTGTCTGTGTTAGTTAAAGAAATGGGGCGCCAGTTGGCTAAGTCCAGCTTATCCCCTTTCTTGAAGAGTGTGATGGTAAAGGCCTCATGTTCTCGTGTAGGAGGCGCATTTCCAACAGTCTTTGGTTAAGTGAGGCGAGCAGCATTGGGATATATATTTGAAATACTTTTTGTAGAATTCATATGGAATGCCATCTGGGCCTGGGCACTTTCAGTTTGGTGCACCGCTAATGGCTGTCCATAATTCATTCAGAGTAATCAAATTCATTATTTCTGGGTATCAGAAAATGGTGCAGATATAGGCTCGGTTAAGAAATTCCGCCATTTTGGCTGGCTGAATTGGATCAGATCGGTACAACTTGGAGTAATACTTTTGTGTTTCAATTACCACTTCAGCTGGCGTATCCACAATGGAATCAACTGATCTTCACACCTGTGTGCAGGCCACGCTCTGGCGTGGTGCAAAATTTTTTTAAAGAAATGTGTGGTGCACTTGTCGCCTTTTGTGATGCAGTTGGCCCTGTACTGAACACAAACCCAATGTTTGTGTTGCCTTTCAAGTGCGTTGATGTGGGCGGCTGCCTCTGCCCACTTCTGGCCCCATGCAGAGCTGTATCCTGTAGCTGGGATATTGTACTCCAGGTGTGCCAACTCTTCCAGAGCGTGCAAAATGACTGCCGATGTGGCTCATGAGCATCTGGAGGAGAGGTGGCAAGAGTGGCGGATGGTATCATCTTTGAAAGTTACTCATGTGGAAATGGGGTCCACACAAAATGGTGCAACAAACCCTTTTGCCAAAGTTGCTGATTCCACCCATGAGGAAATTCCTGGCGATGCAAGCTCAGAGGGGCGGATTTTGCACCAATGTGGGGCCTTAGCAGCTGTGACAGGTAGGTGGTAGGTTATTGAGACCAGTCGATAGTTGGAGAATTCCATTTTTGTTGTTTTAAAGTGGGATATGTGAGGTTGGAATTTCGCCGGCATAAGGATAAGGTCGATGCAGGACATGGACCTTAATTGGCCATTGTGGATGTGGGGGCGCGTCATGTTCTTGAGCAGCAGGGCTTGCCTCAGCCGCACATCCATTAACCCAAGAGCGGCCTTTAGAACGCGAAGTTCAATGTTTCCCTGGGGGGCGTGGGAGGAGGAAGGCCACCGGTCCATTGGAGTGTTTAGCCAACAGTTCATATTGCTGACTATGAAAGGGTCTGGGGGTAGCGGGAGGGATTTGATCAATGAGAAAAATCCTGGCGCTCTCATGCACCATTTGGGGCATAGATGTTGATGATAGCATGTACCACGTCATCCCACAAGAAGGTGACAATGAGGACTCAGCCATTGAGGAAGGTTTCTGATGATAAAAATTTGAAAGAAATTATTTTTCCAAATTAGCACTCCACAGTACTCTGACCAAAAGGATAGGGATGGGAGGAGCATTGTTTTCCAAGCTTCCTCGGAACCTCATGGACAGTGGGACTCCTGGATGGCCAGGATATCCACGGGTAAATTTTGTTGTAAAAAACTCAGTTTCCTAGCCCAGGATGGGGAGGCCTTGAGTCTGGCAATATTCAAAGTCCCTAAAGTGAAGGTTTCCCCCATCGCACCTTAGGTGCAAGGGGTGGGCACCTGGGCCCACTAGCCTCCTCTAGATCCCCATGGACCTTCACAGCAGCGTGGGTGTTAGCAGCAACGCTATCAGGATTTTGTTAATTTTTGTGGAAAGAGTTGCATTGGCTTTAGCCTTCACTTTTTGTTTCCCCGACGTTGGACAAATTTTTTGCGGTGCAGATGAGTTTGGTGCACCGTTGAGTGGGTCAAAAAAAATTTTAGTTGGGATGGGTCCCAAGTTGGTTTCAACTGGAGCTTGGGTGCAATGATTGGGTGAGATCGAGTCCCCCATTGGATCCTCAGATTGAGTGGCCCAATCAGCATGGGCTTCCCAATCTGATTGGATAATGGATTCCCAAGTTGCTTCTGCTGTGAAGGTTTCAATGTCCTCCTGGTGTTGGGAGTGTGGGATAGCGGTGGTGGCTTTGGCCGCTTCCTTGGCCGCGGCCCTGTGGGCCTGCTTGGCCTTCTTCCGCTCTTGTGGGGAGATAGGCTTTACCAGTAGGTAGCAGCCTTGTGCTCCCCATGGGAAAGCCTCTTTGGTGCTTGCAGTTGGTTTGTAGTGCGCCTCTCTGCTGGCCATGGCCGCTGAGGGGTGCTCTTGGAATGTGACGCCCTCCTTAGGGGCATGTGTGCGCCTTATGGCCAAACGCGTCACAGTGGGTGCAGATTGGGGGCGCGCTGTCCACGGTCACCTGGAATGGGTGGGTGGTATGCCCTGCAATATCAATAAAAGTGGAGTGCGGGATCTGGGTTAGGTCCTTCGCGATCTCCTCAGTTGGGGTCAGGACTGCAATGGCTTTGCCGGTGCACAGGTGTGGCATCAGCATGAAGCATTGCATTTTGAAGGATTGTATTTCACCATATATGGCGAGACCATCTTTCAGGTGTTGTTTCAAAATGTCACGTTTTACCGTAGTAGGCAAAAAGTCAAACATGAGGAAAATTTGGTTTGATTTCATCCATCTGGTGCATTTGGTTTTGATGACCTGTTGCCCTTTGGGGAGATCGACCACTATGCACACCACAGCAGCCTCATCTGCTGCCTCTTTGTTTTTAAAACCTAGGTCCAGCCAACCGCGTGACATGGAGTGAGGTGCGACGTACACCGCGGTTGGGAAAATTGTGTGCACATCTTCACAAAATTTTTCCCATAAGGCCATTTGTTGGATGTCCAGAAACATGCGGACTCCAAATTCCACCAACAAAAGTGGCTGGGAGTGTGGCGTGTTGATGTACTGGTTGCATCGTGCTTGCCATGCGAGTATTTCTGGGGAAATAGTGACTGCCAGTTTTTTAAAAAAATTTCTATTACGCCAGTTTCTCTGGGGAGTTTTCAAACGTTGGAGGCCGCGGGCCTTCCACCTGCTCCTCTTACCTTACTTGCCCAACTGCTCCCTGACATGGGCGCAGACTAATCTCCTCTGTGAGATTATCAAACTAGATTCAGACTTGAATTGAATAGGTTGCAAAAGTGATTGCAATGAGAAAGAAAAGTTAAAAAGCGTATATTTTATAAATTTTTATTTTGTTATCCTCTAGTTGGGGATTATTCCGCCTAGGTTGCCTCTTGGGGAGGTAGGATGTATGACAGTAGGAGTTAATAACCCATTTAATATATTTGAGAGCGAACGCTAGCAAGGGCTAGACCCACCCAAAGCCAAGTTCTTTGAGAAGAAGCTGAGCCTTGAGAGAGCACAGTAAGGGATGAGAAATTGAAATATCAGTACTAGCCAAATTCAATACTTCAGAACGTGGATGAAAACAGCAGAAAAGGAAGAGGCAGTTGTCAAATAACCCTAAATAATCCTGATATGGCACTGGGCCATAGTATTAGTCTTGAGTGCTTGCCAATGTGCTTCATCAAGGATGTTGCATATGTGGGCTTTCATAAAGCAAGAATTACTGGAAGGAGGTTGCCAAATCATGCTATGATCAGAGCCATAAGAGGGAGATAGCAATGTGAAGTGCCATAAAAAAGGTAGTCATGCAATGACATATAGCATCCTGAAGGCGATGGCTATAAGCTTCTTGAAATAGGAAACAGAACAAACGATGGAGGTTGAAGAAGGCTGGAATCTTTGTGGTCCAACTGCAAAAGACTTATCCCACAAAATGAAGAGCGTAGGCTGCAACATCTCGATCTAAAATACTTAAGAGTTCAGAGGTGTTCAGAGCCCTATAAGGGCCTCGGTTACCCTGTTCCTTAAATATCTATATGGGAGATCAAAGTGTTCTCAATTCCTAATAGTCAATTCAGATGAAAGTACCTCTGGTTTGTAAAATTTGCTAGTCAAAAAAGGAACTCTGGAAGCAAATTGGATACAGCACAAAACGACTGACTTATATTAGAAGGCATTGCTTCAATAGGCTCAACAATTACAATGGGATTATCTGCAAAGGGAGCTAAATCTAGCAAAGTGTTGAAGTCCAATTTGTTGACCAATGGAAGAAGGAGAATCTGCCACAATTCGTTTGAGATAGAAGCTACTCTGGTTTCATTGGGATTGAATATCATTTTTAGTAGTTCAGCAGAAGGACTATCTACATGCATTCAGCTTTGAGTATGGGTTTTAAGGTGAACATAAAAGAGTTTTCTTTGAGAAGCATAACTCATCAATAGGAAGAGGCGGGCATCTTCAGCAGTAAGATTGTCCAGATATTGCTGATACTGGAACTTAGCCAAATTTGACATATGAGCTAGATGAGCTGGGGGATGTTGGACTTTTTATAATTGCTGACATAATCCACTTTGGTATTAAAAAAACTCTAATATACTCTAATCTTGACATAAACTAATTCTATTTCATGAAATAAGCTCTCCAAAAAAATGCAAGAATGATATGAGCAATTAAGTGAATAAGAGAAAAATAACAAGAGCAAGTATAATTAACATTCTTATTTTTGTCATGTTAAAAACATTGACAGTAGGAAACCTCCTGATAAGGATGAGGAGAAAAACAAAGGAATCAAGGATGCTGAACCAAGATACTGTAAATGATGAAGGGTCATATGCCCTGACTGGGGGGAGACCGGCTTTCTGGGACCAGCATCAGCACAAACAAACTAACTAGGCCAGCATGGCAGTAGATCATAAGGACCACGCTCTGAGGAGGCGGCAGCAAGAAGAAAGAAAGAGAATCTTAGGCCAAATATTGTCATAAGCAACATTGAGTGCGGTAAGAGCTGTGCTCTGCTGGAAACTTGGAATTATTTGACTTTGCCTGAGGTGGCATTCTCCTGTTCCATTCTTATTCTCTCTGGAAATCTAGACAAGAGGGGGATGTGTTGGAAATTTTGTCCACCTCTTTCAGCTTCCTAGGTTTTCTGCTGGTTTACTAGGTAATAAGTCCTGCTAGCAAGTGAATTGGATATCAGTTGATTTTTTAGATATAATGTTTGCGGATTTTTGAGTAATTCGCTAGGTTTGAATCCATTGTGATTGATATGTGAAAATGAAAAAGATCTCAATGAGAGTGTTGACGAAATTGAGGTATCAGATAGTTGATCCTTAATTAACTAAAAGTTGTACTGATTGAGATCAGTTCGGTTTCATCATCAATTGTTTGGGAACTTAATTAGCAGTTGTGAGGTGAGTGATGCCACCTGCAACTAGAAAATCAATCAGTTGGTTTAAGACCTGCTATAATGAGTAAAGAGTCTCATTACCTAAGCAGTTTGTTAGCCAAATGTGGTTTAATTTCCGTGATCAAGCAGAAATGTTAGGGACACGTTTTCTGGCTCTTTCTTTTATCAATTCTTTAGGATGTCCAATGGAGGAATCCTTATCCCAATGGAGAAGACCATCACCAGAAGAGAATTCATAGGGAAATTTAATGGCAATGGCTGCCATTTCCTTACAGAGGCGCCAATCGAGTAGTTGGACACATAATTCCCCTATATTTTTCTAGTTTGTTGTTATGATAAAGCATATTAAAGAGTAATGATTAAAGCTTGCAATAAATGCATTAGATTGTTTAAATTCTACATCTTCAGTTAATTATTTTTGTAGTACAATAATTGTGGACTCGTTTGTGTGGTAAAGAGTAAGGACTTGATATGATTTAGAAGAGAAGCAGACATTAATCAGCAAATCTCCACCAACTCAGTGTGACAAGAACTAAGTCTGGGAACCTCTGAATCTGAAAGTGGATTATGTTCATCCAGGATATGGTAGAAGTCCCTAATTTTCAACATAATCAGTATTTTGTGGATCATTCCTAGTTTAGCGTTGGAACACTAATTAACAGATTTATTTATTGAGCTATGTATAATAGTCTTCATACTATTATCACCCGTCTATCTATTACTATCAAGCAACTCAAATTGTGCACATAACCAAACCTGTGTCTTTAACTTCTGAGACGATCAAGGAACCCAGATTTTAACAGGGGGTATATAACTATTGATTTAGAGATCATTGCATTTTGGCTCAGATTCAGATTCCTAAATCTCAAGGCAAATCATTTAAAAAAGCTTTTTGTTTTATTAAAGTTTAAGCTCTTAGTTGTGCTTTACCAACACATTGTTTAAGCCTGTATTAGCCTAAATCATGTGTTTGGATTTTGCTAAATTCTTCCATTCCTGAAACTTTTACCCCGAATATTCCACCAATAATATTGGAGGGGGAACCCAATGAATCTAATCTTATTAAGTCTAAAAAGAACAATCACGCTTATCCCTATCAGGTGATATCAGAAGATTTGATCACTCAGAGATTGAAAAGATCCAGTAAACCCCAAACTACTTCAAAACCTATAAATATCTAATCCTTTTAGTAATAAAACCTAGGTATATTTACAACATTATATTTACTATTTTTCATATTTTTTGGAGATTCAATAAAGTAACTTTGAAACTTACCTATCTATTTCAGAAGTGCAATTCAAAACTTTGAATTCATGGTTTGGGTGAGAACCCTGAAGGGCAACCCTAAAGGTTGTACCCGCTAGTCCCAGAGATCACTCTAGATTTTTGCGCCTTGCTTTCCCACTCTGGGGAGCATTGCCAGATGCTCCTCAGACAAGCTCTGCTCGTGAGCCCTTTTTTAGTCATAAATGAAAGATAAAGGTTATTTTTGAGTTTGCATACCTCGCTTACCTAGTCATCTTTTTCAGGCTTCCAGATTGAGGAGTTTTTGTGTGGTTGGGCCAAACCAACCACAAATAAGTCTTGCACACCTAACTCAATGTAGTATTTTGGCGCTGTCAGTGCACCAAATAAGTCCCCCTACTCAATGTTTATGCAGTTGTAACTTCCAGAGTGCCAAACAAATTTATTTACATTTATGGCACTTGGGAACTAAGATATTACCATTTGTTACAGAAGGAATTTCTACTCAGGTTCTTGTTATACAAAGGAGTTCCTTTTCTGCAATAGGATAGATCCAAACTGTCAAACTCTCATCGGATTTGTCATGGTTGGATGACTTTGTAGTGGGAACCAATGACAAGGATAAGGCTGGGCGACAGGAGGCCCAGAAGGTGAAACTTCAGGCTCTTACATACCTTAAACACACATTAAGCCAACTCTGGGTACAAGCAAAATATGCCCAGGTTGGTGCTAATGGGGTGCAAAACGCCCATCCCCTGGTCTCAGCCCAGGCGTTGAAACGAACAATCTATGTAACAAATGAAGATGGTTTGATTCAGATAATTATAGAACGAGGGTTTGTATCCAGTTTGAGTTACAAAATCATGCGCTTGGGTAGAATACAGCTTCAATCAATCACTAGAGTAAAGGCACTTTTGGTGTATTTTATCAAATCAGATGGGGGTGTTTGGCTATTAAAGTGTCAAGGCTTAGGCACACTTCGTAGACCCATAATTACCCCAACTCAGTTTAAATATGTTTTTCATGACCAACATTCCTTGTTGGTTGACTTTTTCTAGTATAACAATCTTCCCATTTTTCCATTTTTATTAAATGTTACTTCAAACGATCCTGTGCACGGACCCCTTCATGGAGGTCTCGCGCTACATTAACCATTCCATTTCCACTATGATGAGCTTGTCCCCTCATGCACCATTGGTTCACCCAGGTACCCTCCAACCTGGGCCATTTACCCCTTCTCTCCTTGTGAATTACATCAGTTTGGTTGGTTCATTATCACACTTCTCTGCTTTTGTTATTATTGCACCAGAACTCTCTGCTGGGCTCTAGTAGCTTTTGATTAATGGCTAGTTTCAATACATTGGCTCTGTGCACCGAGCACCACCATTCTGGAAACAGGAGAGTTATAGACATTCTCCTTACATTAGTCGACCAACCCCTTAAATCTATGTGCACAAACTTTTTCCGTGTGGAACTTTTCCAAAGTGGAAACAGTGGGTGACAGATGTGAGCTTCAGCTGTCAATAGCCACACCACTGTTTCCTCTTTTCCTGAAGGTTGTAGCAACTCAGCGTTATTATGGTTGCCTCCAACTGGAAAGTATCGATCTTTCATGCTTGTAACTGGTGGATACGGATGCTTCAAGGTCTGAAAGTCGTGGTCCCCCAATTTTCCGCCAAATTTATCAATTTCAAATTAAATAAATGAGTTTTCCTTTGACAGCACATTCAGACAATGCAGGCAGAATAGGTGCAGATGGGCCTGGGGGTGTTGGCCTTGGATAATGTTGGGCCTTCCATTGCAGTTGGGGGAATAGGGTTGGTCGCGTCTAAAAACGCGTTTTATGACGGAAATCTTATCCAAACCTCTGAGCTGTTTATTAGCTCATATGGCCTGGATGAGAACCCTATTCCAGTATATCAAATAACCCCTGAGAACCCTCGTTTGACCCCTACCATGATCTGTGGCAACACAGGAAGTGGATAAAGAACTTCTTTTTAAATATGATAAAGTATATGCAACTGCAGAAGGCATGGTGGGGTATGTGGCCTCAGTAGTATGAGTGGCCAAATATCCCTCTCCCTTATATGAATACAAAACACACCTTAATGATGTGCTAGTGCCAGAGGATGAGTTTGTTTATGAGTTCTGGCGTTGTCTTCTATTAATCAAGACCATTCAGGGTTTTTTACTGTCTGCTACCCTTTCATCCCCTTTAGGGAAATTCAGCACCACTGTACTGGTAGATACTGGTGCCTCTAATAACTTTATGGGTCCGATTCCTAGCCAACTACCTGGAGCTGAGTTACTTGCCAGGTGGTACGGTTAAGGGAGGGAGTCCAAAGGTATTCCCACTCTGAATATTAGGAGGACAGTGGACTATCAGGTTAGCAAGTACTACTTGTCCGATAACTTCCAGGCTATCAAAAACATCTTGTTCCCTATCATTTTGGGAGTAGAGTGGTGGCGAAAGTTTGACGTAAAAGAAACTTGAAAGAGAATACTATATCCCTTACACCAAAGAATGTTCACACATTAGTTCTTCTTTTGTCTGAGGCTAACGCCCAGAGCGAATTGCCACACTGGCCCCACCTTCATCCTTATAGCCTTGTACCATTGCTGAAGCCCTCAGTGGAAGTTCCTATGCCTTCTTGCTTGGAGGGTTTGGAATCCTCTTTTGATGCAGCATCCGCCAATGCCCCCCTGAGCACTCTGAGTTTGATTGTGACTTCAAGCTCATTGTGGATCTGGTGCGTACATCTTCCCCCATTTACCCATTGACTGTCCAGGAGGAAGAGGCGTTGGATGTGTGGGTGAAGGAACAGTTAGCTAAAGGTGCGATTTTTCAGCGTACCTCTTCTGTATGCTCCCCACTTCTCTTTGTTGAGAAGTCTGATGGGACTCTATGCCCGTGTGTAGACTATGGAAACCTCAACAACGTTACTGTACCAGACCTCCATCCCATCCCTTTAAATTCACAGATTGCGCGCTATGTGTAGAAGGCAAAGGTCTTTTCCAAGCTGGATTGCCTCAATGCGTTCAATTAAATCTAGATAAAGAAGGGCCAGGAGTGGTTAACTACATTCTGCACAAGAAAGGAATTTTTCAGTTTTGGGTCATGCCCTTTGGGCTTATGAATGCCCCTGTCATCTTTCAACGCTGCATTGATGCTGCGTTGGGGGGCTTGTTGGGGGTATGCGCGGTTGCCTACATGTATGATATCCTGTTGTTTTCCCCTGATCAGGAGTCCCATGCAGTACACCTTTGACAAGTGGTGGAGAGGTTGAGGGCCGATCGCCTTACGCTCAGGATCAGTAAATGTGAATTCTTTAAGTCCCAGGTCAATTTTCTGGGCAACGTCGTGTTTGACCAAGGACACATGATAACTCTAGACAAGGAGAAAGCGATTCTTGAATGGCCGACCCCTACTTCAGTAAAAGAATTGAGGAGCTTTTTGGGGACGTGTACGTTCCTCAAGAAGTTCACGTCAAACCTTTCTGAGGTGGCAGCGCCCTTGTATAGGGCTAGTGGTGCAAAAGCGCTTCAGTGGTCCCCCGTTTTGGAGGATGCTTTCCTAGCTATGAAGTGCTTATGTTGTCCATGACCATCCTTCACCATGTCAACTCTTCCAAAGAGTTCATTGTGTCCTCAGATGCTTCCAACTTCGCCATTGCGTCTGCCCTGTTACAGGTGGGCAAAGTGGGATAGAGCATCCAGTGGGATAGTTTCAGGAAAATGTCGCTGCCTGAGTTGAACTACGCCGTTTACAACAAGGGGTTATTAGCAGTGGTGGAGGCGCTGACTTATTGGCGTCACCACTTACATGACTCCTCACAACCATTCTGTGTACACAGACCACCGGGCCTTGTTGTACTACCGCGCTCCTCATGTCCTAACTCCACGGCAGACCCGTTGGCATGAGACCCTTGCCCAATTTTCATTTTCCTATGAATTCACCAAGGGCAAGGAGAATGGTTTGGCTGATTCTTTAAGCCGCAACCCTGCTTTGGCTTCCAATCCAAAGGAGGTAGAAATTCATAACACCCAGTTGATGATTCCGCCGAGTAAGATTCTGCCTCAACTTCCTGATTCCATGGTCAACACATCAGCGCTTGCACCTCTGGAAAATGCAGCAGAATATAGTATGTTCAGAAAAGTTGTTATTTCTCAACCGTTATCAGCCAAATATACTGTCTTTCTCGCTAAGAGCGCTCTGAATCAGGAAAACTCATCCAGGGTTTATCATGTAAAGGATGAGATGATGTGGTTTCAGGGGCGCCTATGGTTTCCTGCTGGACCACTTCGCCTGGAAATCATCTGGGACCATAATGACGGAATCATCGTTGGTCATCCTGGGAAAGCAAAGACCTTGGAGTTGATACGACGCACTTATAATTGGAAGGGCTTGCCTGATCAGGTGGGGCGGTATTGTAAAAAGTGCCTGATCTACAATCAAATGAAACCCAATCAGCAATCTTTAGTGGGGTTGTTGGTACCAGTCCAAAAGGCTGAAGGACCCTGGACTTGCCTGTTGGTGGATTTCATTGTGGATTTACCCATTTCTGATGGTTATGATGCCATCATGGTGGTTGTGGACCGCTTTACAAAGTTCGCCCACTTTATTCCTTGCAGAATGACCGTAACCGCTGCTGAGATGGCCAGGCTCTTCGTCACACATGTATTTGCGCTTCATGGGGTTCCTCAAGAAAGCATTAATGACCGGGGACCCCATTTCACCTCTGTCTTTTGGATAGAGTTGTGTAAAACTCTTCAGATTCGCCCCTAACGTTCAACTGCCTATCACCCCCAATCAGATGGGCAGACCAAACGAGTAAATCAGTGCTTGGAACAAGTTCTGCGTTGTTACACCGCTGCAGATCATTCATATTGGGTTTCTCACCTTCCTATGGCCCAGTTTAGCTACAACAACGCTTTTCACTAGTCAATCAGTTGTTCACCCTTTTTCGCCAACCATGGCTTTAGCCCCGCCTTTAACATGGAGCCCAGCTGTGGTTCCAAAGTTGAAGCGGTGGTGGACGTAGCGAAGACCATCAAGAAGGTCCATCAAGGGTTTTCCACAAGTTTGGAGGCAGCTATGCTAGTTTTTAAGGAGAACGCTGATGGCAAGCGTCAAGTGGGTCCAGCGTACAAGGAAGGGGATCTCGTGATGCTTGATGCTCATAACATCCCTATCAAGCAGCCATGCAAAAAGCTGGGTCCAAAGAGGATTGGTCCTTACCGCGTCTTTAGAAAGGTGGGCCATGCCTCATACCAGTTGGATCTTCCCTCTGCGTTTCAGATCTTCTCCATCTTTCATGAGAGCAAATTGATGTTGTTTGAGGGCCCCCACCTGAGACTCCCGAGCTTATCTCGTGGATGGGGCGCCAGAGTGGGAATTGGAGGAAATAGTAGCCTCCCACCATGTTAAGAGATGTCTCGAGTACCTGGTATCCTGGAAGGGGTTTGACGCGGCCGAAAAACAGTTGGGTGCTGGCATGTGACTGTGTACATGCCCAAGACCTGATTGAATCATTCCATAATCGTTTCCCTGAGGCTGCAGGATCAAAGCCCAAGCCAGCCGTTGCTGCTATGAAGTTGTCACCTGCACATAAGAACTTCTCCTTAGCAAACGCCCCTGGAGGGGGGTGGAGACCAAGAAGGAGGAGAGGGTAATGTCATGGTTGGATGACTTAATAGTGGGAACCAACTCTAAAGATAAGGCTGGGTGACATGAGGCCCAGAAGGTGAAACTTCAGGCTCTTCCATACCTTAACACACATTAGACCAACGCTGAGTACAAGCAAAATATGCCCAGGTTGATGCTAATGGGGTGCAAAACGCCCATCCCCTTGTCTCAGCCCAGGC
The DNA here is from genome assembly GCA_022478985.1 of Massospora cicadina. Classification (NCBI taxonomy): domain Eukaryota; kingdom Fungi; phylum Entomophthoromycota; class Entomophthoromycetes; order Entomophthorales; family Entomophthoraceae; genus Massospora; species Massospora cicadina. The sequence goes on along the minus strand of JAKSZP010000091.1, from coordinate 22,349 downwards.
GTTGAAACGAACAATCTATGTAACAAATGAAGATGGTTTGATTCAGTTAATTAGAGAATGAGGGTTTGAATCCAGTTCGAGTTACAAAATCATGCGCTTGGGTAGAATACATCTTCAATTAATCAATAGAGTAAAGGCACTTTTGGTGTATTTTACCAAATCAGATGGGAGTGTTTACCTATTGGAGTGTCAAGGCTTGGGCACACTTCTGTAGACCCAGAATTACCCCAACGGTTTAAATATGTTTTTCATGACTAACATTCCCTGTTGGTCGACTTTTCCTATTATAACAATCTTCCTGTTTTACCGTTTTTATTAAATGTTACTTCAAATGATCCTGTGCACGAACCCCTTTGTGGAGGTCTCGCGCTACATTAACCATTCCATTTCCACTATGATGATTTTATCCCCTTGTGCACCATTGGTTCGCCCAGGTACCCTCCAACCTGGGACGTTTACCCTTTTTTCCCTTGTTCACCGCGTTGCTTTTGGGTGATTATTTATTGCACTTCTCTGCTTTCGTCAATATTGCTTCAGCACCCACTTCTGGGCTCTAGTAGCTTTGGGATTAAAGGCTAGTTTCCTTTCATTGGCTCTGTGCACCGAGCACCACCACGCTGGGAACTGGAGAGTTATAGACACTTTCATTACAGGATTGTTGGTACCAGTCTAGAAAGAAGAGGGACCCTGAACTTCTCTCTCATTTAATTTTATTGTGGAGATACCCCTGTTGGAGGAGTATGATGCTATCATGGTAGTGGTGGACCAGTTTACCAATTTCACCCGTTTAAATCCATGTAACACCCAGGTAACTGCGGTGTAGATGACAAAGTTATCTGTTTCTCATGTGTTCTCCGCCCATGAGGTTTCCCTAAAGATTAGTAATAATTGTGGACCCCAGTTCATGTTGGTATTTTGTAAAAAGTTGTGCAAGGCTTTTCAGATTCATCCTTGCCATTCTACTGACTTTTGTTATCAATCAGTTGGCATACAGAACGATTGAACCAGTGCTCAGAACAGTTCTTGTGGTGCTACACTGCAGCTGACCATTTATTTAGGCTTCTCGTCTTCCCTTAGCCAATCTAGCTATAACTGGGCTCATCATGCTTCAATTCGGTGTTCTCCCTTCTTTATCTATCATGGCTTTAGCCCCTCCTTTAACATGGACGCAGATTTTGGTCCAGTGTGGAAACAGTGGTTGACTTTGCCAAGTTCATTAAGAACATACACTAAAGGGTCAACACCAATTTGTATACCTCTATAAAGATCTATAAAGAGTGTGGATGGTAAAAGATGGGTGGGTCCTGCATACAAGGAGAGAGATCACGTGATGCTTTATGCATGAGTATACCAATAAAGAAGCCATGTAGAAGACTGGTCAAAGGTAACAGGACCTTATCACATTTTCAGAAAGGTTAGTCATGCCTATTAACAGTTAGATCTCCCCACCATCATTTCAGATCTTTGCTGTGTTCCATGAAAGCAAGCTGACCTTGTTCGAGGGTCCCCCTCTGAGACCCCAGAGGCATACTTCATAGATTTGGCACTAGAGTGGGAGGTAGAGGAGGGTGTAGCGTTCCCGTCATGTTAGGAAATTTCTGGAGTACCTGGTGTCATATAAGGGTTTTGACTCAAAGGAAAGTAGCTGGGTTACATCTTGAAATTGTGGCCACATGCAGGACTTGACTGATGTATTTCAACAGCGCTTTTCCTATGCCGCTGGTCCTAAATCTACCCCTTTAGTTGCAGCTATGAAGTTACCCCTAGCACATAAGAACATTTTTCTGGCATAGGCCCCTGGAGGAGAGATATTTCATAAAAAATGGAGGGTTATGTCATATCTCATGACATAATTTCTGGAGTAATTCAAAAAAAATGGAGGATATAAGAAAGGCCAATGGAGTCAAGTTGGTCTCCCACTCTGACCTTAAATACCGTGGGTCAACGCTGGGTTCAGGCCATGCAAGGACAAATAATTCACAAATATTGTGTGATGCAGATAAGATGTTACATATTCAGCGTAGAAAATCACCAATAATATTGTAAACACTGATGGGCCCTGTTGTTTGCTTTCTAAACGAAATTTGACTTATTTACTAAATTAAATATTGCCAAAAAAACGGTGAAATTGCAGCTGGTAATGAAAACTCAGGTTCATACATACTTGTGGTATAGAACTACCAGTGATGGGATTTTTTTGGCTAAAGTCAATTCTAATCCTCACTGATTTGATTTAGCCACCTAAATTCCCTTTTAAAGTTAGATTTTTTCTAACCATCCTCTCTGTAAATCTCTCTACTATTGGAATAAAGGCTATTTTATTTATTTACCTATACTATGATACCTTTTGCTACCCTCATGGGTTACCTCCTTGGGGTTTTTTGTAATTTAGTTGTATGCTATGAAAGTGTTGTCATTGTACTGTGTGTGTTTAAATTTTTTGTTAACATTATATCCTTGTTAAGTTAAAGACGCTCAGCTTACACCTGCACCATTGAGAATATGAGCTTCTTGATAGAACCTATTGGTAAAGGAATCTATGGTTTCATCTTTTTTAATAAAAACCCATAAATTTCTGCTTTTGGTTACAAGGCGCTCTTAGCAGCCAAATTATCTCATGATGGCATCTTTTGCTTCACTTTAAGTCTATTTGTTTATCATTAATCTTGGTAGAACAATATTTTAGCTCCACATATTTCAACATAGTTTTAGTAATTGCCTTCTTATAATTGCTGCATCCGCCCTATCATTTCAAAATGTTTAATAAGCGCAGGAACATTATTCTTTTATAATTCAGGCAGTTTTAGTGTTAATTTATTTATGTCAATTGTACAGGATATTGCGACTAGATTCATAAGTTTTGAAATGGCCTTCAATAACTTGAATTTTTAAATTTTTTTGCGGGGAAGGCTGACCATGGGACTGACACTTCTTATATGACTCAGGAAAGACAAACTTAGTACCAGGGGAGACACCCCAGAGAAGCGATGCTATCTCTTGTTGCCAGCGGGAACGCCACTTATGAGGAGGGGGAGGGAACGTGTGAAGGGGCCGTAGCCATTATTGAGCACGTGTGGAGGAAGGATTCTGATTTGATGAACCAGACTGAGAACCAGGAGGAGACCAGCTGTCAGCGACGCGGTGGGAGGTATCCAAACATCCACGCTTGAAAGTGGTCCACCAAATGAGACCAGAATCTGTGGACAGCTTCTTGGAGGGTGGTAGTGGAGCCTGCGATGGCATCCAAGACAATCGTGTGGATAGTCCACATGGCGATTGCAACCACCAGAGCATGGAGGGAGGGTGGAAGGGGGAGGCCATTGATAAAGCAAACATATCTCTTGACAGGCTTAAGGAATGTGTTTGATCCTGGCCCAGCAGACGTTGAACTTCGCGCCATATCACTTTAGAGGTGGGGTACTTCTACAGGCGGTGGAACAGCATTCCGTACTGGCCACACATGACACAGGATGAGTGTAAAGCTTTAGAGCGCTCAGATGTACGATACACCCACCTCAGGCAGCGCCACACATGGGAGCGGACTTGAGGCTGCAACAGAGGATGGTGTGCATAATTCCAGATAGTATTTTGGGTCTCAATGGAGTAAGGGATGTCCATCATGTCCAGGTAGTCCACCCTGGATAGGACATGGGACCGAATGGGGATCACGCCATCTTGGATGGGTAGCCCCTGTACCTCTTGTGTGAACTGAGGAGAGGGGCGGCCTCTTTGGGTTGTATGTCCGCTAATATGAATTCTCCACTCTGCGCTTCGCATGGAGAGTAGGATTCGTTTGTAGTGAGTTTTAGTCCCGTGAGGACCTGTGGCTGATGTGTGTGATGCGAGGTATTTCATCAGGGAGTGGGGGTTTGATGGATTGTTGAGGCCCAAGGCTTGGGAGAAGTTGGAGCAGGCCGCGCAGGACTAGTGTTGGGATGGGAGTGTAGGAGCGGTGATGGCCGCGATCCAGGTGCCCAGGATCTTGGCAGCATGGGCTTTGAAGTCAAGCAGGCCCATGCCACCTTGATGATGAGGGCCAAACATGACCTCTAGCCGTACTGGTGGAGGGCGGCCTGACCAAAGCCATCCTTGCAGCAAAGCATACAGGGATTTGAAGAAAATTGGGGAGAATGGGATGGCGTGGGCTCTGAACCAGACTTTGGATAGGAGCATAGAGTTGCCAAGAACAATCCTGCCAGTGAGGGTAGTAGGGTGGGCTCTGAGAGAGGCGATTCGCTTCGTCACGTTGTCCAGTATATGGCACTCCATTACTGCTGGCGCATATCCGCCTGCCTCCATCCACACGCCCAGATGGCGCACCGGTCCTATGGTAGGACGTGGCACGAAGGGGAGCACCAGTGGTACGGTGTGTGTTGAGTTAGTAAGGCGTGGATGTGGGCGAGCAGATGGTCCAGGTTGGGAACTAATTGCTGGGGCCCAGCAGTTCTGAAATCGACCAAGGAGGATGATTTTGGTTTTGGATGCGTTCAGTGCCGCGTTGATTACCCGGGAATATTCCTGGATGAGGGCTTCAAGCGCGCGTGCATCTTTGTTATTAGACACCCCCACCATGCAATCATCTGCAAATGCCATCATCTTAACTGGGGTTTGGCCTGGCACATGGACCCCAGTGAGGTGGGCATTCACATTTCGCAGTAGTGGGTCAAGGCTGAAGTTGTATAAGAGTGGGCTGAGGGGGTCCCCTTGTCGCAAGCCCCTTTGAGGGCGGACTACTTCCGTTAGGAAGCCTGGGCCACGCACTGCCATTGTTGCAGATTCTGTGAGCAGCATTACCCAGTTTATGAAGCGGGGGGGTAGGCGGAATTGATGGAGGCAGGCCCTTAGGTCTTCCCAGTTTACTCTATCATAGGCCTTTTGTTGGTCCAAGAATACTTTGCCCCAGAGGCTGTGGACTGACATGCATTAGCCACAGAGTGCACGTTATTCCAAATTGACCTTCTGGGGATGAAACCGAATTGTTCTGGGGAGATGGTGGCAGATGCTACAATCCCTAAACGGTTAGCCATGATTTCTGTTATAATTTTTGGTGTCTGTGTTTGTTATAGAAATGGGGCGCCAGTTGGCTAAGTCAAGCCTATCCCCTTTCTTGAAGAGTGTGACAGTAAAGGTCTCATGTCCTCCTGGTAGGAGGCGCGTTTCCAACAGGCTTTGGTTGAGTGAGGCTAGCAGCAATGGGGATATATATTTGAAATATTTTTTGTAAAAAACATAAGGAATGCCATCTGGGCCTGGGAATTTTTGGTTTGGCGCACTATGAATGGCTGTCCATAATTCGTTTGGAGTAATTAAATTTATTATTTCCGGGTATCAGAAAATGGTGCAAATATGAGCTCAGTCGAGAAATTCTGCCACTTCAGCTGGCTGAATTGGTTTGGCTCAGTATAACTCGGAGTAATATTTTTTCATTTCAATTTCCACTTCAGCCAGTGTGTCCGCAATGGAATTATCCAATCTTCACACCTGTGTGCAGGCCACGCTCTGGCGTGGTGCAAAATTTTTTTAAAGAAGTATGCAGTGCACTTGTCGCCTTTAGTGATGCGTGTGGCCCTGTATTGGACACAAACCCAATGTTTGTGTTGCCTTTCGAGTGCGTTGAGGTGGGCAGCTGCCTCCGCCCACTTCCAGCCCCATGCAGGGCTGTATCCTGTGGCTAGAATGCTGGACTCCAATTGGGCCAATTCTGCCAGAGCGTGCAAGATAACCGCCAATGTGGCTCGTGAGCATCTGGAGGAGAGATGGTGAGAGTGGCGGATGGTGTCCTCTTTGAAAGTTGCCCATGTGGAAATGGGGTCCATGCAAAACGGTGGAACAAACAATTTTGCCAAAGTTGCCTCTTCCACCCACATGGAAAATCCTGGTGACGCGAGCTTGGGGGGGGCGGATTTTGCACCATGTGGGGCCTTTGCAACTGTGACGGGTAAGTGGTAGGTTATCAAGACCAGTCAGTGGTCGGAGAATTCCATTTTCGTTGTTTTGAAGTGGGAGATGTGGGGTTGGAATTTCGCCGGCGTTAGAATAAGGTCTATGCGGGTCATGGACCTTAATTGGCTGTTGTGGACGTGGGGACACATCATGTTTTCAAGAAGTGGGGCATGTCACAGCAGCACATCCATTAACCCAAGGGTGGCCTTTAGAACGCATAGTTCTACATGGCCCTGTGGGGCGTGGGGTGAGGGAGGCCACCGGTCCATTGGTGAGGTTAGCCAACAGTTCATGTCGCCAACTAGGAAAGAATCAGGAGGTAGTGGGAGGGATTTGACTGACAAGAAAAATTCCTGATGCTCGTGTACACCATTTGGGGCATAGATGTTGACAATTGCGTGTGCAACATTGGCCCACAAGAAGGTGATGATGAGCACTCAGCCATTTAGGAATGTTTCTGAGGATGTGAATTTAAAAGATTATTTTTCTGAATTAGCACCCCACAGTGCTTCGACCAAAAGGATAGGGATAGGAGGAGCATTGTTTTCCAAGCTTCCTCGGAACCTCATGGACAGTGGGACTCCTGGATGGCCAGGATATCCACGAGTAGATTGTGTTGTAAAAAACTCAGTTTCCTAGCCTGGGATGGGGAGGCCTTGAGTCCAGCGATATTCAACATCCCTAGAGTGAATTTTCCCCCTTCGCACCATAGGTGTGAGGGGGTGGGCCCCCATGCCCACCAGCCTCTTCAAGGTCCCCACGGGCTTTCACAGCAGCGCGGGTGTTAGCAGCAACACTATCACAGTTTTTGTTGATTTATGTGCTAGAGTCGCGTTGGCTTTGGCCTTCACTTTTTGTTTTCTCGACGTCGGAAAAATTTTTGCGGTGCAGATGAGTTCAGTGCACCATCGAGCAGGTCAAAAAAAATTTTTTCAGTTGGGTTAGGTCCCAAGTCAGTTTTGACCAGAGCTTGGGTGCAGCGATTGGGTGATATCGAATCTCCCATCAGATCCTTAGATTGAGTGGCCCACTCAGCATGGGCTTCCCAATCTGATTGGATAATGGATTCTCAAGTTGCTTCTGCTGTGAAGGTCTCCATGTCCTCCTGGCATTGTGAGTATGGGATGGCGGTGGTGGCCTTGGCCGCTTCCTTGGCCGCGGCCCTACAGGCCTGCTTGGCCTTCTTCCACTCCTGCGGGGAGATGGGCTTTACAAATAGGTAGCAGCCTTGTGCTCCCCACGGGAAAGCCTCCTTGGTGCTTGCGGTTGGTTTGTAGTGCGCCTCTCCGCTGGCCATGGCTGCCGAGGGGTGCTCTTGGAATGTGACGTCCTCCTTAGGGGCATGTGTGCGCCTTATGGCCAAACGTGTCACAGTGGGTGCAGATTGGGGGCGCGCTGTCCACGGTCACCTGGAATGGGTGGGTGGTATGCCCTGCAATATCAATAAAAGTGGAGTGCGGGATCTGGGTTAGGTCCTTCACAATCTCCTCAGTTGGGGTCAGGACTGCAATGGCTTTGCCGGTGCACAGGTGTGGCATCAGCGTGAAACGTTGCATTTTGAAAGATTGTATTTCGCCATATTTGGCGAGACCATCTTTGTAACGCACTGGCTCCTTCCAATGAGCCACAAATGAGTTAGGCAACAAAATCCATGTTACAGACCATAGGGCTGACAGGTCTCCTGATACTACTCTCCTTGTGCGCGCGCTACAAGATTGGACAAGCACCCCCTGGAAGACAGCTGCAAATATACTTAACCCCAGCAACATGCCTTGACTCCAAAAAAGGTATAAAGGGAGGCAATAGCTCTCCCAAGCTCACTCTCAAAGTCCAATTCTTGTTGATCTAAGCCAAACATGGCTGCAGTTAGGCAATATTTTTAAATAAACTCAAACTATAAATATATGAATTTTAAAGTTCTTTTATTTAATATTGGCCAGGTTGATAGAAAACAGAACTGAGAAGCCTCCAGCTCCCAGTTCCTTCCCTATATACACATGCTACAAGCTAATATAAAATATAACACAAGCTTATGGTGCTAATCTGACTGATACTTGGTGTAAACCTTACAGCAGGATCGCGGAGTCCTCACTCAACGGTTCTGTACCAGTTCTGATCCTCAACAGCTCCGCGCCAGTTCCATTTCAAATCCCAAATGAACCGCAAAACTTCCAAGCATCCATTCCATTCCATTCTCGATTTGAATTCAAATCGAATCTCAAAACTACCCCTGTTACTCGATTCCCATTTTTCCTTGACTTGGACGTCCATCTTGCTCCTTGGCCTCCTTCAAGCTCCTGCCCCTTAGGCGTCCTTGCCAGGACCAACGCCCCCTCCTCCTCCATACATCCAGACACAGCCTGCCCTGTCTTACCAAAGATCAGGGCAATGTGATGCTGAGGATAGACCTCAACCGTCACAATCTTTCAGGTGTTGTTCCAAAATGTCACGTTTTACCGTAGTAGGCAAAAAGTCAAATGTGAGGAAAATTTGGTTTGATTTTGTCCATCTGGTGCATTTGGTTTCGATGACCCATTGCCCTTCAGGGAGGTCGACCACTATGCGCACCACTGCAGCCTTGTCTGCTGCTATTTTGCTTTTGAATCCTAGGTCCAGCCAACTGCACAACATGGAGTGAGGTGCAACGTACACCACGGTCAGGAAAATTTTGTGTACATCTTCACAAAATTTTTCCCATAAGGCCATTTTTTGGATGTCCAGATATACACGGACTCCGAATTCCACCAATGAAAGTGGCTGGGAGTATGGTGTGTTGATGTACTGGTTGCATCGTGCTTGCCACGTGAGTATCTCCGGGGAAATTGTGACCGCCAGTTTTTTGAGATTTTTGTCTATTCCGCCAGATTCTCTGGGGCGTTTTCAAACGTTGGAGGCCGCGGGCCTTCCGCCTGCTCCTCTTACCTTTCTTGCCCAACTGCTCCCTGACATGGGCGCAGACTAATCTCCTCTGTGAGATTATCAAACTAGATTCAGTCTTGAATTGATTAGGTTGCAAAAGTGATTGCAACAAGAAAGAAAAGTTTGGCCTTTAATAACTTGAGCTTGCTGGTTTACCATCATGAAATATTCCATTATTAATTTTAAAAAGGCTGTCAAATATTTCAGTTTTATTATTTTTTTTCTTTAGATTGACTTGTAATTTTTTTCCAAGCTTGATACTCTTGGTGAAATTTTTCTCCCCATTTCTATACATTTAACTTTCAAGTTTTCAGCTTCCAGTTTTCAAGACGCATCTATTCTAATGTTTTTGTCAGTAGACATGTTTTTTATCTTTTTTGAAAGTCTTATTGACACTGTAATTTTCTCTTGCATTCCAGAAGATTCCTTACACCCCTGAATCTCAAAGTGGGCATTGCTCCTCACCCTAATGGAATTACCAGCCATTATGTGAATTTCTTTCCACATGATACCTTGGAAGATGCTCCCTTAAATGAGCACCACTTGTTGTAAAGTGGTGACTGCATAGGTTAAAGAAGACTTTATATATAATTACTAATGCTTACTGTTTAATGACAGGAAGCATAATCTGAGCCAGAAATGGATCAGTTAAAAATGTACAACCTGGTTTATAGTAATACTTAGGCAACCGTTGTTTATAACAAGATAAACTACTAGCAAAAATTTAGTACCAAAACCAAGTGCTATTATAGGGAAATTTTGTTTATATATCTTTGTTAATAATTGTCAATAAAATGCCCATTTATATATTATTATCAGCATTGGTTGTTTAAAATCAACATAAAGTCTAGAAAGTTAAGTCATTTGTTATGCTATTGGCTGTACTTACTTTAAAAGTTCATAAGTTGCTAAAAATATGCTCACAAGATTAATTAACATTAAAGTAGTTGGCAATTAAGTTCATTTCTATCAATTTTGCTCATTGAACTTAATTTGTTTGATCAATTGATTAGTATTAAAGCTAGTTTAGAGCTTCCTATAGGGTAGTCTAAAAGCATCAAAACTAGTTATATAAACTTTTAATTTCGCCCAACTAAATAGAACACTAGTTTTGGAAAATGTTGGAAAAAACATAATCTGATTAAAGCCCCAACACAAATTGATGCATTCTTTTCTAATTTAGGTGAGCCAAAAATGAAACACTTTCAGATCTGGTATCAAAGTGATCTGAGTGGGACAAAAAGTTTGCCAATTTACCAGCGAATTTTTTAAATTTATGTTTATATGATTTATTTGAGGCAAGCTGACCAAGGGGAAAGACAGCACAAAAAATGAAATAAAGAAAAAAGTATTTTTAAATCTAAGTAGGGTTAGCTCAATAAGGTAAAATTTTAATCCACCTCAAGATCAGTACTCCATTTTTTCAGTTTATGTTATGGGTAAGGTGTTCATGTTGTTTAACCTACTAACTTCCAGAAGGAGCCATCAGCTGGCACCCTGATCAATATGTAAGGGTGGGATTGAACTTGCATCCTCTAGGCTAGTAGTAATACCCATACCTACTTGCATTACACCCCTTTTTTATATTTATAGTAATTTATAATATATGCAAAACAATCAGTTAATTTCAGTGAAGATACTCACTTAACAATCTTCATACTGTGCGTCCTATTAGAAATTTTCTAAACTGCCACTGCAAACAATCCTATTACATCATATTCTTACTCTCACTGTAATAATTGAGTTCATCTCCATTTTTGAATTTTGACTCAAATTTGGATTTTCTGAATCCTAGATAAATTGTTTAAAAAGGCTTTTGGTTCAGTTGATTTTGGGCGCTCGGCTGTGCCTCACCCAAAGGGCAGACTTTATAAGGAATGACTGCTAATTCTAAAGCTCACTTTGGAAATTCACCCCTAGATTTCCCTCCTGGGGAGCATTATCAGTTGCTCCCCAGACAAGCTTTGTTCAGTGAGCCTTTTTTATCCAGTGAAAATAAAGGTTGTTTCATGGTTAGCATACCTCACTTACCTGTTGGTCTTTTTGGGTGTCCAGTTTTGAGGAGTTTTTGTGTGGTTGGCTCAGACCAACCATAATAGAGGTCTTTGCATAACCAACTCATAGTAGGAATGTTTGACACTGTCAGTGCCCAAACCTCTCCCTACTCAAAGTTAGGCTGCTTTGGTACTGTCAGTGCACCAAAAAACCATTTTCTATATGGTGGTCAGAAACTAAGTTTTACTGACTGTTGCTTAATTCCAAAGTTAAATATGCACTGCACGCCTCTGATCCCAAGTTTGGCCGACCTCAGTTTCCACTTGGTCCCAGTTGTCAAGAAACGAGTACTGGTGGGAGATGATGATTGATGGCCAACCCTGGACCCAAAGTGACTATCAGCTAAAAATCCCAGTGGGGCCTCCCACTCACCAGAGATTTGGTTGGCACCAAGGGGACCTGTCCCAGCATGGCTCCCTCACCAAAGTATGGTTTGCCTGGAAAGGTGATAGCCATCCAGCTGCTCTGAACTGCGTTCCCCTCTCATGTTTCTTTTGGAGAAAGCACCTTCCTAGTTGGGATGGGAATACCATCACCAACAGGAGCCTGGGAGGGTGGCGCAACACAGCCATGTGCTGGGCATGTTTCCTCATTCCAGGTGGGATGACACCAGCAGCCCAGTCTAAATTTGCCCTTGCCATTTATCTTTTCCCTTCGAGGGGCCCAGAGTTTCTCTGGGCTAATTTTCCTGGGGCTTGAGGTAACTCGCCATAAGAATCCCTCATTGTGGCAGCCTTCCGCTTTGGGTCCCCTCTTTGTGGAGGGGCCCTTCTCTAGCGGGAGTAATGTAACATACAAGTTTATCTTGATTGTTGCATTTTGACTCAATTTGGATTTTCTGAATCCTAGTCAAATCATTTAAAAAGGCTTTTGGTTTGGTTGGTTTTGAGCGTTGTGTTGTGCCTCATTCAAATTGTGTATTAGGCTCATACAAATCTAATCAATGATTTGGGTGAGGCCCTCAAAGGGCAGACTTTATAAAGTGCCCACCAATTCCAAAGCTCACTTCAGAATTTTACCCCTAGCTTTCCCTCTTGGGGAGAATTGTTGGTTGTTCCCCAGACAAACTCTGTTTGACAGGCCCTTTTTTATATCAAGAATAAAAAAATAGAGTTGGTTTGGTGTTAGTATACCTTGCTTACCTGTTGGTCTTTTTTGGGTGTCCCGTTTTGAGGATCTTTTATGTGGTTGGGTTGGAACAACCACAATAGAGGACTTTGCATAACCAACTTGTAGTAAGAATGTTTGGCGCTGCTGGTGCCCCAAACTTCTCCCTACTTGAAGTTAGGCTGCTCTGGTGCTGTTGGTGCACCAAAGAATCATTTACTATATGGCGGTTGGAAACTGAGATTTTCTGACTGTTACACTCACCAAATTTTTCTATCTTCTGATTTTGCTGAACACCATATTTAAGAGTCTTTCTTACTTTTAATGAAATATCTATAATTGTCCATCTTTCTTTTTATTCAAGTATTTTTACTCTTTCCTTTTTAAAAGATGGGTGAAGGGGGACCCTGTGGCGTGGGCATCCCTAGGTATTCACATTATGGTAATTGGGTTGCTCAACCACTTGTAACCTGGCCATGAGAAACACCCATGGGAGCACCAAAACAGCTGTGAGATGAGGATAAGGAATTTGAGAAAATAATCCCTTTCAACTTGGGATCAGGCAAGACGTAGTGCTGGGTTCTCAGGTTGCTTGACCAGATGAGTTGAAGGTGCTGGCGCATAACCTGATGATATTGTTAGCCTATCCTGGACCTAGTTGCTCAATTTTGCCAAAGTTTTGTAGAGTTGCTGCCCACAAACTTTTGGCAAAGGATGAGCTGATGATGGTGGTGAATGAGCAGGAATCATCAATCTCTCTATTGCTGGCCTTCTGACCAGAAGAGCCCTAATGTCCAAAATTCAATTTTAGACAGGTGTATATCCTTCTCATACTCTTTACAGGTTGGCAAAAAACTTATTCAGAATTAAAATTCTAGGTAAGAAACTACCAGAAAGATAAAGTATTTAGAGAATACCTTCAGAAAAAAATGTATAAAAGAACCTCTGAACACATATTTTAAGAATTTCTAAATCTGATAGGATTAAGATGTAATAGCCAAAATGTATTTTATGGCGCAAGCGTCTTCCAAAGTAGATAAACAATGATTCTTGATATTTCATTCTTAAGCTATGATTGCCATTCTTACTAAAAAGATGCAGGTCACAAAGGAGTGGGGCTCAATTTAAAGTGATCTCTTAAATTTTGAGATGACAGTGCCATTCAGATTTTGTGCCTAGATTACTCAGCTGGTATTATATTGTGCTGTGTGATTTTGGATTAATATCTTAGGAGCCTGAGGTTTTCTTTGTTTTTTTTTTCTTTTGTACATAATAGATGCATTGTTATGCCTAGGAGCAACAGGGGTTTCTACCATGGAATTTCCTTACAGTTAGAGAAAATTTAATTGAAAAGTTTATAAAATTGTTTTTTAGAATAATTTGGCAATAGAAAGAGTTAACTTAAAATTAAGGCTTGGGTTTTTACTATTTTAAAAATGTGTCATGGTAAACATTACATTTTAATTTTTTTAAAAAGTTTGAGAATATTCAATTTTTATGTTAAAGAGGTATCTATTTAAATTGGCATATTTTCTTTTTTTATGCAATAGGTAATCTTATATTAATTGTCTAGCTGTTTGCGTTCAAGTTGGGTAGGAGGGTAATGAGATAGAGTAGCTTTGATGATGATATATTTAAAAGTGAGATAAATAACGTGGCTTATAGGTATTTTAGTTAAACATGTATAATAAGGATGACCATATGATCTAACACTGCTAGTTGGAGCAAGCTACCCTATATAAATCCTGATGGTCCTCCTGCATATGACAGCCTTTGGTGAAGAGATGCTAAAGCCTTGTTTGTGTAATATAAGTTTTGTCAAACATGGTGTTTACAATTAGAGTTCACTCATCTTCTCTTGTCATCTTACTTAAAGATGTGCAACCTTGCAATGCTAACAAGAATTCCAGCATTCTAATAGTTTAGCCTGTCATGATCATTACTTTGTAGGACATATATGGAGGGTATCTTTGAACTATCATTAAGTGGTGCTAAACTTTCACCATGAGAGCATCTGATTCAGTCCCAAATCATAAAGTAGGTGTTTTTGTTTGATCTTTTTAAATTAATTTTGACTTCATTAATTTCCATTTAATTGTTAGGGTTGGAATCTGATATTTAATGATGGTTTTAATTTACCAAGCATGTATACTGTTGGTAGTTGTCAGTAATATGTTTAGCGCAAGCTGGTGCACTACCAGAACTGCATTGAGGAAGAATTATTATTAAATTAAAATGAATTGGAGTCATAGTTAGCTCAGATTAGGTTTGTGATTTGTTCCTGACTTATGCTTTTGTACTAGTAGGCCCCAAAATTTGTAAAAGAAGTTTCTTGTATTGAAGTGGTCCTTAAGTTAAAATATGGCAAAACCTCTATATAATAGTATAATGGAAATATAAAATTTGATGTATATGTGTTCCCACTAATTAATTTAGAGATTAAAAGGGTGAATAGCACTATGCTATTGACTGACTAATTTAACCAGTAAACTGGATAGTCTATGAAGTTTTTGTTTACTGATGAAGCTATGGTTATCCCTTCAGGTGTTGTATACATTTACCACTTGTTGATTGATCTATAATTAACCTGAATATATAATATATACAAAAGTTTATTAAGGCTAAGATTGTAATATGAGAAATAGTATCAGACGGAGATTCAAGTTTACTTACAATGGACGTGCCACATTATTATATTTTGGGATTTTTATAGAATTTTGTAAAATAAAATGTAGGGTACTTTACATATACCCAATCTATCAGCCTTGGGATGAGAGCAACTATTAGTTGATATTTTGAGATAATTCATGGTTTAATTGAAAATTGAGCATGCAGAGAAAAATGAGAGATGATAGACTTGAAATAGAGGTGAAGATGTAAAAACTCAAAATTTATGGTATGGAAGTAGGTTATAAAGCTGCCTCTTTACATATATCTACTTAATAAAATACATTCACTGACTGACTGACATACTGAATAAATGACATCTGAAACCTTTAAATCTGATAGGTTCAATCTATTTGGGTGAGTGGGTGAGAATTGCCAAAAAGTAGCTAATAATTCACCAATTTGCTCATATAAAACTAATCAAGTCTGGTAATTAATCAATTTGAGCGAGTGGGTGAGAATTGGCAAATATTATCAAATAATTCACCAAATTGCTCATCTGAAACAAAACAAAAATCATTATTGGAGTTTTAAGTAGGTTAAGTAAAGTTAGGGTAATCAGCTCACTAGCCATGAGGGCAACAGCGAAGCTGTTGGTCCAAGTAGTTTGAGAGTAGTGCTGGCACATCTTATAGGCTATGTCTGTGTGAGCTTATCATCTGATAAACTTTAAATACTGTAGCAAAGCACAGGTACCTGGATGTTAGGTTTATATAATTTTTAAAAAACTGCTTAATCTGGTTTTCCTAATTTAAACTTTTGACAAGTTAAGTAGAAGTTGATTTAATAGTTTGGAGGATATGTCACATACACGATGATTTTAATATAGAGAAATGTTTTGGGTAGCAGTTTGGTGTTATTTGATTGGTTTAATAGGTTTATTTTGTTTGGCTGATTATTTGATGGCTTAAGGGTAAATTAATAGGACACAGTTTAGTTTTGAGGGGTGATTAGTTATTGATTGATTTAATAAATTTCAAATTTTATTTGAGGTGGGCCGACCTGAGGACAATACTACACCAATTAGGGAAGTGAAGAAAATGGGGAAGGAGGATAAAACCTGGAAAACCTCCATGCGCGGCATATGATAGGCCAGGAACTCCATGCACCGCCTTTGCTATTCGCTATCTCAGTTTGGGGCATTGGTGCACAAAACCAACAAAGTCAAAATTATCGCTTACCCAAAGTCCATTACCAGGATCAAACTCGGGAGACAGTGGTAGAGGGTCCATACTCTACTACTGGGGTATCCTCCCATTTGATTGATTTAATAAGTTCAGTCAGGTTTAGCTGAGTGGTTGGTGTTTTTTGATTGATTCAATTAAGCAATTCAATTTGTCTGATTGGCTATTATTTAACTATAGTATAAAATCTAAATTAGTAAATTTGAATATCTGAAATTCTATACTCACCATAGCAAAGCACAGTTAATGAATGCTAATACAAACTAAAATAATTTACAATCATTTGGTAAGTTATAAGCTGGGTGCAGTAGCTCACACCTGTAACCACAAGCTATGGTGGGGTAAAACGTGCTGTAACAGGTTCAAAACCCGGTATAGCTAGGACAAACATAATTTTTCTCCCTCCTTCTTCCCATTATTTAATTAATTATATGGTGTTAAAAGAATTAAAAAATCTGGTAAGTTATAATTTCTATAATGAAGCATGGGTATACTACTAGTGATAAATAAAGTCAATTATCTTATTTCCTTGGGGTTTGCCAAGTTTGATAGCATTAATAAGTTCTTTGAAGGCATAGAAGGAGCTAGCATTTAAACCAAAGATCCCAAACAGTAAGATGATGATGGAAGTGAGATGGGCAAAGAAGGAGTGCTAATAGCTACCAAAATTTTTATAGTAGCATGCAACTAGGATGATAAGGATGATGATGGAGTTGGATACCACACCAAACACTACCATGAGGGGTCTAAAGTATGAGATATACATGGCAGTCAGGGTTAGGGCCACAGAAATTTCTCCATGGAATCATAATCATGCTAGGAACTGCTTTTGGGAGTGCATGGCTTCAAAGTTTAATACCCACTACTGTTCCAGAGAGAATGAACACAGATAGGTGATTGCAGCAAGCAGGGCATGGATGGTGATTAGAGCCATACTGAGGGCAGAGCCTATATTCTTTCTCATGTCTTGAACATGGGGGATATGACAGCTTGACCATAGTAAAGATAGCCAGAGATGGCCATGACCATGTATATGCTAGTGATGGCAACGATAGCCAACACAAGGGTTCTGTTTCATGCCTTAGGTTTATGTATAGTGCCATCCACATGAGAAAACATAACTGTGTCACTGTATAAGAATTCAACAGTAGCAAAGGCAGTGGTGAAGCCCATGGCAATATAATCTTGGTGGATGGGACTTGTGGTGGAGTTTGCGTAGGTAAAACTACCCTGGATAGCAACATAGAGCATTCTTGCAAAGGTGTTGAAAGCACCAAAAATTCCCAAGAGCGTCACTTCTTTTAAGGTCTTCAGCATCTCAAATGGCACCCTGACAATAATTCCTGATATTCCAATCCAGAACTTGGGACTGAGATTTATGGAGGGAGCATAGCTGGCAAGCATCTCATGGGTGTGCAGCCCACTAAGAAGGATATAGATACAGCTGCTGTATAAAGAAATGGAGTAGTGAAAGACTTGTTAAAATTGTGTGTAACCCTCCCAAATGCTACCTCAGTAGTGTCAGGGAACTCTTCCAACATTAATCCTTCCTTGTTGTCATAATTACATGACTTGATAATAGGCACCAACCTCAAGGATAATGCTAGGTGGCAGGAGGTCTAGTAGGTCAAACTTCAGGTCCTTCCTGACCTCAAGCACACCTTGAACCAGCACTGGGTACAAGCCAAATATGCCTATATTGGTACAAGTGTGGTGCGAAATGCCCAGGCCAGGTCTCAGCTCAGACATTAGAATGGACAAGCTACTCAATAAACAACAATGAGACAATCTGGTTATTTGGGAAGTGGGGGTCCAAAACACATTTCATTTAAAAATTTTACAAGCTTGGGTCAGGTACAACTTCAATAAATTACTTGAGTGAGATTGGTTTCAAAGTTTACTATCCTTTCAGATGGGAGCATGCGCCTATTGGTGCATCAAGGCTTGGGACCACTTCCACCATCCCAGAATTTCCCCAAGTTTATTTAAGTTTTTTTGCTCATGACTAACTTCTCTCGTTAGTCAACTTTTTACAATATACTTTCTCTTTATCTTACATTTTATTTTATTGTTCCTTGGGTAAACCTGTGTGCAGATCTCTTTAAGGAGGTCTTCAACAACTTTGGCCATTACATTTTATCACAATTAACTAAAGTTTCTGATGCACCATTTGGCTGCCCTGGTCCCCTTTATATCAAGGCACCCAAGCCGCCTGGCACCAATTTACATTTGGTTATGGACTCCCCCTTGGGGTCCACCCAAGTTTTGTTATTTCTTGACTATCTTATATTGTATACCGCATTTTAACCCTTGCCTTAGGTCCCTTCTGCACTGGCTCCATTCATGGTGCCCTATTTCCCATTTTATTAACAGCTAGTTCTCTGGCGGTGTGGGTTTATATCCTTCACCACCTCTCAGGGAACGATAGAGTTACAAGTACTCTCTTAACATTAGTTGACTTACCCTTTTATTACACATGCATCAAGATTTTACATGTGGGACTTTCTTTTTGTGCAAACTGGGTGCGCTGCCATTTTTCACGGCCACAATGGTGCTCACCACAGTTTTCTCATTTGGTTTTTTATTTGTTCATCTCGGCGTTATTCTTGCAACTACCAACTGGGAAGTGCCCACTCTTCCTGCTTGTACCTGGTGGTCTCAGGCTTTTTGTGATTTGTTGTTGTAATTACCCACCTTTCTCCCAAGACTTACTTGAAAATTTGACAGGCCTTGGCTTCCCTCATGCCAAAGCTTCTTTGGATATAACAATTTTCTGCTTCTCGTCTGACTTCACAGGGGGTGTATTTGCTTTATTGGCTGTCTCCAGATGCGGCTGACTGGGTTTTTGCGGTGTTCCATGCACATCTGCTTTTGTGGCGATCAGTAGAGGGTTTGGAGCATGTCTTATAGCAATGTAATCCTGACGTAGCGTCCATCAACCCCTTCTATGAGTTCTTTTCTCTGCGTCAAGCTGAACGCCCAGTGAAAATATACATGTTTGATTTTATTGAAAAAAGCCCAGGCCCTACTGTTACCCAACATCGTTAAAACGTCATTTCTCTGATCTACCTTGGACCTCTACGTGAGAAACTCTGCAATTTGGCAGTCGCCCCCTCCAAAATTGACCATCTGATTGAAGCTCTTTGGGAGGTTTCCCCGCCCCAACCTGGAAGGGGCCAAGTAATTTGGCCGTCATAGTTTCACCTGGGTTGGCCCTTATAAGTATGGGTCCCAAAAAGTTGCACGCATCCCACAAAATGAAGGAATCTTATCCTTCTAAACATCCAAGTTCCTCTTAATTTGAAGCCAAACAGAGGTATAGCCCCAACTCTAAATTAAATGTTTCAGATGATTCCACTGTGATGATGT
This sequence comes from Massospora cicadina, assembly GCA_022478985.1. NCBI lineage: Eukaryota > Fungi > Entomophthoromycota > Entomophthoromycetes > Entomophthorales > Entomophthoraceae > Massospora > Massospora cicadina. The sequence goes on along the minus strand of JAKSZP010000091.1, from coordinate 3,105 downwards.
CACCTGCAGCTGCCCCTATATAATATACTTCCATGACTAGTGGTATTTCCTTGAATGGGGCAGAGCTCCCCGCTGATTTCCTCCCCAATTCAGTGGAAGTTCATGGTCTGGGAGCGTCTATACCTATTTTACATGAACCAAATCAATAATAACAGCTTTTTCTTTGCACTGCATTTTTGTGGTGCAAGCCAAAGCATCTATTAAGGAGCTTAGGGTGATGGCCCTGGATAACGAAGCACACCTGACCATCAGAGCAGGTATGGGGACTTTAGAGCCTGAAAATGCGTTTTATAACGTGAATGTTATATCACAAAATGAGTTGTTTATTAGCTCTTACAGCTTGGACAAGGACCCCATTTCAGTATATCAAATTACCCTGAGAACCCTCGCTTGACCCCTACCATGATCCGCAGCACTCAGGAGGTGGAAAAGGAACTTCGTTTCAAGTATGATATGGTGTATGCACCTGCAGAAGATATAGTGGGATATGTGGCCTCAGTAGTAAGAGTGGCCAACTATCCCTCTCCATTTTATAATTCAAAGACATACCCGAAGGCTTGTTTAAGCCAGAGGAAGAATTTTCTGGTGAGGTGTTGGCGTTTTCTGCTTTGAATAAAGACTATTCTGGATATCTTTTGTTGGCCGTTACCCTTTCATCTACTTTAGGGATAATCAGCACAACTATTTTTGTGGATAGTGGAGCCTCTGAGAATTTTATGGACTAAGACCTAACTGACAGCCTTGAGCTGCGATACTTGCCAGGTGGTATGGTTAGAGGAGGGGCTTCTCAAGGTATTCCCACGCTGAAAATCATGGGGTCATTAGACTATCAAGTTGGCACATATCAATTGTATGACCACTTCTAAGCTATCAAAACCTTTTGTACCCCATCATTTTGGGTGTAAAGTGGTGGAGAAAGTTTGACGTCAGGACTAACTTGAAAGAAAATACCTTAACCTTTGTTTTGATAAATGGTCACAAGTTGGTTGTTCCTTTGGCTGAATCCAATTTTCAGGGCAGTTTGCCCCATTGTCCCCATATTCACACTCTTAGTCTTGCCACGTTGCTGAAGTCCTCTGTGTATGTTCCTCTACCTTCCTGTCTGGAGGGGTTGGAATCTTCGTTTGATGCAGCTTCAGCTAATGCACTACCTGATCATTCAGAGTTTTAGGCGAGTTTAAGTTCACTGTGGATCTGGTGCGTATATCTTCCCCAATTTAATAATTGACTGTACGGGAAATTGCGGCCTTAGATGTGTGGGTTAAGGAGCAGTTAGCCAAAGGTGCTATTTTTCAGCGAACCTCCCCTGTGTGTTCCCCACTTCTCTTTGTTGAGAAGGCTGATGGTACCTTAAGCCCATTTGTTACTATGGGAATCTTAACAACGTCACTGTACCAGAGTTACATCCCATCCCTGGACTCACAGATCGCACTCTATGTGGAGAAGGCGTGAGTCTTATCCTAGCTGAATTGTTTAAATGCATTCAATAAGATCGTATCAAGAAGGGCAGGAGTAATTAACCATATTCTGAATTAGAAAGGGAATCTTCCAATTTTGAGTTATGCCCTTTAGGCTTAATAATGCCTCTGCCACCTTTCAACATCATATGATGCGGCTTTGGGGACCTGCTGGGGGTATGCGCGGTAGCCTACGTGGGATATTTTGGTATTTTCCCTTGAGAAGGAGTCCCATGCAGTGCACTTTTGGCAGGTGGTGGAGCAGTTGCAGGCTGACAACCTTACACTGCAAGATTAGTAATTGTGAGTTCTTTAAGTCCCAGGTCACCTTCCTGGGCAACGTCATGTTTGACCAAGGGCACATGATAATTCCCGACAAGGATAAGGCAATACATGAGTGGCCCACTCCAAACTCTGTTAAGTATAAGGAGCTTTTTGGGGACGTGTACATTCCTTAAGAAGTTCACATCAAACCTTTCTGAAGTTGCAGCGCCTTTGTATAAGGCAAGTGGTGCAAAAGTACTTCAGTGGTTCCTCGTTTTGGAGGACGCCTTCCAAGCAGTAAAGTGTATGTTGCTGTTCCCTTCCGTTCTTCACCATGTCAACCCCAATAAAGGGTTCTTTGTTGATTCAGATGCCTCTAACTTTTCCATAGTGGCGGCCTTATTACAAGTAGACGAAGATAAAATAGAGCATCCAGTGGGATATCTCTCTAAAAAAAGATGTCCCTACCAGAGTTGAACTACGCCGTATATATTATAAAGAGTCATTAGCAGTGGTTGGGGCATTAACCTATTGGCGTCGTCATTTGCATGGCTCTTCCCAACCTTTCGTGTATGTACAGAAACCATGCTTTAATGTACTACTGCGCACCTCATGTCTTAACCCCACAGCAGACCCGTTGGCATGAGACCCTTGCCCAATTTGCATTTTCTTATGAGTTTACAAAGGGCAATGAGAATGGTAAGGCGGATGCTTTGAGCTGTAATCCTGCGCTAGCTCCTGATCCTAAGGAGGTTGAGGTGTATAATACTCAATTAATGATTCTACTGGGTAAGATTGTGTTTCAACCACCCTCTCCCTTAACCAGTGGGCCAGCGCTCGCTCCTTTAGAAAATGTGGAGGAATATGGTATGTTCCAGAAAGTTGTCCTTTCCCAGCCTTTGTTGGCAGAATATACAATGGTCCATGCAAAGAGCGCATTGAATCAGGAGGATTTACCAGAGGCTACCATGTAAAGGATGAGATGGTGTGGTTTTAGAGGCGCCTATGGGTGCCATCTGGACCACTTCTCCTGGAAATCATCTATGACCAAAATGACGGGATTACCGTTGGCCATCCTAGGAAGGCGAAGACCCTGGAGCTTATTTGCCACACACACTATTGGAAGTTTAACTGCTCAGGTAGGCAGATATTGTAAAGAGTGCCTAGTCTGCAACCGAATAAAACCAAACCGCCAGCCTTTAGCAGGGTTATTGGTACCAGTTCAAAAGTCTGATGTGCCTTGTACTTCCCTATCATTTGTGTAAAGGGTGGGTTCATGCCAATATGCTATGAACAAATTGGGAAGTAAGAGCCATGTTACTGACCATACTAGGGACAGGGCTGTTAAAGCCCACCCCAAACCCTTCCGCCATGCCTCATCATT